>JAPMOR010100153.1:440378-562907 GCA_026543865.1 Argiope aurantia | reverse complement strand
AGAGAGATGCTAAACATTCTATTTTGCGTACAGTCGGTATCTGTGATGGCCTAGCAAGGGTAAATATCGCACAGATTATTAATATTTAAAGTTATCAATGGCTGATTTAATGCCGTAGATAGAGATGCTAAACATTCTATTTTGTGTACAGTCGACATCTTTGATGGCTCAGCAAGTGTAAATAGCGCACAGATTATTAATGTTTATAGTGATTAATGGCTGATTTAATGCCGTAGAAAGGCGCTAGAACATTCTATTTAGTGTACAGATTCATCAATGCTAGCGCACATATTATTATTTACTGTATTTGTCATATTTGACATTAATAATGTAGCATTAAAGAACTAAGGTATTGTCTTTTGACACCTCCTTAAGCTGACAGCAATACGTTTGTTTTTCCTACTTCCCCTTCCTGTTCGTCCCATCACAAAATACATATCGGGGGTTGGTTGACGACTCCTCTAGAAATTTCCGGTATTACGCAGATATTTGATAGCTTGTTTATGACGAAATCCATATGGAATATGATTTCGAAAATTTTCCAAAAGAAAAATCTATATTAAATCAATAAAAAGCAATCGATCACATTGCAGTGCAGGCGAGCAACTCTTCGAATGATATTCCTAGCTATTGTGGCTTTCATGTGTATTCCCATAAAAAAAACCTCCCATAAAAAAAGATTAGATTGAATTTTGAATCTTCCTGATTCATATATTTTCAAGCATATTTTTGAGCTGCAGTTTAGCTATGCTTGCATTAAAATAAAGTTAGTATTCTACTTTTTATGAGTTTCTAGTCAAAATGAATAATTAATTAATTAATATTATTTATGAAGAAAGTGAAATGGACAATTCATCATTAATTATGAAGAAATCCTAAAATCAAATGAAGTTATTTATCTTTATTTGTTGTTATTTATTTTCTTTTTCGGTGTGAATTGTTTAGCCAGATTTTAGTTAATATTTTACAAGATTATATTGTTTGTTTCGGTTTCTTAGGTGTCTAATTTAAATACATTCTAAATATAGACCATAATATTTTCATGCTATTTTTTGCATAACGCCATAATTCATATCAATTAATTTAATATTATCAGTTACTGAAAAAATTCACTTTTAACTCTCAAAAATTGAATTACCTAATCAAATGAATTCAATATCTTCCATTTATATTGTGACTAAGTAATAATTTTTTTTATGTTGAATTCACAGAGAAATGTCTTTTCTTCAGGATGTTCCCATTCCATGGAAAGATATATTTCTGTCGCTTCCCATGTGGGCTGTTATCATTGCTCATTTTGCTAATGATTATGCATTTCTCATGCTCCTCACTATGATGCCGACTTATTTCAAGACGATTCTACACTTTGATATTACAAAGGTAAGATATTTGCATAATTAATCAAGAGGAACATTTCACAAATATTAGTATACATTTATTATGGTATATTAGAGACTAGCTGACTTTGGTGACCTGATGATTTGATGGAAATACTATTGTGTTTACTTTCTGTTAAGTTATTTATGAGAGCTTGAATTTTATAATTTTCTCTCTCCCAAAGACTTTCTGAGTATGAAACTGTGATGCATATAGGGCTGTGGTATTTTAGTAACCTTACTATAGTTCTATGCATTGTATGCATGAATTTCCCAATGAAGTTATGCCCCATATCATCATAGTGCACTTAAGGTGTATGAAACCTCGAAAATCTTTCAAAATATCGAATATTTTTTTTATTGCTTCAAAATGTTCTCTGATTCTTTAGCTTTCAAACGATACAAGATTTTGTCAATATACGAAATATTTCTCGAGTTATAATTATTTTTTTGAGGTAATTTCATTAAAAACTCTAGTTTTGGTGTTTTTTAATCTCATTTTATGAAGAATGATATTTTTCCACTATGTTGCTTCATTATAACTCAACAATATAAATAAACAATTATAACTCAACAAGAAATTAACCAAATATAATTATTTATATATCAAAATAATTTGTATGAAACAGTGGATGTTTTGTGTCTCAATAAAAGTTATATTTATAGAAATAAATTTTTAATGGCTATTTAAAAGTTAAAATTACAGAAAAAATATCGCTTTTTCTATTCATCGTTGATTAAAAAATTGTTTAAAAAAACTATATATTTTTATAACTTGATTGAGACAGACAACATAAAGACTAGTATTAGGCATAATTTCCAACTAAAATTGTGTGTCTGTTCAAATTAGAATTTAAGATATCATGTTTCAAAAAATATGCTGATTAGCTCATTAAATATTATTTAATAATTAATAATTAGTGTAATATGGTTTTTCCTCACTGAAATTAGTTTAAACATATAATATTAATGACCTACTGTAAAAAATTGGATTTTTAAAGTTAAAATTTAAAAAAAAATCTAGTGTGTACGTATACCTTAAAGACGCAACTATCTTATTAATCTATCTTCTTACTTTTGAGGTACTGTAATTTCAGTTTCCTTATCCCCGTGTAAGTTCTACAGATATTAAAGAAAATCTCCCTTCCTTACCTTTCAATAATCGAACCTTAACCTTAAACGGATACTCCGACCTGCCCGAAGTCGCCCAAAAAAATCTAAATGACTGGACCGCCACGACAGCAACACTGTCGGGAACTATGGTTGAGTCTTAAAGGCCATCACCGACCACGGTACAACCCTTCTCATGTGAAGCACGTCCCGTCATCGATAGGAGGTAGTCTATCCCCACCATTTCTGTATTCACCAAGGTGGCGAGAACCAATTACCACACCGGAAGCTTCTCATCCTCACTTTCTGAGGCACTCCCCGGTGAGAACTTTCGATAATCGAAGAAAATCACACGAATAAATATTTGATAAAACATTAAAAACGATCTGAATGTCGATGCCACCATGAATCTCTTGTTCAAAATTTTTGTAATTTTTTTAATAGCCGAAATTTAATAAAAATGTACGGCAATCAAACTATCATTAAAAAGGATTTTTTTTTAATTTCAAAATGGTGTAAAGATTAGTTTTGCGCAAAACTGTTTTATAAGATTATCACTAGAAAGGCCAAAAAAATTCTGTTTCAATTCTTATCTTGCAAAGAATGTCTGTGCCAAATTTGTTAGTTTTTGGTCAAACTCTCTGTAGAGTGTCGATACACATGCAGAGGCACTCATTCTGCTTTAATCAAGATTGAGCATTTTCATATCAAATGCATCTAAAAAGTTATATTTTAAAAGCAATTATATTAAACGACACATTAAATCATCCTCTTTCAGACGATAACCAATGTGTCTTTGGTTTCCGATTATAACCCACGCAGAGAAATATCAACTCTGACAGAACCGGGGTTATCTGATGTCGGGTATGTGAAAATGTCAAATAATAGACAAAAGAGAAGAGACTATAATAATTACTTTCTCATATACCAAGTACACAGAGAGAAAATATTATAGTCGTCATTTATTATCTCTACATTTGAGATCTTCCTGAGTTCGAAAAACACATTTGTGGAGTTATATATGTCTGTGAACCTGATAACTAAAAAACGCTTTAAGCTAGATAGATGAAATTTGTTATTTGATCTTACCATCATACTTTTAGCTGTCTATCAAATTTTGAATGGCATCATTTCACAGAAAATTCGTCTATCTTGCTGAATCCGATAGTCACAAAAATATTTTGTAAATCTATTTTAACATTTTTAATCAGACTGCGTTCACATTGAATTTTTTTGCTGCCATTTTCAATAACTGATACAAAAATATCGTTAGATTTAGTCACTTTTAAAAAAAGTGACAAAATTTGCATGATTTAAATAGATTATCTTTGCAAAAAAATTTGTCAAAGAACTTTATATCTATGAGAGTATATTTATAAAAATGACAAAGAAGAAACTTTAGATTTTATAATTAATTAATAGAATCCCCTTTGATGACATCATGAAAGACAGAGAAATCAAGACTACAATGACCTGAACTAAATTCATGACAAAGAAGCTAATAAGAAAAATAATAAAGAATTTTCCACGTATATTTTTTTATTTTCACATGGTCTGTATTTCAAACAGTAAAAATCAAAACAAATAATTAAAAAAGAAAAGACACCCTAAAAAATATATAACACTGTGAAATGATTTTTATGATTCAGGTTTCTTAATTTGGCACATTTCCAAAAAAAATGAAAAAGTAAAATTCCTCTCAGTAATTCCACCACCGATAAGCGAAAAAATTGTCAGAAAAAAAACTATTAATAAAAAATACGAGGATGAAGGCATTTTGATAGTTTTTAATTAGAAAGAAAATTAGGGAAAAATGTCTGAATAATCAGTTTAAAAACTTGAAATAAATTACGGAAGTAGAATATCGGTAACCGTAATTTTAGTTCTAATTTTAAAATTTTTTAGAAAAGGTAACTGAATTTTAAAAAATTCTCGAAATTAAGAAATTACTAAAGAGATAGAAAATTCTTTAGAAAATAAAATGTTTACTGCCGTTGATGGTGAACAGTTTCTCTCTTTATTTTATTGCCTTTTCCTTTACTTTTTACAATCAGTAATTGCAAACGATTTTATCAGCAAATATATGCAAAAATTGAATATTATGCAAAAGAAAAATATCAAATAAAAATTTTCTGCATAAAATTTTGAAATTCAGAAGTTAGAGGTACATAGAATCACCATTATGACTTTCGTGTGCCTAAGTTCATGGCTGTGACTGTAATAGATTTATGTACGCATCCAAAGAGCATACAACACTTTCTCAAACGCTTTCTTTTATAAGTATAGCTAGATATTCATTTTCAAAATATCATAAGCAGACAACACAATTGTGTAATTTACGCACTAGAAACCTATCATTGGTCTAAAAGGCCTACACAGCATTGAGAAAGAATACTTTTAGGATGCACGTTACTATATTTCGCTTGTCTATCGCTGAAATATCTATGTACCACGACAACTCAGATGCTTTAATTTTTCTTTTTAGCTTTAATTTTAAGCAATCAATCAGTAAGTTTATAATATTTAGCAAAACAAAAACACAATCCCCCTGCTCTAACCACCGGCATGATTTCGCTAATTTTTAATTTAAGTGAAATTTTATGGTCTACCAAATAGTTAATCCTCTCTTATTATCCTCCAATTATTGACAGAGACTTCAAAAATATTATTTCGCTGCATATTTATTCTTTAAGAAAACAACCCACGACAAATACTCTCCTCAATGGCTGTCTGTTCCCAACCCACACCTATTTTTGAGAAAAACCTAAAAAATAAGACCTCATTGCGCATTTTTTGAGAAAAAAAAATAACGACTGCATTTCCCTCTCAAATTCATCTATTATTTTTATAAATATTATAGCATAAAGCTTTGATGCATACTCTAACTTCAATAAGTGGACCGATTTCGCCAATTGTGTTCATCAATCAGAAGGTTTCCTGTTTATTGCGTAAATTTAATTTGAAATAGTACTTTCATTTGGTTTATAAAATGTATTTTATCAATGCCGGTTGACTTCGTTGAATTAATACCATTATCACTATGGGCGAACAGCCCACTGTCTGCCAGCATGTTTTAAGGTAAATTCAAAGGGTTCTATTTTTGTAAAAAAACACTCCCTGAACCTATAACGTATCGGGAAGGTGCCCTAGAATCTGGGAACCCTATGGAAAAACTGGAAAATAAATAAAAATAAAAATTCAGCAGGCAGAGGGAAGAAGTTGAAAGAGAAGGAGGTCACTGATAAAATTCTGATATTTCTTATGTGTTTATATATGATATTGAGTTGTGTAAATAAGTAATCTTGGGGCTAAAATCGTCATTCCTTTACTCATATCAGAGTTCACACATTTGCAAAAGTGTTATAAGTAAAAGAGCACTCATTTCTCTATTCATTTCTGTAGGCATAGTATTAGTTGTGAAAGATAGATCTGTAACAATAGAAATAATAAATGGGATCATTTTACTAGATTTTTATTTCTTCAAATATATCATACTTCTTACATTCCTAGAATGGCCTGCTTTCTGCTCTGCCGCATGCTGTCCAAGGAATAAGCGGCTTGCTAACCTCATATTGTGCTGATAAACTGCGAGAGTCCGGCAAACTGAGTACCACTGCTATTCGGAAAATCTGCAACTCGATTGGTAAGTCTGGAAGTCACGTTATCTTGACTACTTATACTATGGTTCAGATAAATGATACTTAGAATGGAAAACATTTTAGCAATAAATGTTTTCATATTTTTCATAATTAGTAAAGAAAAGTAATTTACAAAATCGAGAGTAATTTCTCGGCGCATCATACTTTATTAGATTTTTTTTAGCTTTTATTGCATACTTCCCGCCTTTGGCGACCAGCTGGTTCGCCAATCTAAATGCTCGTTAAAATTTTAATAATTAAATATTTTATGTAACTCCTATTTGAATAGCTTCTTTATCAAAATATTTTAAGCTAAACATTTTGATAGTCATATAATTCATTCATATTATAAAGGCATTCAGCCATAACGTAATATATCTCTCTCTAATTTTCTGTTAGCCCCCGTAGAGTTTATGCTTTAAACTAAAGTGGAAAATTGGTTAAATTGCAATTTATAAATGAACATTTTTTACTGAAACGAAGCATTTTTTTAATATGAGTACTGAAAACAGAGTCGCTGAGTATTTAAACTTTATGGGCACCAAAGAATATCTTTCTTAATCAATGTAAAATCTCAAGAAGTTTTCTACAAACTTTTCTCAAATTCATCATGAACAGATCAATTAATTAACAATGTTTAGTTTTAAATGCGTGAAACTCTAAGAAAATAAACAGAATCGTTTGAAATATTCGGTAGGAAACATGTTAAGCCTTCAAAACCAAGTCAGTATTTGTTAAAAATAGAGTTGTCAACAATCAGAACACAATGCGCATACGTGAATTTTCAACGCCAATTATGGTAACGCAAATGCGTAAATTTTCTACGCCAGTTGTGTTAATGATACCCAAATTAGAAATTTTTAATTTCCTTTATTCTGTTTTATTTTAATTCAAAAGTACTTCAGAATAAATCTGAAAGATCGATTAATTAGCAATGTTTAATTTTAAATGCATCAAAAACTAAGAAAATAAACAGAATAGTTTGAAATAATCGGCCGAAAAATGTTAAGCCTTAGCCTTATTAGCGTAAGAAAAAAATGCTGAAGCCTTACTCATTTGGCGGCGAGGAAATGAAGATTGTTTTTTTGCGGGAAAGTTAGTTTTTAATTAATAATTAAAATTCTAATTAAATATTCAAAAAAGGGACCCCAGGTGCATATTCTCAACCTCCAAGGTATGCATGTGCCAAATTTGGTAGCTGTAGGTCAAATGATCTGGCATGTAGAGTGCCAACACACACACATTGAGCTTTACATAAGTATAGAAAAACCAATATTAAGGTCATACTGTGCCAAATAATCTTATTTCTAGTTCAACGTTTAGCAAAAATAGTTTATATTAAAATGTTACTAAAATAACCAATGGTGAAACGATGATAAATTACAAAATGTAGCAACGAAACCATGATAGTGACTATAGATTTTAAAAAGACAAAGAAAAAAAAAAAAGGTTCTCGTGAGTCTTTGTCAAGAAACAATGGCAAAGTTGCTGCTGTTGTTTTGAAGTAAAACAAGCACTGAGCATTAATATATGGACATTCAATAAGGATAGGATAAACAGTTGCATCACGGTTACAATGTGAACACATAAGCAATTGATCATTAGATGTTTAGGTGTGAATCTAATGTCATCGATTCTCGGGTTAGTTATAGCTGTGTCATGTTTTCGATTATTTAAAAGAGTCAATTTCCTATGATAGGCTTACAAGTATGAAGTTTGCTTAGAGTTTCCGAATCCCACTGAGTTTGCCAGTTGATGTAAAGACAGCGGTTTGCCTGTTTCCTCAAATCGCATGCACGTATGGCTGTTTCTTAAAAAAAAATGCGGATTCGGTTCTCTTTTCATTCTTCTCATTCCCACACATTCCCACATGGGATGGTATCCAGCAGAATCAATCTGTAAAACCATGAGAGATAATCTTATAATATTGTTACGAAATTTTCTTTACCGGGGTTCGTTTGGATAGTGGAAGTGGTATGGTGTAAAAAAAAACGCTCAATCAGCAGGCAGAAGTAGAATAAAAACAACGACGTTTATTCACACGAAGACACACAGGACAGCACAAAAGCGTCAACTATATACAGCACAGAAGACGATTATCTTCACCCGAGACGTGTAGCATACAACAGCACACACAGCAGCATACAACCAGAATCTACTGCAGACAATAGCGCACAGCTCAGTTCAGCACGAGCTTGACTCCGTCGCTGCTCACCGTCCTTTCCGCCTTCTCCGCTCCGTCTTCGGACTTCTCCGTCGTCCCGACTACTGGCTTCGTCGTCGTACTCCGCTCGGACTATTCCGTCGTCTCCCCAACTACTGGCTTCGTCGTCTCCCAACTCGGACTTCTGGCTTGACTTCTCTGGCAGCTGCAGCCCCCTTTTATAGGTCTCAGGAGGCGGGGCAAGAAGCCTCTCAACCAATCAGGAACGTTCGAGGCGTATCTCGGTTCCTACTGGACGGATCGGGAAAATTCTCGAAGTTTCGGGTATCATCTATTTTGGCGCCAAAGTCGCCAAATTCGTCGCCAAGTTGCCAAATGGTCGCCAAGTTTGTCGCCAAGCTCCGGGACCTTTGACGTGCCACCTGGACTCTGTCCCATTCAGATGACTGTAAAACTTCCTTTCTGTTGATGGAACAAACTATGCTGGGAAGCCAAATTGCAGGTTTGTAACATTGCTCCCCTCTTCAAAGACTGACGCCCCGGCAGTCCTACTTCAATCCAACAGCTGGCGTAGGCTTCCGAATGATGTGATGACGATGCTTTAGGCGACTTCCGGTCTTTCGAAGATGACATCATTCACTAACTTGGCGGCGACTAACGATCCATCCGAACCTTCTCAATGGTTTTGACCCGGTCCTCTTCGTTGTTTCGGATTGTACATCCAGACTTGATTCCGCACTTTAAAATGCAGGATGTCCCATGGAGCCAAACGCTGGATCGTAGTAGAGACCTCCGGAATGAATTCTTGCCAGGCTTTTCGGTTGGTCACTTTGAACTTCTTCCATCGAACCAATCGTATATCAGGATGATCCAACGGAGCTTTCTGAAGTCCACTCGAAAGCCAGGTATTCGCCTTCGTCGCCAAAGCTTTCACGGGAATACGTCCACCTCTTCCCAGTCTATTCTCGACACTTGAGAATTGTCCGCAACTCTCCACACTGGATCGTCTGAAGAGTATATCTGCCTTTACGGGAAGGGCTCTTCTGCTACAACACAACTTGACCGGATACACAGCAGATTCATCAGCTCCTATTTGCAAGACACTTCCATGTAGATCCACAGCAAAGATGAATTCTTGAAGGAAGTTGAGACCGTGACTACAGGGATCAGCGATTCCAGCCACGTAGTCTTCTTCCGTGTCACTATGCCAGGAGATATCAAGAGACTTGTAGAGAGGTAGTTCCTTTAATCTTTGGGACGAATCCAATCCAAACAGGGTCGCATCAACTCTTGCATCCATAGGCATCGAGCACGGGTCGCCACCAACAGACCCGTCCGAAGAAAGTCCATCTTCTCCATCCCCAAGCGCCTGCACTTTCGGTTCCACTTCAGGGGACTCATTCGGAGAAGACTGTTTCAGTTCCGCAATTATTTGACATTCTCCCTGTTCGCTCCTCTCCTTATTGAACTCCGGTTCATTCTCCGGATGGCTAAGTTCCTTTTCAGTGACACCGGTCTCCATTCGGTCTTCAGTCTTTTCTTCCGCTTGGCTCTCGCTGCTTTCTTCAATTTCTTCTGTGATAACTTGGATGTCTTCAGTTTTGTTAACTTTATCTTCTAAAATTTCTTTCCACGACGAAAGGCCTTTCTTTGATTCTCTCTTCATGTCTTCCGTAAAGGCTTTCATTTCTTCCGTAAAGTCTTTCATTTCTTCCGTAAAAGCTTTCATTTCTTGCAAAAGTTCCTTTTGACCCTGCTTCATCTCATCTTGTCTTTGCTTCATCTCCTCCATAGATTTCTTCATCTCAGCCAACAGAGCCAGTAACTCACCATTACCGCTATCAGCCATTGTTGCTTGGGATCTCGTCAGCACCATACACTATTGGCCACTACCCCACTCCTGACACCAAATGTTACGAAATTTTCTTTACCGGGGTTCGTTTGGATAGTGGAAGTGGTATGGTGTAAAAAAAACGCTCAATCAGCAGGCAGAAGTAGAATAAAAACAACGACGTTTATTCACACGAAGACACACAGGACAGCACAAAAGCGTCAACTATATACAGCACAGAAGACGATTATCTTCACCCGAGACGTGTAGCATACAACAGCACACACAGCAGCATACAACCAGAATCTACTGCAGACAGTAGCGCACAGCTCAGTTCAGCACGAGCTTGACTCCGTCGCTGCTCACCGTCCTTTCCGCCTTCTCCGCTCCGTCTTCGGACTTCTCCGTCGTCCCGACTACTGGCTTCGTCGTCGTACTCCGCTCGGACTATTCCGTCGTCTCCCCAACTACTGGCTTCGTCGTCTCCCAACTCGGACTTCTGACTTCTCTGGCAGCTGCAGCCCCCTTTTATAGGTCTCAGGAGGCGGGGCAAGAAGCCTCTCAACCAATCAGGAACGTCCGAGGCGTATCTCGGTTCCTACTGGACGGATCGGGAAAATTCTCGAAGTTTCGGGTATTATCTATTTTGGCGCCAAAGTCGCCAAATTCGTCGCCAAGTTGCCAAATGGTCGCCAAGTTTGTCGCCAAGCTCCGGGACCTTTGACGTGCCACCTGGACTCTGTCCCATTCAGATGACTGTAAAACTTCCTTTCTGTTGATGGAACAAACTGTGCTGGGAAGCCGAATTGCAGGTTTGTAACAATATTATTAGAGATTTATTATATTACACTTTATTAGAGATGTAAGGATGTCACTTATAACGAAGGATCAAAGATATCTAGACATCTGTATTTTGCAAAGCAACATTTTCTCTTGATATCAATTGAATTACATGAAATTATTTAAGATCGTCTTTTTCAAAGAATCGGTTTTTTCCGCAGACGAGACTTAATTTCAAAATGTACATTCTGTTCGGTGAAAATGTCCCAAAATATTCAAAATTATTTTATCTGTGATATGTTTTTTTTTTTTTCATTAATGCATTTTGATTTTACGAGTTGCACTTTTTTCCCATATAAAAGCTACAAAATATCAATACTATTTTTAAATACAGCAAATTTGATCAAAAGTTCCTGAATTTTTACATGTTTTAAATTTAACGGAAAGCAATCTACTCTTGCAGACTTGATGACTGTATAGAAATTTAATTTCACTAATGATTTGAGCATTTGTGACTCAATTCATTCATTACTGTAGTATCATTTATGCATCACATGCCTGAATTTGTGAACTTGTGGCTGAATTTCTTTTTTTCGGTTTATTTGGTCCTGCTCTTTGCTGCTTCGGAATTATAGCGGCAGGCTGCCAGGCACAATTGATTATTGCATTGCTGTGCGTTGGTATGTTCCTTAATGGTTTCATATACTCCGGGTATAATGTAACACATATTGACATGAGTCCCGATTATGCAGGTTTGTACTCTTGTTTAAGTTTTCACACATATTCTTATATACACACATACATATGAATGCTTCAATATAAGTTACCACTCCTTTTGGAGCCATATAATGTTTTGCGAAATTAATAACTTCTACTTTAAATATTTTTACGAATTTTTAATATTCTTCCCTGCTCAGTAAATCTTCTTGTAAGAAAGATAGCTTTACAGAATCAGTAATTCTTCTTGTAAGAAAGATAGCTGTACAGAACCATATACGAATAATTTGGCTATTTTTTTACACAAAATGAAAGATCTCGAATATTCGAAAATATCGGCGATGGATCTATTAGGTTAAGAACTCTTATATTTGTTCTAGAATATTAGAGGCCCTGTCATCGAGGTTATTAAAAACCTGAGGGGTGGAATCAGGCGTCATTAGAGTAATTGAATTTAAAGTCGTAATAATTTTGAGCTCAAGCGAGTGGTTCAGCGATATCTTTTATTTTAAGTATTAATCTCCTTCAAGTTTTCCGAGCACATTACACAGCTATAATTATTTTATAGCGATTAGCTGTTTCTCTCCTGCTGTTTACTGCAATGATCTCGTGTATGCTTCTGGACTTTGTTACCAGTGTATCCTGTTTTTGAATAGAATAAAGCATCATGATTTTATATTGAATTTAGTGGACTTTTCCGAGATACAACCAAAAGACGGATTTCAAATATTCAATTATATAACAATGTATTACAATTGTTTGAATTAATTAATATATGTTTCCCGAAAGTAAATAACTGCCAATTTAAATATAAAATTTTACTTAATACCGCATATAAATAATTTATGTCTAAAATTAAATCTTATTAAAATATATCAAACAATTTGTTTAAAGAAAAAAAAGAAAGAAAAAAGATATATTTAGAACTATTTCATTTTGTGTAGGGTTACATCTCATTGCTGTCTCATTCAGACATTTTATGTAAAAATATTTCAAATAGCGCTAAACTTCATAATTCAGTAAAAGACTTTCATTACTGGTATTATTTTTTAGGTGTTCTTTATGGTATTACCAATAGTATTGCAAATACTGCTGGAATTCTTAGTCCTATGATTGTAGGGCTTATTACAGCGAGTGGGGTAAGTAACCAAATTTTTGTCTCCTGTCTATGAAGTATTAATGTCTCGCAATTCTACTACTAATAAAGAAAATGTGTGTATGTAGTGAAGTTTTATAATCCAAGTCGTTTGATCTAAAACTACCAAATTTTTCATACATATAATTTGGAAGTAAGGCTGGATTTGGAGGCCTTAGGAAATTCATATCTCAACCCCTCTTTTCTACTACCTAAATTCCTATTACAGATATTTTCTTATTCATTATAACTAACACTATAAACAGTTTCATGTAGCAAATTATAAACTAACAAGAATTTGATAAACTAACAAATATTTAATCATGAGACTTTTTCGAGAAAGATGGTTTACTGTTTTGCATTTAAAAATAATCTAAAATTCAAATTTTAAAGCACTTTTCAATGAAATAAGAATATCTGGATTATTATTTAATTACTATTAGAAAAATTATTTAACTACAGAATTAAATATTTTTAAAATTATAAAGCAACATATATATTTAAGGGTTTTTAAAGCACATAATATAAAACTTTAAAGTGATAAATGATTAATATTGGATCAATGTTCTAACATTTAAAATATACCTGTTATTAATTTGAATAGATTCAAGTATACAGTCATTGTACACTAAATGAAATCACAACATTATTATATTCAGAAAATCACAAAAAATATATCGAAATTTTAATGCTCCTGGATATTTCTTAGCATTAGATAAGTTTTTTTCCTTGCCTATTTGATAATCAATTTTTAAGGCTGGGATTTTTATGAACTTGATAGACAAATGGAAGATTTAAGGAATAAGAAATGCAAACAGAAATACATTTTAAGTTAAATATTTTGGAAGAAAGTAGTAATTGGGTTTCACATCTGGATTAAATATTAATTAATTAAATTAATAGAAAGGTTTAAATATTTCATGCAGAGAAAGAGCATCTATTACTTATTAAATAATTATATATCTTTCAACGAAAAAATAATTATATTAAAAGAAAATATCACAATTTTTTAATTATCGTTCTGTTCAACAATGAAGGATTTGATTTTGGTTTGGTTTGGTTTTTATTGGCAAAAAAGCCAAGATGTTGACTATACTGCGCCAACCAGTGTCAACAGTGAATGGATAAAATCACAAAGGCAAAGTAAAATCAGAAATTGATTTACTTTGGATATGTATTTGAAATAAGTTATAGGAATATGGGCAGACTACATTATAAATTAATAATGTCATTTATGAAATAACATTATTAATTTATAATGTATCTTACTATTTTTCCTGAATATTTTTATTTATATAAGTCTCCTGCGATTTATTCAAGTTTATTTTTATGGCCCTTTTGAAAAATCGAAAAAAAAAAAAAAACCCGGGACGGTGAAATTTTGGCATCTTATGTATAATGGAGCTTGGCGATTTTGCCTAACGAAACTCGCCTAATAAAAATAAATAAGTGCTTTTATACTTCCCCACTATTTACGCCACAATTCCTTTGGTATCTTAAAAAAGTGTAAAAGCAGACAATATTTCATCTAACAAACTAAGCCCAAACCTAGTGGACATCTTTCTAGGTGGGCCACGTTGTCTTATTTAATAGATATACTGGTGGTTCTAGATTTGTGCATCTGCCATAAGAATGCATATAATACACTTCATAACACTCCTATCATTTTTTCTTATGTGTATTTATCATCACATGTAGAGAAAGCCAATGTATATCTGGGACAGTAGCACGACTACACAAGGCTTATATTTCTTATATCTCTGGCCAGATGGCGGCATATGTCAATATGGCAATGGGACAAACTTTTAAGCTGCATATGGGTCATGTTTACATTTTACATCTAACAAATTAAGGCCAAACCTAGGTGAGAATTTTTCCGTTTAGACTGCGATTTCCTATTTCATAGACATTTGTATAAGTTTGTGATAAGAATGCATATAATATACCTCATAACACTTCTGTCTTATTTCTTGTGTATATTTTTCGTCATATGTATGTTATATTCCGTCATGACTGAATTAAATCTGGTATAATAGCGCGATTATACAAGGATTATATTTAACATTTCTTTGATTAGAGGAAGCCACATGACATTATAGCAATGGGACAAACTTTTAATCAGCATATGGGACTGATTTACACATTATGCGAAACTGCTCCCTTCATAATAATATTTTGTTGGCTTATTTGTTTCAGTTTCCAATCATTATATTTTTTTCAGTTTAAAATTAATACAGAATTTAAAAATGAAACGAAAAGAAGTGAAAATATTCAGCCAATGTGAAAGGATAGTTGAAATGTAAGAAGTGGTCAATCTGAGAATAGAACATACGGCATTTTAGATATATTGGCAAAGTTAAGCCAGATAGCTAATGTGATAAGTGCTTACTTTATACGAATTTTGCTTTCTTTTCCAGGAAACTGTCGAAAACTGGAATGAAGTATTTCTTATTACATCGGTAGTTTATATTGTCTTTGGATTATTCTACGCTATCTTTGCGTCGGCTGAAGTTCAATCCTGGGGTTTAGCTAGCAGAGATACTCAGAAAAATGACCGAAAAATAGATAAAATATTTTTTGTAGAGACAGCAATTTGAAGTCTTTTTAATAGAAAAAAACCGCCACATTTCTTAATTGAAATTTCCTCTGTTTTAAAGAAAAAACTGTATATTATATATGCTGTTAAATATTGCAAAATATATCATGTTCAAATTTGAACCGTTGATTTGTAATGTATTTTTAATTTATACATAAATTTTATTTTTCTCATAAAATATTGTTACTATTATGTAAACAACCAGACACAAAGAAAATTTGTAAAAATGAAAAAAAAAGAAAAAAAAAAGGAAAAAAAAAGGAAAATTTCAGAGAAAGAATCTAAAAATTTTTTTAAAAATATTTTGGGATATCTACTTTTACTGTAGTTTTATTTATAATGAATCAAATATTATACAATTTCAAAGCTGTAATCATTCATGTAAATGGAAGAATAGGCAATCTTTCATTTACATGACGATATTTCTTTTAATCCATCATTTACGATAATATAGTAAAAGTGAGTTTAGTACTAAGTGGGTTGTCTAAAAAGTATTCGATCTTTGGACAGGAAAAATATATTACTTACGTGACGAAACTGGGATCATAAACCCCTTCAAGTAGGCCACTTGCGCCTTTACACACTTAGCCCACCGATCCTTCCACTGCCTAAAACATTCCTGGAAGGTTTCTTTTGGGATGGTGTTCAGCTTTGTTGTCGCATTCTGCATTATCTACTCTCACAATGGAATCCTTTCAAGGTACCTTCAATTTCGGAAATAACCAGAAGTCGCAACGTGCCATATCTGGAAAGTAGGGAGGTTGGAAGACAACTGAAATTCCGTGTTTCGCCTAAAATGTCTGGATCAGGTGTGACGAATGAGCAGGAGAATTGTCGTTATGGAACTGCTAGTATATCGTATTCCAGAAATCTGGTCTTTTGCACCTTTGAATCAGCGTAAAACTTTCTGCCAGTACTCTTTTGTTACCGTTTGTCCTTCCGGTACATATTCGTGATCGTTTCCGCCGATGTGCTACCATTTTTGAATCGGTTATACCACTTCAATTGTACCGTCCCTATAGCATCATCTCCAAACACTTGCTGAATTTTACGAATTATTTCGTTTTGAAAATCGCCAAGCTTTTGACAAAATTTGATACAGTATCTTTGCTTCACTCATTCAGTCATCTTGAGAGAAATAAAATTCGACGAACACTTATAACAGCACCTTACTTAGCTGCCAGCAACTAACACACTCGAATGTGAAGAAAAAAAAATCCAGCATGCGCATTAAGTTGGCCTCTTCCACTGTGCGCAGTGGCGCCACTCCAGTATCATTACTTTACGCAAGAAAATTCAAGGATGGATACTTCATAGCCACCCCATCGGGATTAAATAACCAAGTATCTGAAGATAAATGACCAGTACACATTTTATTTTTGCTGAAATGTTATGTACCACTCAACTCTGCAATAGGTTGAAAAAAATTTTTTACATCTTTATTTTCTTAAGACGAAGTTGGATTATGTTAATACTTCTGCTCAGTTATTCTGTGCTGCTAGTTGCCATATGACTAGGTGACAAATGTATAATTATGTCTCCTTTATCAGTTAGGATTCAAACTTCAATCGAAACTCAAACCTTTGATTGACATCTAATCAAATGGGCAATTTAAGTGGAATCTAACGTACCAATATTATCGAAAGCATAAAATAGACCGTTTAGATATAAATCTGGTATCCCCACACTCTCCAAAGATAATTCCTACGAGGCAAAGTTCAAGTTCTCATTTACGTAGAGGGTGAAATTTCCCACTTCACGATCAAATATTATAAATATGGATATTTTGACTCAAGACGCAGAGTTCATTTGCTTAAAATTTAATTCTCCTCAACTGGAGATTTTAACGCGTACCGATAGCCGATGTGCTCTTGTTACATAGTGGGTTATTTTAGAAGTATTTAGACAATATACCAAACAATAATATACAATGTTAAACCTCCGGCTGAGGATTTGATTTAAAAATCGCTGTTTAGATACGATCTTCGCAAATTCAAATTTTTTTTTTATTTAAAAAAGGTAGATTTATGCTATCTGATAAGAATTTACAATTGTAGAAGATAAACGCACTAAACATGGAAAGCGTGGGATGCAATAGAAAAATAGACTAACTGCCAATGCACAGAAATCGCATGAAAAGCAATGTATGGATTAATTATGATTAGCTTTGCCTTTTCTTTCTGCCACTCATTCAATTAATCATAAGCTTTCTTTATATAATTTAGCTTACCAATTTTTGACGCAGAAAAATTGATACAGGTCATTACAGTGAGAATGCCGATTGGATAAAGAATATACGCTTTATTCGTGCACATTCAATACAATGGAGTAAATATTTAAAACAAGATAATTATACAACAGTCTGAAAATATAAATAACTTAATATATCTAAGTGTAAGGTATATGTAAACACGAAATATCTAGTACCGTCAATACTTTAAGTACACCACTACTATAAACAACAAACAAATTATTACATTCGCGGATTGTAATACGTCAAACCCGCTACACTCAAAAAATAAACATTTCTTAAAAGTGTCCAACAAGCACCGGAGGCATTAAATATCACAGAATATGCCAACGATAAAATTCAACATAGCAACTAAGTTCAAAAAATTATTTAGCTATTGTATAGCTAAGCGTTTGAAAAAGTTGAGCAGCGTTTTTAAACGAAACGAAAGCTTTCAATCAGAGCTTTTCGTTGGAGCTCTACAACGTTGCCTTCGAGGTATACGATGCAGAATGTAGAAGCACAAATCGTAGAGAGTATCCCAACCACCTGCTGCAAGAAATCGAAGTCTCTCCTTTTGCAAGACATCACTGATGACTGTCACAGTCTTCATTGGTGCGTCTGTAATATTATTCAAATAGAAGAGTACAGCTAGACGACTCAGTTGAGCGCAAAAACAAAGGAAATCCAGCATCTGGAACTCGCCGTTGAAGTGTGCTTCTACCATACCAGAAGCAAATTCATCGAAATGGTCACCTGACAAAATGGTGCATCGCAAGTAATCGAAAGCAGTTAAGGTCTTGTCTTCTTGGAGAGAAGAAAGATACCTGACCACATGTCCAACGCAAGGAACAAAACGGACAGGGGATGACCGCATAAAACTGGGCGTCCGAGAAAAGGGTAAGTCATACCCTTGCATTACAAATTTCATTAAATCTTCAGAAAATAAGTATTCAGTATTTAATTCAGGTGCGTTCATGTCGTTGAACCTTATTATCTGAAGCACAAAGTTGCTTACTCGGCGATTTAAAACGCGAATTTTCAATGATTACTGGGATTTCATTGTGTATTTATTCACAATTGGGTATATGTGATTGGACAAAAAAGATATTGAGCAGGTGGATTTGTTGCCATTACCTTTCTCATGCAAATAACTTGTTAGATTTTTTTTTCTTTCTGAGTAGGAACTGGTGTCGCACTGCAGCTAAAATTAATGAAATATTGTTTATTGTTCGAACCTGCAAAATTAGAATCAAAGCTCAGAAGAGTCGAAAGAGGTTTTAAAAAAGATTTTTAATTATTAGTTTTAATGTTCATCCAACACTGGTTTGCAATTTTTATTTTTCGCTTGATTTTTATTAGGATGGATACAAAATGTGATTTTAAAGAATTATTAGGGTCCACGATTTAGTTTTATTAAAGATTATAATTGAGATAATACAATTGTTTTATTAAAGATTGAAGCCATTTTATGGCTATTTTAGTATAGACCTGAAAAATTTGCACCGTAGTCAGATGCTGAAAACTTCATCCAAATCAACTTCACTAACACCACCAGAGCTGAGTTGTAATTGTTTTCATCTGGTCATGGTTCAGAATTGTAGGGTTCAAACTCATATCTTCAACACAGGATACTAATTTCT
Organism: Argiope aurantia; assembly: GCA_026543865.1. Taxonomy (NCBI): domain Eukaryota; kingdom Metazoa; phylum Arthropoda; class Arachnida; order Araneae; family Araneidae; genus Argiope; species Argiope aurantia. Next base: position 543,687 of record JAPMOR010100153.1, on the reverse strand, counting down.
TTGTCGTTTTATTTTTCTGCTATTGAATTAAATGATACTTTCCTTTTGAGAGTGTGTTATCCAACTGATTCAAATCGGAATTTATGAAATGCATCAAGTGTTTGTGAATTATGTGCAGTTTTTATATCTTTAAAATTAGATCTAGCTGCATTGTTCGGATCTCAAAGCAGGTCTGTTTATGTATGTCAGATTTCGGTTTACTAAATTTGGTTATGATTTTAAATGAACTATTCAAAAAATCGTATTACCAAATAAAGTTTTTTCTGTTGATAGAATTTTAATTTTAAACTTTTTCTATTATGGTCAATAAAGATCCAAGAAAGACCAATTTCTAATACTTTTGAAATAAACAATTTTTGGACAAGTTTTCGATAAAGATATCCTTATCAAAATTACTCATTTAGAAATTACAAAAAAATATTATTAAAAATCTAAATGTCTCAAAGATTGTCCATTTATAAGAGAAACTGTAAATTTTTATAATATTTAGATAAGCATATCTTATAGAAATTATTCGAATCCAGTCTTAAGTTTCAGAAAAAACTTTCAACTTTATACATTTCAAGATCTTACAATTAGCAATGGTTTCAACATATTTCAAATCAAACTAATATTTAATTCTTCTGCATCAAACGAAGAGGAAAATTAATAATTTTCCTTATAATAATACTAGTTTAAGAAGAACTAAATATAAAATGTTCTATAATTGGTGCAAATGATTAAATTGTGTAAGAGACGATTGAATTGCAAATGATTAAATTGCGCTTCTTCATTTGAACAACATTAATCAAGTAAAGAAATATTCAAAGAAAATGACTTTGTAGAAAGTCATAATTATTTTGAAATTATCACTGAAAACAGAATTTGAGTGGTTTGTTGCCATTGTAGTCGAAAGCAATCCAGGATTAAATTTTTTAATGTTCTCTTGATATTTACCAAAGATGTGATTTTGAATTACCTTGAACTTGCCTAGGCATAGTGGTATTGGAGAAGAAAAAATAGGCTTAGAAGGGTCCATTAGTGCAAAATAAAAAGGAAAAGAAAATGAAAACAAAAAGAATTTAAGATTTCAGTATCTTTTTTGTTATTGTTTAGCATATATATGAGTTTAAATTGTCTTTAAAACTGGATTAGTAAAATGGTTAGGCAGAAATGGAAATAGAATATCAGGGATTCCCTAGCATAGAAGATGAAAAAAAATTCGAACAAAACTTTATGGTGGTTTACTTTCGCTTTTCATCTACGTTTGTGAAGGAAATGATTCCCTTGAAATTGTGAAGTACAGTTCAGTTCTATTAACGTCTCATCTTAAAGCTACACTAAAACTATTTTGTGATAGACCTCATAATTTTGAACAACAGTCAGACAACTCTCTCTCTTTAAACTTCCGCATCACACCAGCGAGAGGATGTTTGGCCTTGATGGACTTAATTGGTATTTCATCGGAACTACTATTTACCATTGTCCCATTGCGTTCACGTGATCTTCCTGAAGTAGGCGTGACCTTCTATTCCGTGCAATAGTTGGTTTCGTGTAAACGCTGCTGAAGTCTTTCATGGCATATGTTGCAAAAGAAGGAAAACAAGGACGGTAGTAGGTACTTCGGAGATGAATCCATCATGCGTTGAGCTACTTTTCGCTCACGATCTCATGCATTTCGTTATGAGACAGCATCGCCTAACGTGGGTGCCTGCAGACATCGTGTATTTCTACAGACAAACGTGTCTCACAAAATTCAATTACGCTGTTGGACTGGCTGTAATAGAAATGAGCAGTTACCTGAGACTTCAAATGAAGGAAAAATTCAAGCACATGCGAGAAACTGGATTCACATCAAGCAAGCACTTCGAAATGGAAATGAAAAATTCTGCTCACGGGGAATTTGTTGGTGGATTTAATCTCCGAAGGTTTTTAGTTTTTTGTGGAATGGTCACTAGTTTAGCAGTCAGATTTTACTTGAACGGTTGTTCTCAGGCACCCTACCAGGCAGTTGCTGTCATTGCCGAAGTTATGATGGACAATAAAGATAGATTCATCGCAAGCGGAGGATGGGATGCCTTACAAGCGGAAAGTGTTATTATTCTTACAGGTGATAATTCAGCTTGCGGATGCTTCTCCTTCTTTCGATTACCTCACTTTAGAATATAAGATCAGTATATCAACTCATTTCTTCCCCATATAAACTGTTTTTGGATGTTAGCAGATCGCGAATCTCTGTAAATTAAATATTCTTGCAAAATTGAAGGTTGACCGAGTCTAATATGAATCGTTGTAAGAAGTAGAATGTTAATTTCGTGTTAAAGTAATTTGTTTTACAATTAATGTGATAAACGAAGTGACTTTTAATTCTTATGTATAGAAAATATATGTATATTTAAACTTCAAACTCATCGAAGTTTGTATTTATTTTTAATTATGATTAAAAATTGTTTTTAATACCTCAAAAGTAGCTTGATTTTTGATTTTTAGTTTTTTACGTCAACTGAAGCAAAGTGTTTCTGAAGGAAAGCTGTTTATAAAATATTAGGTTTTTTTGTTTCATTTGGACTTGTTAACCATTTGCACTCGGAAAAGTAATTCGATGCATAATTCACCTAATACAAAGACTTGTTTACTTCTCCGAAAAATAAATGTATATAATTGTTTTGAGTTGAATTCTCCAGTTTAATTAATTTGCATCCTCTTACTATGCAGGTATTTTTAACAATTAAAATTAAAAAAAGTAAATAAAACGTCAAAATGAATTAATCTCTGTAATAAGAGAAAATTAACGTCTTCAAAGCCGTAAAAATTCTTATTGGCTATAAATTGTTTAAAATGAACAATTCCTTGAAAATCCTAACAGCAACGATCATCTTATACGTTATCAAATTTTTTTATACATTGAATAAATTAGGATTTTTTCTATATTTGTTGTGCTGAAACTTCGTTCTTGTCACTTTTGCAGAAGATGATTCATTTATGGAAAAGAATCTTCGTTTTTTTACTTTTAAGATATGATTAAAAATTGTTCCAATATACACCATATAAATTTAAATGGAAACAATATTTTCAGTTTTCGAATATACTTACAGAATCTGATCAATTATACGTATACATCACATACTGCTCAGGAGTTTTCTCGTTTTAGTTTCATTTCCTAAAGTGCTTTATGATCTACAGCTATGATGATTTAAATAGCGTGCAGTTTGCTCAAGAACGTGCAGTCCTCTTGGAGATTTCTATGAGGGTGCAATATGTTAAGTTGATACTAAAAACTGATGCTAAAAAACTTCATAATTCTACTGTACGAGTATCGTCATCTCAAAAAATAAAGATATCTTAAATGAAATTTATAATTAGGGCCCGTTATGTTATGCAGAATGTAATGAACTTTGGATTTAATGTTGAATGCTCTGGAAGTGGAATTATGATTGTGTAATGTGAATAACGTTGAAAAAAATTCCAAAATTTCATATTTCATACCAAAAATTTTATTTTTGTATATAATTCCTAGATAATACTTAGTTACACTCTAAGTTACGTTAATGTTACAAGGAAAAATGAAAAGCTGCACAATTTTTATTTCTCTAAAACAATCCTTGTTTTTGTAAATAAATATTAAAATTTACAAGAAAGTATGCTTTTTCTTCTAAATCTGCATATATATATATTTAATTAACTTTAATTCATCATTCTACTCTTATATTAATAAAAAACCCCAATAAAACACCAATATATTTTTTTTTTGAAAAATTCCCTCCGAACTTAGTAAGATACCTTAAATGCGACTTTCCATGATTTTACTTGTTGACATAAAACGCATTTAAATGAAGTCTTTGCTCTTTGTTCCAAAATAGCCTCTATTTCTGAAAAAGAAAAATGCAGAAAGTTAAAAAAAATCGGAGAAATTTAAGAGAAAGGTTGGACGATTCAATTGTATTTGACGCATTCTTTTATATGACAATTTTCTATATCGATTTCAAATGCTATTTTTTCAAGTTTCCAATTGGAATCCAACAGGTCAAGCTTTTTAAAATAGATTGAAGCAATGGATTAAAACAGAATAATGCAAAGCTTTAATATTACAATCGCAATAACTCAGGATTTTTAATATGTCATTTTATTATCTATTTTTAATAAATTAATTTTATTATTAGGCACAATATCTCATTTTGTTGGCCCATTGTTGTATAAAATAATCACTTCATTTTAGTTCCATAGATGTATAAATTAATTTTAGCATCGTATCTTTAAAATATTTTGATTTAAAGAACGAACATCAAATTACCATTTCCTAAGTTCGAAATCTATCCTGAAGTTAAAGTAAACAATACAAGAAAATCAACTTCTCTACTACAATATGTAGCCTCCATTTGGCTTTCAATTAGATGAGATACTAAGATAATTCCTAAAAAATGTTTTCTAATGATGTTTTATGAACTCTAACCTAAATTATTATTAAGCCTAGATTAATCAAAAAGTGATACGAACCACGGTGGTCTGGTGGTAAGGTCTTGGCTTCGGAACCAGACGGTTTCAGGTTCGAGATCCGATTCCAACGAAGAACAATCATATAAACGGGTCTGCTGCAATCCGGTAAATCCATCGGGACCAAAGGTTCTCCCGCTTGGTGTAGTATGGAAGTTTGAAGAGGAGGGATGCCATCTCAGGTGTTGTCCTCGTCATCTGACCGAGGTTCAAAAGTGCGAGGTCCGTCCCAAAATCGCCCTAGTGTTGTTTTAAAACTGGACGTTAATAGACTAAATTGAACTAAACCAAACAAAATGTAGTACAGTGACAAAAAATCATTGCATATAAATAATCTCTTCTAAAGAAATGAATTGAAAATTTCTATATCTCCATTACCATCACTAAAATCTGCCAATACACTCTTTTTAAAAAATCGTTTTCACCGAGGAAAATTTGCATATAATGTGACTTGTCAATCAAATGTTTAACACATATAAGTGTTGAGTCTCATAAGACTGATTACTTGAAAGGTAATCGATAATGTTTTTTTTCCCTCAATCCGCAAATGGGTAACCGCGATGGGAAGTATTTTTCCTAGATCGAAGGAATAAATATTTATTCCAATGTAATTATATTTTTCACTGATGCATTGAATACAGGACAATTATAAATGGTCTAACTAGGGTAATTAATTATTTTACATCAAATTACTCGGCTTGCATAAATTTGCTTCGCAACATTTAAGAGAATCCAAACTGATCTGAGAAAAGTCAGAACCTAAGCAAAGTTGTCTGGAGACTATTTTAGCATATATACTAATTGCAAAATAATTCCTTTATCTTATCGGAAACTAATATAATTGATATTTGCTTCCTTTTGCAATTAAAACTTTAATTTTGCACAAAAGTCAGATAACTGGGTTAATTAATATCAGATTACGGAAAAAATCGAATTTGTAGTGCATATACCCTAACTTTTATTTACAATACAATTGGAGAGTTTGAGTTTGTATTTTAAGACACAAAAGCAATCTTCGGCTATGCTTCGCCACATTCGTGAAATTAAAATATTTATATCAATTCAACATAAAATCGAAACATGGAATGCCTATGAAATCGAAATGTAAAAACGATTATGGACCAGTGGGATTGGTCTCCTCAAAAATTTCTCGTATACTCTCTAATGAACTTAACATGCCAGAGATCGCCTTATAGTGCATTGGTGTACAATAGTTACGAAATATTAACTTTTTATGTGAATTTAGCATTTTTACGGTATCTGTTGTGTCATCCTTGGCGAATTATTTGGAGATTACTCCCTGGCATATGTTTAATAGTATCCAAAAATCTAATTTGTGTTTTAGACACGTTTTTTCACAACCGAATGAAACAAAAATTTGACACAAAACTGCACTTGTAATCACAAATTCATATAACAAATTTGATATATTTAAGACATTGCGTTTTTTAATTATCGCGTTAATTTATTTCTGAAATTACGGACTAACAGACAGTCAAACCATTGTTAGATTTAGGTCAAAATTTGATAGGAGTGTACACTATAGATGTTAAATCTGTGTCCTAAATCTTATTTATTTAGCTCTCTTAATTATATAGTTATCGTGTTAACTTATATTTGTACAACCAGACATATATATTTCCCCTGAACGGATTTTACACAAAATTTGAATGGAAATCTTCAAATTTGATATAAAGACATTATACCAAATTTCAACCGTTCAGCTGAAAACGTTTTCGAATCTTTGTCATTGACAGACAGACAGATGGACATCTTCCAAAAATGCGTTTTTTGAACTCAGGAAGGTGTAAAATGTGAATATTCATCAAAATCTGGATTTCGAATTTTTTGGCGAATACTATATTTTTTCTGTACTGCTTATACGAGAAAGTAAAAATGCGAAACAATAATTTACGATATGACACAATATTAAAAATCTTTGATGATACTTATATACGATTATAAAAATCAATATATATTTTTTTAAATTAAAAAGGTTATCATGAAGAGTTCTTAAAAGCAACTTGCGCAAATTGAGATGAGATTCCTGAAAAGAATGTAGGACGCTATAAAGAAAATTGTGGTCCTTCTACAAGAATATGTAAAACAAACACAGTGCACAAATAGGTGCTAGTCCACCCATTAGAAGAAGATTTAGAGACGGTCTTGAATTGAATACATCACAGATTCAGTTTTTAATATCAAAAATCAATCGCAATTTTATTAATTGATATTGTAGAATAACACGTTGATCATCTTGTCAGTCACAGACGATTGATTTTTGACTGATGATTTACATTTAAAAATGATATTCTTTGAATAAATTTTAATCTGGGGATCACAATATAATGCACCTAAGTTGCAATCTTAACGCAATTTTACATAGACCTCTGTTTGTCAATATATCAGGGAAAGATGCCAAATGCGTGATGTGCTTAATGTCTAAACGTACTCTTTCGAACTACATGAGATACCTTTATAGAGCCAGGCCTCTTAATTTTGAGACAAGGACTGCTCAAAAAGTCCTATATGCAGCTAGAATGAGCTTTTTTTGATGGAGTATATTCGAGTTTTGCACACAACAGCAATACCAAATTGATTCAATTAAGTTGAGTTTAAATTGTAGTTTAATTCTGTATTAGTTTATTTCTTAGCATATAGAGCTTAAATCATACCAGAAACAGTTGTTTTATACTGTACCAGGGAGAAATTTTGAAGTACACAACTAAGCAGGGTTCATTCGAGGCCAACTACTGCGCGCAATAGAAGGTAACGCCTACCTTAGGAACATCATGTGACCCCCAACAGCACAATGGCAAATGGTTGTCTCATCGGAACTACTACTTGCCATTGTCCCATTGTAGTCACATGTTCTTCCTGAAGTACGCGTGACCTTCTATTGCGTGCAGTTTTTAGCCTCGTGTGAGCTAACTCGATTTAAAAGCAACTCGATTTGATTTCGTTGTTTTAAAATTGATCATATTGCATTTTTAGTTTAGCCTCTTTCTGTTTCTGGAATGGCAATAAGTTTTGTTATGCTGCTTTATAGTACGTCAAAAACAAGAAGTGATTTAATGGAACACTCGAGGAATGTTACCAAATATAACGGGTCTTCTTTTAAACGGAAAACAGATTTCAAGAACTTAACTGACCAATAGATAGGCCTTATTTGATTGAGATACAGAACTGTATTATGCCCTTATAAGCATCTACCTATACTTGCTTTGTCAACAGCCTTCCTTTGAAGTTGCACAATTTTTGTGAAGAAGAAATAAGTTTTCTATAATACAACGATACAGTCAAGCACTGGCCAATGGAATAAAAGTGCAAGAAAGCTCTCTTTATGCAAGCTGTTTTACTACTTTCTTCACACTTCTACTTTACTGCACACATACAAAATCAAGATGGACAATCCTTTATATGCCATGTTGTTTGCAGAAGAATTGATTGCATATATTCTCCAAAAATTTAATATTGTCTGGAACCGAACAGATGGTCTTGGAGGTCTCAGAGAGTATATACCTAGAAATAGATTTAAAAGCGAAATAGGAGAAGCAGTGTACTCTATAATAATGAAAAATGAAGAAACTTGTAAACAGAATTTCCTTACTTTGCTTCAGAAAGGGTTAATTACGCATGAAAAGTTTAGGTACGAATCCAGTTTAACGATGGTTCAGATTTTCCAAAACGGATTTCACCCAGAAACGTATCTGAACATGTGTGCTGCACTTGCTGCTCATACATGGCTGAGTTTTGAAGAACTAACGGAAGACACAGCCCATGATATAGGTAGTGTCTCGGCTCAGGTTTTGGCATTTATAATAAATTTTTATATCTACAAGGCCGAGTTCGATCCTTCTACAGATTGGTTTTTATTGGCTGTAAGAGCACAGAAAGTAAGAAGAAAACTTGCCAAACATAGAACAACCAATGTTTAAGTCTATTCTGAAGAATGTTATAGTTGTTGTTGATTTTTTTATTCAAGCAAATGTTGCTGGTATATGAAGAATTTACAACTTTTATACTCCACAAAATGATTTTAAATGGCTAATGCACGATCGGGTATTTAGCTGAAATGAAATAAGGTAGCTCTTTATTAATTTTAAGCATTAATATTCATTTACATAGATTGTTTTATGAAATGCATTATTTTCCATCTCAAAAACTGATTAGTGAATAACTATAATTTGTGTATACGATGTACACTTATATATATGATGTACATTTTTAAACATGTTCTTTAACAGCTCAGATTGTAGCTACGTGACAATTTGGAACAAGTATGAATATTTGAACATCAATAAAATATGATAATTCGTTTGTGATGATTAATTCAATTTTATACATACAGAATTAGAATAGGTTATATCTTTTTTTTTTTTTAGAATTTTTACAGAGCTTTTGGGGAAAAATGACAGCCGCCCAGAAAGTGCCAGGTTTTGTGGATATTTAAGTGGAAAAAATCTGATAAATACATATAAAATAAATATTCAATTCTACATCTAGCATTTATAATTATTATATGATAATTATTCAATTATACTCCTTACAATTTATTAACACATTCATAATCACGATTGTGCGATTATGAATGTGTTATTTCTTCTTCTTTGTTATTTTATCTTGTGTTATTCTTCGTTCTTCATGAATTTTTTTTATTTGTGTGAATCACAGGTGATTCACGTGACAGCTAAGGTATTAATATGCATCAAGATTGTAATTGATTGAGGATAGGACTTGTTTACCTTCGAATTCTTCGTCTCTTATTCAAGAAATATAGAGCTGAAAGTCAAAGTTTAAATTTTTAGCGCCATTTTACCATTTCACAATTTATAAACATTTTTTTTAACCATAAAATATAAATGTTTTATTAATCTCTCTAAATGATTGAATCTATCCAAAAGACAGTAAAACTTTTCCGGTTTTACTCTAAGTTGAGCTCAGAGTGTTCCATATTCATACTTATAAACAAGATATATCTTTGTTTCATTTTGCTTGCGAAGATTAACAAATGGTAATTGTAATATAACGCATTTAGATAATATGTCATTGGTATAAAAAGTTAGAGTTCGGAAGCATGAGGGTATAATGTACATACTTCTTTTTAAAGAAACACAGTATTTATATGGGCGATAAACTAAGGGAAAGAAATTATCTTGATGATTTTCTTTTCTCGCATTCCAACAGTTCTTCATCAGAAACTTGTTTAATGATAAAGATTACTGAATCTTCGAATGAGATACATGGGGGTAATTTTATGTTCTGACATTTTTTATACAACTTGTAAAGAGAAAATATCGCAATGTAGTCGAAAAATTACAACTTCATATTTTGACGAATCTCTACATTTCAAACCATCCCAACACAGTTTTGACATTATATCTGTTAATCACATGATGGTTCAAAACTGCTTTGAGCTAGACAGATGGAATTTGGTATCTCGACTTCACACAAAATTTGTAAATTTGAAATCCATTCCATGCAGTTCTATTTGTTTGGCTGTTCGAATAAAAGTAAGCATTGTAATTAAAAAAAAATGGCGTACATATGTGTTTAACCTCTAAAAAGTAGATTCTTTTCGAATTTAGAACAAAAATATGCCAAAGGACTGACCATCTGTCTGTACTCGCAGATTCATGTAATCGTAATCTCATAAATGCAGTAACTTTAATAAATGAAATTTAATGTGCGATCTTATGAATAGAATTGCATAATAATATATTCCCGATTTTTTTTTCTGGCGTAATTTTGCCGACATTAGCTTTTACGCCAATAAGCCTCATAAACCAACCAATCCAATTTTTTCATACTACGCAAGAATTTTTTTAGATACGGATGTCGTTTATTTTTAGATATGATCAGATGACGATGATACACTTTGGTTCCGAACATATACATTACTCGAGTTTTTTCGAACATGTGCTCTTACATTAAGTCCTCTTGTATCGCACATCTTTAGAGGAATCGAATCTCGACCAGGTGCCCTTTCAATCTCGTAACCCATCCAAATCTGCGTAAATGTCAATTTTTGTAATTTGTAATTCTCCAGATGTTTTAACCGTATTTCGTTATTGCTCCAGTAAGACAAAGAGATACCAATCATAATACTTCCTCCATCATTGACCACCCTGGCTTAGGGGTAGTGCGTCTTCCCTGTGATCTGGCCGTTCTGGGTTCGAGTCCTGGTACGGGAATGGTTGCTCTTCCCCCTTATTATGAGATGTGTGAAAGAGCTCCCCTGTAAAAAGGGGTTATGCAAGAGAGTGTGTGAGCTAGAAATCAGACTTCTGGCCGCGTGTGCTCAGGGGTCTTTACCCTCAGAAGCTACTGCACCCTCTTTCCGTTGTAACACGAACACGACCACCTCATTATTGACCACCATTTTCAACAATCAGTAATTACATTTACAATTTATAGCTTTCCTAAAGGATTCGCAATGCTCATGCGTTTCACTTCAATGGCCTGTTAAGACAGTGCTTTGTTCTTTTCCATCAAGTCATTATGGTCCTATAAAGAAACGATGGCTTCTTTTTCATGATATCGTCTATCATTGTCATAAAAACAGTAAAATTGCAAAATTTCTTCTGAGCTTATGAAGAAATGCTGTTTGTCACAGAACATGGTCCATTTCCTTCATTTCTTCACCGTTTTCACTCCTCAGGTGATGATTTTTGTTCTTGTGGAGACGTTGGCGATACTATCTACTTTACGACATCTTTTGACTCTTTCGTGGCACCTTAGAATACTTTCATATTTGCTAGAAAGTCTTTAATTTAAAATCCATAGCAATCAATGAAAAAGAATCATAGACATGATGATAAAAACATGATTCTATTAGATTTAAACTTAATAAACTTAAAAGATGATGAACAATTACACTGAATACAATAATCCTATCATTTTTTTCCTTGTAATGTTTTAATACTGTCGTCGTGTTTTTTAATAGTACACCCTTAATTCTACTCTAGTACCTTACTTTTATATAACTTCCTAGCTTTTTCATTCTTATTGTATGTTATCATGTTCATTCATTCTCTATTCTAGAAACGGAGATTGGTGTAGTGTTATGATATTACGATAATATCACTAACTACTAGGCTTATTAGATATCATTAGACTTCGCAAACGATATCTCGTATATAAGGTTCGTAATCGTTTTCTCAAGCATTCGGGAACTTATAAAAAAGATTTACTCAAAACGCCTCCATTCATTTCTCACTTTCCATTAAATCACCTGTTCCGCGAAGACCACAATCTTAACAGACTAGGTAAGCTGTGTTGTACCAATTTTGTTTCAGCAAAGTAAAGAAGATTATTGATTTCTTTCAAGCATTTTACAGATCAAATGGCCAATCCTCTTCGAGCGTTGCTATTCGCAGAAGATTTGATAGAATATGTCTTAAAAAAATTCGGAATAGTTTGGGTGGAAGACAAAAGCGGCATCCGTCGTCTTCGCGAGCACATCCCTAAACCTCCGTTCAACCCAGAAGTGGGAGAATCGGTATATTCTCTAGTAATCTATTATCAAGATGCTATACGAGACAACTACGAAAAACTGATGGAAAAAGACATCAGCAACGTGCATGACTTCAGATACGAATGCGCGATAACTATAATATTTTATTTTTCAGCAAGTGGTTATGATAATGTGAAGTTCCTTAAGATGTGCGCCTCGCTTACCGGTCTTGCTTGGCAATATTTCGAGAAAAACGAGGAAACCGTGGCCAGGCGAATTTCATTAGCATCATCGGAAATCTTAGCTTATCTCATTAATTTTTATTCCTTCAAACAATCTTTCAAACCTGACGACTTGTGGTTTAATCTCCGCTATGTTGGGAGGACTCTTATGAGAAAAATAAAACTCAAGGTTGAATTACCCGATACTGATGAGAAGATTTCGCTGATATTTTCGAGATTTGAACCTCAAACATGTTCTTTTGCTTCTTAACATCATCCGATTGTATCATTTGAGATATCTGCAATTGATCTATAACTGAAGCAATTCATTGGTATCTGGTGTCTTCATGATATTCAGACACTGATGACTTTTATTGGAGAAGCTCTAATGAATGCTTGGTAAATGATGCACTGAAGTACTTCAGGTAGAAGGTAATTTTAAAAAAAATTTTAAAGTTCTTTCAAATTTTAAGGGTAATGGAGATTTGGTTGATAAACCATTATTGCTGTATTTTTACAAGAATTGTTATTGTTGACGAATAAGAGAATGTTGTATTAAGAAAAGATTCAATGTCCCACTCTTGATTTTACTTAAAAAAATTGTTTTATGAAATATGTTGAATAAAAAAAAAATGCCATCTTATTGATTTATTGAATTTATGGACTGACACACCCAAGTTAGGATCCATATTATTTCAATATGGCAATACTATAATTAAATCCGTCATTAAACTGCAAGCTTTTCGATTTGAGTGTTAACATCTTTGTTCAATAGTTGTAGTATTTAAAACCGGTTTTTAAAAAAATCTTGATTATTTGGAAGCTGCGGGTTTTGCAATCAATAAATTTAACCAAATGAGTTAAAATATTTTTGATCAAATCTTAATTTAAATCGTTGAATAGAGTAAATTGGTTCAATTTGCTATTCTTTAAATTGAGAAAGTCCTACATTTTGCAAAATTTCTTCAAAATTAATAAGCTACAGAATATTAAAATACAGTATGATTTCCAATTCATAGTTTTAATACCTTTAATATTAATAACTGCAGGTAAAAACAATAATATTTATCTGGTGGGTTTTAAACTTTTTAAGAAAATTAAAAAAAAAACAAAAAAAAACGACGATTTTCAAAATGATAGTTTAGTACGACTTAAGAACTTGCAGTTTAAAATAACAATCGTGGTTAATATTCCTCTTCTAAAACGGTTTACCATCTTCGATATTACTGTCAATTATAGCATTCATTTAAACCTAAGCATAAAAATTTTCAACATTTCTAGTTTTAATTTCAATAAATTTGTATCATCAGAATTGTATCGAATCCTATTTCTTTCAGTCTGTTTGCACTCTAGAATTCCAAACTGCAACAGATACTTTGTATAAAAAACCATTATGAACTTAAAATTTGAATCAATAGTGTATACATGTCTTCATCTGGACCTGATAATATAAATTTTGACATGCTTAAACGTCATTTAAAAGATTCTTTTAACTTACCTTAAATAATTGTGGCGCTTTTTCATGACTGACATTTTTTCCACTTTTAAAAACATTTGGGTGTCGTAGATATAACATTTTTCGATTTTATTAAATATTTTAATACCATGAGTGTGGCACAGCTTAGACAAATAGGGCTTTTGGGCCAAATCAAACTGTTTTGCACTCAAATATTGGATAAGCATAATCAACAGCACCTCTTATTACTGATTTGATAAACTGAACTTAGTGGAATGATCTTGGGTCACTTGATTTACCATCAGCAAACACGATACTGATAAGAAATCTAAAAATTTTATTTCTAAATAAATTGCATAATATAACGTTATTAAAGTTTCTGTTGCAAGGAAAATGTCAAGCATTCTTTAACGCTACATCGGTCAGTGTATATCCAAGTTTTATAAACAGTACCCTCTATCTCAATCCCCCAGTTTAAGCAATAGGAGGGGTGGGAAACCAAAATTCCTTTAGTCTCGATATTTTACAGATATGCACTGGGATGTGTTAGCGTTAGTCAAACTGTGAATATTTTCAAGCGATAATTCCCTGAATGAAGCCATAAAATTTCACTTACAACTGTAAAATGAAAACTTCTGTTCCTTTTCCAAGTGAAACTTGGATTATTGCCACCATCCAAGATGAGATTGGTGATAAGACCGTCAATTATTTTAAGTTTAACCAGAATTGTATTAAATAACAACTTTCCACTACTTTCAACAGTGCATCGTCGTTTAAAAATAGAATCGTATCATTCTCAAATGAATTTTGAAGCTCCTGTGCTTTCTGTAGGAGGACCCAGCAGGAGTAGTCTCACAAAAAATTTCTCACATTCTCTCTAGTAAATTATTTATGCTAGAGAACACCTTGCATGATTATTGGCGTACAGTAGTTACGAAATATTAATTTTTGGCTTGAATGTTGCATTTTTACTGAATTTATCGAGTCATCTTTGACGAAATATTTCGCAATTAATCCCCGGCATGCAGTTAAAATACCTGAAAATCGAATTTGGGTTTTAAATGTTCTTTCCAATTGGTTGAAGCAGACATTTGATTCCAAACTATACTTGTAGTCACAAAATCATATATCAAATTTAGCATATTTAAGTCATTACTTTTATTTAATTATCTTGTTTACATGTTTCTGAAAGTACAGACCGACAGATAGTCAACCTTTTGCCGGTTTTGACTCAAACTTTGATGTCTGCGCTATAGATGTTAAATATATGTACCGAATTTTATCCATCTAGAGCTCTTTGTTTTGTAGTTATCGTGTTAACTTGCATTCGAACAGGCGGACGGATGGATTTACTCTAAACAGATTTTACTCAAATTTTGATATAAATCTGCAAATTTGGTGTAATTATCGTATACCAAATTCAAACTAGGTTTTGGGTTTTATACCAAACTTCAACTAGATAACTCAAAGCTCTTTTCAGTTATCATGGTCACGGACAGACGGACATTTTCCAAGAATGTGTTTTTGGAACTCAGCAAGTTTAAGAAATGGAGATTGGTTAAAATCTCGAGCTAAATTGTTTTTCGTTTAGTATACTTCCTCTGTACTACGTATGCTAGGAAGTGAAAAGATAACATTGTATCCTTGAATAACGAAGATTATATTAAAAATTACCATTTTTTATGCATATATATATTCGTGCACAGAGTCCTTGAAGCACTATCTAAAATTCATTTTAATGAAGAGTGCAGAATGGGAAAATCTTTTCTATAATTAGAAAAAATTGGATTTAGATTACTTTTACTGATTTTCATTCGTTAAGAATAACTTAAACTCATAGAAATTTAGATCACAGTTGACAGAAATCTCTTTACTCTCAACTTAAATGTACCTTAAAACAATCAAGTATAGTAAAAGGTTATAGCAAAATTAGTTGAATCAACTAACATGTGGAAATCGTAGGATGCGGTAGAAAATCAGAAGTTCCTCCCAGCATAAATCAAGATATAATCAACTGGAGGAATAAATGAAAAACAACAGAACCGCTTCCCTCGTTCAAAAAAGAGCTGTGAATTTTAGAAGGGGTTCTACTGCTTCAGTTGTATGTAAATCCCAACACATTTTTTAGTGTCCTTACATTTAGGTGGCAGTAGAAAATATTCAATTAATGAAAAAATTCAGAGTCCCCAAGTAATAATTATTTTTGAAATCCATTAGCAAGAAAAAAATTTTAGGATTCTTCCTTAAAAGAATTTTTTGAAACTAAACAACCTTATAAGAAAGAGAAATATTACAATGGTAACAAAGCATTATTTTTACAATTACACTTTAATTGGCGTTGCATTGAGGTAATTACTGGGTGCAAAAAGTATTCGCTTGAAAATATAGAGATCATGACTATGATATTTCCTTCAATTAGGTGAAGGATATACTTAAAATTAATTGTGGGGTTAGCATTTTACAATAACTCTGGCGTATTCTTAAAATTTGTAGTAATATACATAATATCCACTGCTTCATGTCGATTACAACTGCTCTCAGAAACTGCCCCAGTCCTGAAGTAGGTTTCAGCTAGCTACAAACCATTCTGTAAGACCACGCATGCGCAGAAACTGTGCTATAACAAGTATTTGTCCCATCGAGACAAGAATTTGCTATTGTCCGCTCTCTAAATCCATGCGTAATCTTCCTTCTGCCCATGCGTGATTTACTGGAATTGTGTAACTGATTTAATGTAGATCCACCTTTATGTTGAATCATAAATTATAGCAATCGAGACCAAAGGATCTAGTTCCATCTAATACTTTCGAATGATATTATAGCTTATATAAAAAAATAATGGACATTTCTTTAACTGCGTCCATTAACTATCTCAGTCTTAAGTTAGTTTTATGTTGAATCTTAATACATAGCAGTCGAAGTCAAGTGATACAGTTTCGTTTTATTCTTCATATTATTTGAAAAAACATGGAAGACTATTTGTTCGCTATGTTCTTAGCAGAAGATGTTATAAAATGCGTTCTAAAAAAGCACGGTATTGAATGGGAAGTGAAAAACAATTTTCGGTCGATTTATAAAGGAAAATATCCAGAAAAAGTTGTTATACTCTCATTGGAAAAAGCTGTTATAATGTTCATCGACAAAAAGAAAACGCATATCAAGGATATTCTAAGAGATTATACAAAAAATAATTCGCCAACGGTACGCGAATTTTGCCATTATGCCATTGAGTTTGGATCGGAGGTTTTCAAGGATGGATTTGATTCTGTATATTTCATCAAATATTGCGCCATAGTAGCTGAAATGGCGTATAGACTATATGATCACTGCCAAGATATTCCTGAACAGGCTGTTGGTGTCATAGGCACTGTTCTTGTCTCCCAGATAATGACTCAACAATTCGAAGAATCTGGGGGTCAAGAGGGTTTAAAGAAAGCTTCCTTCAAACTGTTGAAGCAGCTAAAAGACGTCAAAAGCACAGTTGAATATGCGACTACAAGTTTTTGATAAATCTTAACCTGGTGGTAAATAGCATGCAGTAAAAGATGTTTCCACAAGTAACAAAGTTTTATCCTTTTTCTAATTCATATCCCTTTTTAAAAAATATTTTTGCATTTATAAGATTGACAACTGGTGGCTGATTTAGATTTTTGCCAAAATCAGCTATGTAATGTATATTTTTAAAAACTTCATTCATTTTTAATACTAATCTAAATAAAATGGTTTGACAATGTGTTTTCACTATTTATCTATGATTAATTGGATGATTATGCCATCCTTACGGAAAAGGACACTCGTAAAATTTCTGACGGATAAACTATTTTACTTCTAATATTGCTCTATGCTGCTGTATTAAACTACAAGAAAAACTATTTCATCGTTATCGTTTTTATGCTTTATGTTTTTGAAATTTGACTTCATTAAGGCAAGTAACCTCTTGAAGAACTAGGTTAAAACTTAGGTCAATATTTAAAAATAAATCATCCACATGTAATTTTATAGATTAAAAATTAATTCAAATGCTGTCTAATACCGTTTTTATATATATTCTTCATATACAATAGCTTGCAACTATGAAGATTTACAGCTTAATATGCTCCACTCTAAACTTAGAAAAATATTATCATAATGAAGTAAGATATAAGATTTCAAAATCAAATAATGTCGTGCTAGGTATGAATTTTACTATAAGATCACTTCGAGTTTCCTTCACGGTTAATTTTGAAACTATTAAAAAAATTAACCGTTTAATAGCCGCTGTAGATACTTAACCAACTAGTCCATTTCACCGATGGAATGTTCATTTGGTATGTCCTGTAAAATCTTAAAAGTTTTGCCGGGTTGCAAATTAATGTATATTTTTGAAATTTTAGATAGTATTTACAGAAATACACTAGCTTTTACATTGAATTCCTATAAATACTATATTCTCAAGACACGACTGCCTGAATTTTATTTTCTTTCTGATAGATTATTTATTGGAATGCATTATCTTTGCAATGTATTTTTATAAATATAATGTTCTCAAGACATATTTACTCAAGATTTACTTTGCACAGTTTCTTTGATTATGGTTCCCAGAGTTCCAAACCATCCCTCGATTAATGTATATTCCTTAATAACTTGGTTAAGAGCATATCAATATTAAAACAAATACTATCTGCAGATCCTTTAACATCACGGTGACCAATATTAAGAGTTTGGCTTCAAAGTGTTATATTTTAGGTTTCATATTCGATTCTATTTACGTGCTTATGAATCTGGTGCACGTTAACTTCCTGCTTTGTTCCTTGCCACCACTCGTGCATGGTATCTAGCGAACATCTGTCTAATCCAATTGCTCATTTTTTTTGTTATCAGTCATAGTAAAGAAGTCATCTGGTTTGATAGATAATTCCGTACAATCAGATATAGTTGCTGTGAACTACAGATGAATCGCATGGTAGTCGATGTGTTAAAAACTTTTTATGTATCTCGATATCATATTTATGAAATCATAAGTTATAAATCGATGCAAAAATTACGAGAAAAATGTAGATTTCTGTCATGTTCTAGGGTAACATAATAAAACACTTATTATGTTACCTAGATAATTTAATCAGTAAAACACTTATTTTCCAATACGATAATATCATCTAATTTTCTAATTGCACGAAAAAAAAACTCCAGAGTGATCGCAACCAAAATTTCAAACATAATCTCCAATATAGGTATTACTGCCTTTCCTCCACATAAAATTGGGCCGCGGTGGCGTGGTGGTAAAGTCTCGGCTTCGGAACCAGAGGGATTCCCGATTCCACCGAAAACCGTCGTGTAAACGGGTCTGTTGCACGCTAAATCCGTCAGGGCCAAACGTCCTCCCGCTGGTGTGGTGTGGAAGCTTAGAAAGGGGGTGCCAGCTCAGGTGTCGTTCTTGACATCTGACTTCGGTTCAAAATTGCGAGGTCCGTCCCAAATTGATTAGTCTTGCTTTAAAACGGGACGTTAATATGGCTAAAACTAAAACTTGAAAAATCCACATAATATTATGGACCTCGGGTAAAGCTATGAATATCTTGCATGCGATGGTAAACGATAACTAAGAAATATAGATCTTTGTCGTAAATCTAGCATTTTTACTGGATCTGTCGTGATAATATTATTTTGGGCGCATTTTTAACAGCTGATTGATATTAAAATTTGACACGAAACTAATATTGTAGTTTCAAGATAACGTACCGAATTTCATGGATTTAAGTCAATGCGCTTATGAATTATTACACTTATTTGTATAAGAAAGAAAAGAGTGACAGACGGTTAACCGCGTAATGGCTTTGATTCAAAATTTAATTAGAACCTGCATTTCGGATGCTACATCTGTATACCAAATTTTATCTACCTAGTTGACTGCGTTTTGTAGTTATTGAATTCGCTTGTACTCGAAAAGCCAGATAGACAAACTTTCTTTGAATGTATTTCGTTCAAAATTTGATTTAAATCTGAAAATTTTATTGTTATTTTATGTACCAAGTTTCAGCCGTCTTGTTCAAAATATTTTTGAGTTATCGTTTTGACTTACAGACATGCAGACAAACATAATGTCAAAAAAAAATGTGTTTTTCTGAGAGGTCTGAAATTTGGAGAGCCTTCAAAACCTCGAGTTTAGATATACTTAGTATAAGACAAAATTAAAACTGTTGAAGGGTTAATATCGTTTGGTTAAGTTTTATGATTTTCTCCCGTTTTGAAGCAACATGAAGGCATTTGTGGCAACTGATTTCTTTACTTCCAACAGGTGTCTAGACTACATGGATAGATGATTTGGATGACATCAGAGGTTAAGGGGATGAATATACCCTCGTATATCTAATATTCATACCTTAGTGTGATTTGAAAATTTAGAATAAATGATGATGGTTCAAATATTATCATCAGAGTAGGTAAAAATGAGCTAAGGCGCGATCCTTCATAAAAGAATTCCTCAGATAATTTTAAAATGAGACATAAATATAAAATAGCATAACTAAAAATGACGAATAAAATGACAAGCTCTGGTGTGACGTTTGATAAATATATCGGCAGTAAAAGGTTTTTATTCTGTGGCAACAGAACAGCATACAACTTTTTTTAACATTTTCTCCAGTTGAGAATCTGCGTA
This sequence comes from Argiope aurantia, assembly GCA_026543865.1. Lineage (NCBI taxonomy): Eukaryota > Metazoa > Arthropoda > Arachnida > Araneae > Araneidae > Argiope > Argiope aurantia. The sequence continues at coordinate 523,447 of JAPMOR010100153.1, read as the reverse complement.
CCTCTGAATTGAACACAAGATTCAGCTGAATTGTTGTTAAAGTAGCTTTTGCATAGACGCTTTTGTGCATCTACTTGATTTTTTTAAAATAGAAAATGGACTTCTTAAAGGCTGCAATTTTAGGAAGAAATATAATCGGATTTGTTTTAGACTTGAATGGATTCTTTTACGATGAAAACAGTTTGCTGGAAGGATACAATCAAACAGAATTTTTTGACGAAAAAACTGAGTTGGATATATCGTGGTCTATCAATGAAATTGTAAACGCAAAATATGGTGAAATTCTTATGATGTTTAGTGAATTCAAGTTGCACGAAAACTGGATGGAACCTTCTTACTTTGGCTACTGTATATTGCAAGCTGCTCCAACATTTTTTCAGCATGGATATTCGCCGGAACGTTTTCTTGCCTTCTGTGCAGTGGTAAGTGGTGTGGTTGTAATGTACTATGAGGAGGAGGTAATTTGTCCAGAGTTTGGAGATATTGCAGCAAATATTATAGGCCTCGTCTTAACTGGCCATATTATCACTGGCGAATTTTTTCTCGGAGGGTCATGGCAAAAGCTGTATGCAATTGCAAAGACTTTGCGATCAAAAAAATAGCACAGTTGTTACAGAATGGTTCCAGAAATTGTCTTGAACAGTGTTCAAGATATGTCAGAATTATTTATTGTAGATTTATGATATTTTCATATAATTAGCGAACATAGAATATAGTTGTATATATTTGTTTTATATCTTTACTATGTTTATGAGAATTAAAACAAATCTTTTATTGAAGAAGTGAGTTTTATATTGTAGAAAACTGTTTATTTAAAAATGATCAAATATTTATATGATCATGATATGCTGGAAATTGTTAAAATCGCAAAAGATTTTCAAATGTTTTGTCTAATGTGATCTAAAGGTAAGCCGGTTTCCAAAACAATTTAATGGTCATTTGAATCTTTAGTCCGAAGCATCGGAACTTGATAGTACTTCAGATTCGATTCATTCATTCTTTTTTCACTTTTATGGATGTTATAAAATTTATTTCTTACTTGTAATTACTTTCTCATATATGAACTATAGTGGAAGTATCGTAATTGTCAAAATATTCGAACTTGAGAATTTGACGAATCCCTTCATTTCAGAATTCTCAGAAACAAAAAAACTTATATTTAGCATTATGTATGTCTGTCTCACGATAACTCAAAAACGCTTTGAGATAGACGCCTAAAATTTGGTTTATGGAATCGTGACCAAATTTTAAAATCTATGAGCTGGAAGTCTTCCCAGCTGTGTAAGTACTAGTGTACTTGTTAGATTCAAAGTACCAAGAACTAAGATAAAATTTGGTACCGTAGATTTAATATCTAAATTATAGATACTTATAAAACTTGGAATCAAACCTATCAAACGACTGACCGTCTGTCAGTTTGTACTTTCGAATGCATGTAAACGTAGTAACTCATAAATGCTACGACTAAAATCAATGCAATTTGTTATGTTACTACAATTGCTTCAGATCAAATTTTGGTATTAATTGATCGTCAAATAATTGTCCAAAATATATATTTTCACAATAGATTCACTCCAAAGATGGGGCCGCGGTGGCCTGGTGGTAAGGTCTCGGCTTCGGAACCGGAGGGTTTCAGGTTCGAGACCCGATTCCACCGAAGAACCGTCGTGTAAGGGGGTCTATTGTACGTTAAATCCGTTCTGACCAAACCTCCTACCGCTGGTGTGGTGTGGTGTGGAGAGGGGGGTGCCAGCTCAGGTGTCGTCCTCGTCATCTGACCGCGGTTCAAAATTACGAGGTCCGTCCCAAAATAGCCCTAGTGTTGCTTCAAACGGGACGTTAATATAACTAAACTAAACTAAACTAAACACTCCAAAGATCTATATCGTTCGTTAATTACTATTCGTGGCCTTACCTAGAATCCCTAGTTTTATAAAAGGAACTAAGATAAGATTATTATTTGAAAGTATGCGAGAAAGTTTCGGGGAGACAACTCTGGCTGGTTCTCTGTACTGTCTAATTACATGAAACTTTCTGTTGTGCAAATGTGTTTTATTTTAAATAAGTATCATTTAATCACTTGAATGGCGATTATTCCTGTACTGAATTATAACCTCTAGGAATAATATAATTATAGATTATGAGTTTAAAACTACGATAATCCGGTGCACGAACTATGCTTGGATACCACTATTTCGAGATTAAAGCATCGTTCACACGAGGCCAACTACTGCACGCAATGGGATGTCATGCCTACCTCAGGAACATCACGTGTCGAAAATGGCACAATGGCAAATGGTTGTCTTATCGGGACAACTATTTGCCATTGTCTCGTTTCAGTCACGTGTTGTTCCTGAGGTAGGCATGACCTTCTATTGCGTGCAATAGTTGGCCTCGTGCAAATGCTGCTTGAGTAAAAGTATTTATACTCCAGTTCCAATGCTAGTGACTGAAAAATTCAAAACTGCTGCTTTAAAATATATTGATACTCTTTTTTAAATATTTATAGAAGTGGAAAAAATATTTCGACATAAATTTGGCATTACTGTCCAAAACTTAACCTTTTTTAGTATTTTCAGGTCTATAAATCGTTTTTGGGGATTAATATGCTCAAAAAGCGATCAGGAAAAATGCTAAATACTTATTTTTCTCGAATTAAATATCTTATTCAAATATTCAAGATTTTTTTAGGATGTATTACAGTACCCAAGGAGGTATTGCTTAATTTTGTAGCTCTAGAAATAGTAAGACGTTTTGAACAAATTTTTTTCATCATGACCCTGACTTTATTTACAGATTAAATTCCAACTTGTAATTACCAAATTAAAAACAATGCATACCTGGTTATTTAATAGATTTGCAATGCAACAAATTTCATATCTGGAATTGAAAATAAAAAATGTGAATTCCTTATAGCTAGGGTACTTTTTTTAAAAAAATGCAATAATTTAATAATTTTTTTCATCATAATTTTTAAGGTTACGATTCGCCACTGCCTGTAATTTACACATTTCAGCTTTCTAGAATGAAGCCTGGGCTTAAGAAAAAAGAGATAGTTAATGTTAGATGGCATGCACAATTTTATTTATCATGTGACAGTGGGGTCGTTCTAATTGATATTGCTTGCAATATCTATTCCCCGATTCGGACATTAAAAGTTCGTAAATCTGTTTTCATAATGATCAGAAGTAATACAACTTATATAGATGGACGGTTATTTGCTGCTTCTAATGTCATCCACTTCATCTAACAAATAGCAGACTTGCTCCACCCCAAAATGACCGTCTGGTACCTTCAAAATGGAATTTAAAAAAAAACCTATGATCATTGGGTCTTAACATCTGCCGGTGTAATGGCCTAGGGGTAGCATGTCTTCCCCATGATCTAGGCGTCCCGAGTTCGGTTCCTGGTTCGGACATGATTGTTTGCCCTGTGTTCTATCTGGGAGGTGTGTGAAAGTGCCCCCCTGAAAAAGGGGGTTGTGCAAGTGAATGTGTGTGTCATCTTCATATGAGCTAGAAATCAGACTTCTTCCCTCGGGTGCCCAGGGGCCTTTACCCTCAGAAACTACTGCAATCTCCTTTCGGCCGCAACGCGGACACGGAATCATCGTCGTCGGATGTTAACATCTAGTTTACACAACCATACTGGAAACACGAAATGTGACTAAACGAAGAAATTATTGAAACAAATCCAGATTATTTAGGTCATCCTGGGGTTCATGGTCCAAAAATTAAGGAATGGTAAAATACACTGAATCTAACAATATTCTGAATAAAACATGTGTTACCAAGAATAGAATATAAGACATTATCTTGTTGTTAAATAGGAGTACTGAGATATAAAATACCACAGCATCTCAAAAATACTTTGATGGTTATTGCATCTACTAATAAAATTGTATGTCTGCCAACCATTAGCTGCGTCTTTGTAAAGTTCTGTACATGATACTTTTAAACTTGATGTATGCTAACTTACTCTGGATCCATGACAAGATTTGTTTGTTTAAAGAAAATATTTTAGCAATGGTCAAAACAAAACATAAATACAGCTGTCAAATTCAAACGAACACATGGAATGTAAATATTTCGTGAGAAAATAAAATATTTTTTATTCTTGACGAATAAAAATACATAAGAAGAACTGTTGCCAGAGCATTTAAACAAAACTCTAAGAGAAAACTTCTGAACCAGATATAGTTAACAATTTGTATCAGGCAAATTACTGATTTAGTTTATTTATGAACAAAATTTGCATTACTAATACTACAAATATTTTAAAGTTAATGGAGAAAATCAGCCATCGAAGGTTTTTAAAATCCTCTGCTTCTATAATTTTATTGATACTTTAATTTCAATTGAAAAAAAATTCAGACAATGTTATTTTTAGTAATTTGTTTTATTAGTACTGCAGTACTAATAAAATAATACATAATGTAATAATATTTCCTTTGAGGTCAATGGCTGAACCAGAAGGTAATGTGAATTAATTATTAGGGTGCAATTGAAATTATTTTGCCATTGCTATCAAAAGAACCATTTCACCTCTACTATATGCATTGTTTTCCATAAAGACTATGTTGCTATTATTCACTGTTCCATTTATACGAGGCTAATAGTGGGTGTCCTGTTGTTGTGCCTGTATGATTCCAATGAAACCACCCTGAAAAATGTCAGAAGCTTTTTTTTTTCTTTTTTTTTCCCATATCTGCGCATGCTTTTCTAGAACTAGGCGAGAAAATTAAATTTTGGTTCAAATGAAAAATCCTAAATATCTAAAAGATATCGTTAGCAGCCTAACAATATAGGGGATATAGGGTTGCATATATATTTTAGGCTCGAACACATTCCGGCGTCCTAGCCGAGAGGTAGCGCGCTTTCCCAGTGATCTGGGCGTCCAGGGTTCGAATCCTGGTTCGGGCATGGTTATTCTTTACCCTGTGTTCTATCTGTGAATTGGGTGAAAGAGCCCCCCACCCCTGTAAAGAGGGGTTGTGCAAGCGAGTTGTCATAATTGTCATCTTCATATGAGCTAAAAGTCAGACTTCTGCCCTCGGGTGTTCAAGGGCCTTTATACTCAGAAGCTACTGCAAAAATCGGTTTAAAATTTGACTTCGTCAGCGGGCCTGTCTATGACAAGTCCATAAGTAACAACAACAACAAGGCTTAAACACATATAGCACAATCTTTTATTCAAACAATATAAGCAAGTGTTTACTAAGATCATTATCACTCATTTAGTTGGTAATCAAAATAATTGTGTTATTTTTTAATTAGTTGAAATGGCGAATGGGATTAGCAAAGCATTATAAGCATTTGATTAATTTTTGGATAGTAAAGGAGTGTGAAAAAAATAAATTATTATTTTTGTTTTTTGTTTTCTATCAATTTGCATTCATTTATTTGAAGATTTTTTTAGATTCTAGTTGAGTAAAAACATTGGAAATAGTTTTTTAAAATCTGTTCTTTATTAGCCAAATTTAAATATGATATGCTAATAGAAGTAATAAAGACTAAGATTAATGTATGTTCATCGCCAAGTACATCAAAACCGTGCCAGTGATCTGAAGACTTGCCACAAGTCCGCCATCTTGGGAGGTATTGGAATGGGTAACAAACCTCATATATATTAAAATAAATAATATTACAAGATTAAAATTGATTAGAAATCGTTTAAAATTCAACTTTGACGACCTTATATGAATTTTAGGTCTAACCAAAAGAAAAATATAGGAAAACAAATTTTTTAAATGACATTGGATAATTGTTCCGGAATTTGGGACAAATATCAATGAGAAGCTTGATGGTTGGTCATGTGATCTTAATGATGTGGCCGTCTATTGCGTAGAGGTATAGCGAATGCGCAAATATTAAATGAAACAGATTTAAGAGGAATATTATGTCGGGTTTACACTCGGTCACTTATAAGACGGCCAATAGACAGCACATGCGTAGGAAGGCTGAAAAATGTTATTCAGTTGATGGCAAGTAATTGTCCCAACGGAGTAGCAGCATGCCGCAGTATTATATTTTCTTTCTTACTGCGCATGCCTTTTTAGTATTTGGCGTTTTTTTTTTTTTTTTGGCGAAAAAAAATTAACCATTTATTATAGATTTATTCCGACATTTTTTGCTCATTGTTCTTTCTGATTCAAAGTTGTGTGTGCATGTTTTTTTTTCATTTTATTTTCCGTTTCTTTTCTATAATTTTCCAATTTTAGGTATATTAACCTTTTTTTTCATTTCACCATGTTTCTTTGTGTTAATATCCGTCATTTTAATGCGATGTGCAGTGGAAAAGAAAAATTCAGGGACGCTAAAACAGCGTTTTATAGCTAAGCATGGAATCTATTTCATGATATTGAAGCAAACATAAATCAATCCCTTCTTGCGCATGCGCTGTCTAGTTGCCGTCTTATAACTGGTCGACTGTAAACCCGGCATTAAAACAAAGAATTATCTTAGTACTCGTGTGCTTTAGTAAAGGATTTACAGGATTAACGTATCATAGTTCAAATTAAAATTTTAATAAAATAATGGGCGATTATTTAAGGAATACAGTATTTGCTTCAGAACTTCTAGAATTTTTGTTTCTGAAAGTTAGTATTCCTTGGGAAGCGCCACATGCCTCGATTTTAGAAGACAATTTATACACGACATTTGATGATGAGATTGGCATTGCTGTATATACAATATGGACTAGAAATTTTCGCGATGTGCTTGACTGTTATCATGAACTTAATAAAGATAAAGATATTAAAGAAAATGAGGACTTTCAAGAATACGAAGAAGATGCTAGCTACAAAAAAGCGTATCGTTTCAGCTATTACGCAATTAGTGCAGCTGACTCTTATTTTTCTAAAGGCTATAGCCCTGGGTCGTTCCTCGGTTACTGTGCCATTGTTCTTGGAGTGGCTACTTATTATTTCCACTACCCATCGAATCAAGTTCCCGAAATGGCAGCTGAAGTTGTAGCTCTTGTTCTCCTAGCTCATCAGTTAACAGGCCAGTTTTATAAGCATAATGGCTGGGAAGGTCTTCGCGAAGTATCATACCTATTCAACCGTCTACCAGAAAACTTAGATACTGTTAAACGACCACGAGAATTTATGTTTTGGTGAAGACAAATTTACAAATGCTGTGGAAGATAAGAAAATCAAATTAACGTATGAGTTTTTCAGCGAGAACATATGATTGTTTCTCAAAAACCGAAAAAGGTATTATGAAAATTTCGGTTGGATATTAAACCTGCTTTCTTACATATCTTATTAACTTCCTGTGCAATATTTTCAATTCTTCCATAATGTTAGCTTTTAGTTTAGAAATAATATACTTTTAACTCAAATTTTTTTTCGTAAAATACCAGTTCACAACACTGATGACATCACCAGTGTCCATTTGTTAAAGAAAATAATTGTATTCGTGTTTAAAATAATAATTAAACTGACTTGTGGATACTTTCTATGCAAAGTTTTAAAAAACACTTCAGCATGCAGGCGTGTTATCTTAATAGTAGGACGGCACCTGTCTGTGTTCAAATCTCATTTCTTGCAATTTCTTATCGACTTTTACCTTGAAGAATGAAATGTTATTAACTATTCCATTTACATTTTCAAATGCACTTTTAAAAATCAAGACCAAGCAATGTTGTTATTGTTTGAAATTTTGATTTATATCGGAAGTTTCGATATTTTCATAATAAGTAAAGGACGTGATCTTTTGTAATATGTATATATAATTTGTGTTAAGTAAAATGCCAATAACTAAATGTGTATTTTATTTAAAGCCATACATTTAGGAAAACACATTTAAAAACCACCACTGAACTAGTTGCCATATATTGAAGGCAAATAATTTCTTCCCGCTGTAAAAGTGTTAATAGACTGATAATTATGTGGGTTTCAAGGTTCCTTCTTATAACGTTCTCGAAGTTTTTATATACGTTGTATTCAGTTTCCTTTCCAATTGCTCCGATCCTATATCTAGCTCTGATCAATTGGCTAATTTGGTGCAGTTATGCTCAAGTTAGCTATTTGTTGACGATTATCACCTGCATCAAGTTAGCTATTTTGGATACCCTTATCCGAAACAACAATTTTCATCCGTTTTGCAATTATACTTTTGTTAAAAACACGTTAAATGAGTAATGTAAATCAAATTCATTATTTACCAGCATTGTTATAATCAACCCTAATTACCAGAATGATCTTTAAATGATAAATTATCATAAACAGATTATTATCGAAATAGAAATGTTGGGAATTTTAACAGCAAAGGCTGTCATTCCTTAATGCCAGAGTCAGATTAAAAAATATCAAAAATCTTCAGTGAAAGAAGAGAATTTTGGAAAATCTTTTTGGATCAAAATTTCAAGAGACGAAATTTCTTGGTGATTGAAAGAGTTTGTTCCAAAGGTATGTTCTTTGAATTGAATACTTCAAACTGGGCGCTAGCATATATTCAATGTCATTTTCTTGATTACAGGAGAGAAGTCAGAGTTGTTATATAATCGAAATTTATTTAGTAGAGATTGGGAGATGATCATCCGGGTAATTAGAGTAAGCCATGAAGTAAGGGAAAGAATCGGTAGAATATCGCCTAGAGCTTCTTGTACTTGCTATTTCGATAAATTTGCGTATTTTGAAGCGAGGTTTTCAAGATTTAGTCTTCAACAGCAATCCACTCAAAATATGAGTACCACTCCGTGACTGTTTTTGTGATATAATCCTCCTTTTCATTAAAACAGATTGTTTTTTAGTAAACAGCACTCTAAACTCAATTTAGATGTGAAGTTTGTTGAAGTTAAAACTGCAGTGGTTGAAAAAGTCAGTCTTCGCAAATTTTTAGTTTTGCTTTCATAAAAATAATGCATTGAATAGTTTTATGATGTAACGAATTTTTCTCTATTGTAGAATAGTTAGATATACGAGTGGTCTCACCAAAACTTTCTCGCATACGCTCTATTAAACTTGACATGCCAGAGAATGCCTTATTGGCGCATAATAGTTAATAATATTTGAAGGCATGAATTTAGCATTTTTACCGAATTTATCGCATTATCATTGACGAGTTATTTGGCAATTAATTCCTTGGCATGAGCTAATAGTATCTAAGGATCAACTTTGTGTTTTAGACACGTTTTTTCTCAACGAATTGAAAAAAAAACTGCACTTAGTCACAAAATCCCATACCAAATTTGATATATTTAACTCATTGTGTTTTTGAATTATCGCGTTCATTTGTTTCTGAAAATGCAGGCCGAAAGACAGTCAGCCCAGAATTGGATTTGGTTCAAAATTGGACACGTGTCTACACTATAGATGTTAAATATGTGTACCGAATTTTATCTATCAAGCTTTCTTCATTTTGTAATTATCATTTTAACATACGATTTCGAACAGCAGGACTTCCTCTGAACAGATGTTACTCAAAATTTGTCAGAAATCTGCAAATGTGCGTAAAGACCGTACACCAAATTTCAACCGTTTAGTTGAAAGTGTTTTTGAGTTTTCTTTGTCACGGATAGACGGAAAATTTCTAAAAATGTGTTTCTCGAATTCAAGGAGGTCGAAAACGTGGAGATTCTTCAAAATCTCAAGTTCGAATTTTTTGATTACTATATTTTCTTTATGCGAGAAAGTCAAAGTATTTCATTTTGAGAGAATATATTATAAACAACTTGGTGTGTTTTATTTAACGTATCAATTTATTTTTTATGATGCTTGCTATTAATTATTTTATAATGAATATTGTAATTGAATATGTTTGTTAAGATGTAAAGTTAAATGGAACCATTTATCGAAAGAACATTTAATCGAAAATCAACCTTGTAAACAAGTGGAAATTTTGTCAATTGTTCACAAACGAAATAAAACGTTTTTATTTCGTTAATACAAATTTGAAATAAACAAAATTGGGCACCATTAATGTTATGTTAGAGATTTCAAGGGATCAGACAAAAATTAATAAAATTCAATCAAGTCATTCAAAGACGATATAACTGGACAAAAAATTTACACACAAAGCACAAACACCTCAAATATTTCTGATTCTTAATCGAATTAGTAAAGTAGCAGATTCTTGAAAACGGAAGGTATCTAATTACTTTATGAAAATACTAAATCAATTAAAGAGTTATTTAACAAAAGAAAAGCTCACTTAAAACGAAACCTTAATTAATAGTTTTAGTTACACTAACGTTCCGTTTTTTAAGGCAACATTAGGGCTAGTTTGGGACGGACCTCGTAATTTTGAACCGCGGTCAGATGACGAGGACGGCACCTGAGCTAGTATCCCCCCCTCCTAACCACACCACACAAGCGGGAGGGCGTTTGGCCCTGGTGGATTTAACATGCAACAAGTCCCCTTACACGACGGTTCTTCGATAAAATCGGGTCTAAAACTCTACGACTCACGAACCAGGATCTTGCCACCACGGCCCACTTTAATTAATAAAGTCACAGATAACAGAGTTGGTACTATACTTAGTAATTTTGAATACAGGTGTCAAATAGAAATCAATAAAGAAAATGTCTTTATTTTTTAATTTCAGAAGAGGAACGGGGGGGGGGGGGGTCAATTCTACAACGCTTAAGGCAATTCTGTGTGGGTACCAGAAACGCACTATTTTTGGCCAAAAAATGGTTCTTGTGACATAGAATACAGCCATACAACTGTAAATTTCGTTTTTCAAAAATTACTCTTAACTGCGAAATGATCCGAAAAAAAGAAATCCAAAGCGACTATATTGATGCATTCTTTTAAATCGATTTTTTTAAATATTATTATTATTTTTATTGCTCGAACAGTCCTATATCTTTTACATACAATGGTTACAAAATTAATATATGTAAAGGACTAATAATATTCAATTAATATCGGTTTCCTTTGAACAGCCTTGGGAACTTTTTACTTTGAAATCCTATAAGGATTAAAATAATGGCAGTAGGTAAAAACCTTATTTAGAAAAAATTTGGATGTTTTGGGATTCTTAGACTTCAAAACAACCCAAGAATAGAAAGATGAGATTCACTTGCAATAATGACATTTGTATTTGTGGATTAAAAACGTAAATGAAATTAAACTATCTTGCATCTTTCAACCTTCAGAAAAATCACAAATATTCGCGAAATGTATCATTGTTGATAACGTAAATTATAACTACTATTATTTATTTTTAACCACATTTGAAATTCTAAGATGCTATTAACAGAAATATTTCTAATTTCCAATCGGAGGATCCCAACAAAGTCTCGTCATCGATTCACAGCCTGAATTGAAGTAAGTCATTATGCACACTGGGAGGAAAAGAGAAAAAATGGCGAGTAGATTTCAATCCACATTTTCCACGATCCCAAAGTTTTCCTTTATTTCAGATTCTTTATCAGCTTTCACATGAACCCAACTATTGCACGTAATAGAAGATTAGGATTACCTCTTGAACGCCACGTGGCCCCAATGGGACAATGGTAAATTGTTGTTTCATCGGAACTACCATTTGCCATTGCCCCATTGTGGTCACGTGAAGTAAGCGTGACCTTCTATTGCATGGAATAGTTGGCCTCGTGTGAATGCTGCTTTAAGAAGGGGTTTTCACTCAGCCAATTATAAGATTCCAGTAAGTCACGCATGCGCAAAAGAGGAATATTGCGCATACGTTGAGAGAGCTGACAATAGCAAAGAAAAACGGGACAAGTACTTGCGCTACTTACATTTTCTGCGCAAGCGTAGTCTTTGATAGTTTGATTAGCCAAGATAGTTTGTAGCTGGCTGAGTGTAAACCCACCTTTTAGTTTTTGACAAGATTTTTAGACATCACGTGGCTTTCTGTTAAGGGGAGTTTACACTAGGCTAACTATTGCACACTATGGAAGGTCACACCTACCTCTGGAAAATCATGTGATCGTGATGGTACATTTGGCAAATAATTGCCTAATTGTTTCTCTGTTTAAATAAGACAATAGAGAGACAATGGCTCAGGAACAACTACTGTGGGCAACAGATGGTCTCGTGTAAGTGCGAATTTACAGCCAACCATTGCCTTGTGCAAATGGTGCCTTAATCGGCGTTCCCACGAGGCTAACTATTGCACACAATAGAAGGTCACGCCTATTACAGGAAGATCATATGACCATAATGGAACAATAGCAAATAGTAGTTCGGATGAAACAACAATTTACTACTCATCCCATTGGGGTCATATGGTTTCCCTGAGGTAGGGGTGACTTTCTATTTCGCGCAATAGTTGGTCTCGTGTAAACGCTGCTTAAGGTGGGTTTACACTCAGCCAGCTATAAACCATCCAGGAAGACCACGCATGTGCAGAAACTATACATAGCAATTACTTGTCCCATCAAGACAAAAACTTCTATTTCAATCTCTCAGCGCATGCGCAATCTTCCTTCTGGGCATGCGTGACATACTGGATTCTTATAACTGGTTGAGTGTAAACCCACCAAGAGAAGTCATTCAACTTAATTAATTCTTGTTAAAATTATCTGAGAAATTTTTAACTGTTATTTTATTATAAGAACTACTTCAAAAGAATGTGAAAGTGATTTCGCAGTGAATTAAGAGGTGCATTCGAAAACAAGAAAAGTATTTAATTATTTATCGCATTTGATTTTGTGAACTCATATTTTTCAAGAAGTTTCCATTTAAAAAAATGATAGACCAGTATTTACTTAACTTGCGCTTTATTGAAGAAATTTTGGAATTCGTTTGTTTGAATCTTCCTTTATTATACGAATATAAAGATCTTTGGTATCCCAAATTTGAAATCCTTGATTTACTGAATAAAACAGATGTTCCGACGCTTCCTGACGATATAGGCTGGTCAGTGCTGCATATAATAGATAAGAATATGGAAGACATTGATGACTGCTTTTATGACTTCCTCAACGTTATGAGAGTATCTGCACCAATGAATGAGGTTGACGAAGCGTACTTTACAAAAAGTGCTTTAAATATTGCTCCATTCTATTTCAGCAAAGGCTATAGTCACGAATCGTTTCTTGGATTCTGTGCCATGGTGATAGGAGTTGCGCACAATTTCTTGCTTTTGGAACAAAATCGTATTCCTGAACGTGCCTGTCATGTCATTGGCCTTGTTCTATTCGTTCACCAAATGACAGGAGAGTTCTATAAAAAAGGAGGCTGGAAAGGATTTCGCGATGTGTGTTCGAACTTTAATGAATGCCAGAAACGAAAAGGAAAGCGTTAAGTATACTCATACTATCGTTTCAATGACTTTAAATCCTTAAGTATTTGCATTCATACAGATTCAATGAAAAAATTTTTGTAGAAATGATACCATTGAAAGTATTTTTAATGACTAGTGATGATGTTTTAGCAATTTTTATTACAAATTGATGTTGGTTTTTTATCATTATTCTTGATTTAATTTCTTTCTTAATTATTTATTAATGTTTTTTGAATGTATCAAGCATTTTTCATTTTCTCGCATACGAAGAATAAAAAAAGAACTATAGTTGTCAAAAAAATTCAAAATTTAATGAATCTCCACATTTTCAACACTCTGAGTTCGAAAAACATATTTTTGGCCTTAATGCCTATCTGGCCTCTTGTCTGTGAATACGATGACTCGGAAAAGCTTTGAGATAGACAGAATAAAATTAGGTATTTAAACTCATGACCAAATTTATAGATTTCTATTGAATTTTTATTCTTATTAAATTTTCCACCAAATCTGTCAAATGGTTGACCACCTGTCGGTCTGTACTTCTGCATGCATGTAAACACAACTAATAAACGCAATGACTTAAACCAGTGAAATACGATTTATTATCTTGTGACTACAACTGCAGTTTCGTATTAAATTTTGGCTCCTTTAGGTCGGCAAAAAGGCGTTGAAAACACATTCACACGATAAAAGAAAAAATGTTCCATCCATATCTATTGTTCGCTAATATCATGCAAAGCATGGAGATAAGAGCTTAATTAGAAAGTATGCGAAAAGGGAAGACCACGCCTGTTTGTTTTCTTAGTGTGTGTTAGTAGAAGGTAAAATGGAATATGCGAGATAGAATTAATAACTTCGTTGAAATATTTTATCTTAACATGATTTAAAATTCAGTTTATGTGTTCAAAAACTCCGATAAATTTTAAAAACTTTGCGATTATTACCAATGATACTTTATTTAAATCTATAGTTGGTCATTTATCAAATTTTATTAGTATTCAATAGAGCTAAAAGGTGATCGTTGTTTACGTAACAAATGAATAGATTGGTAGTCACAATTGATTTTTCACTCTATAGTACTAAAATTTCTAATATTTCATTCTATCAATGCTTGATAAGATGCATCATACAATGCAAAAATTTAATAACTATTGCATACATGTTTTAATAATCGAATACGATGCAGTAAATTTAAAATATGAAATCAACCCTCAGCACATGGAAAAGTAATTCGAAGTATAATTAGTCAGCCAATATAAGGACTTGCTTATTGCTCTGAAAGAATATATAAAAAACTCTCTTAAACTCTTATTTTAATGCAAATTAATTTCCAAAACTTTATCTTAATTTAGTCAATAGTAAAATATTCTCTTATTTTCTGATCTCATTCGTATGAAACTGTGTAAAAATTACGCGCAATCAATTTACGTATCAAGTGAAAATGATACTTTCGGTGTCCTTGTCAAAGGTCAACACATGTATTCAGTCGCCACGTGGCCGGAAATCCCATGTTATATAAGACTAGTGATTATTTGTTTCGACCCTTCTATCTTACTTCTGCTTTTGTGCCGCACTGCGCCTTCTTGTAAATAAATTATGCCTGTTTCCCGGGAGAGTATAAGACGAAATTAAAAATACAACTTCTCGTGTATGTCTATACCGTGTATATATATATATATATATATATATATATATGTTTTAAGTTGAACTTCCCCGAAAAATTAATCTACATCTTCCTAGCACTCTGTAAATATTTTTAATAATTAAAAAATGTAAATAAAATTTCAAAAGGATGCACCATCTTGAATGGTGCCTGAGAACAGACATCCGGGTGTAAAGGATTAAATTGCATTTTGACCAGTTAAATTTAATTTCATACTTATAACTCTTAATCTTTTTTCAGTGAATATTTCGATGTAGAAAATTAATTTTCAAATAAAGTATTTTATCAGTCATTAGATTGATTGCCTCTATTTTATACCATAAGTTTCCAATAATAATACTCAGTTGTCTAGATCTGAATTTATTGACAGATTTGTATTTAATAATGAAAATTAACGGAGGAGTATAGTAAGACAGCGTTGACATGTTTAATCAAAGTGATACTTTGATTAAAACATTATCATTGATATTTTTTCAGGATATTAAAGTGAAGAAAATAGTTTTATAAATGAAATGTTACAAAATTATAATAAGAACCAGAACACTATGTTAAAATATTCTGAATAGTTTAGAATTTTAATTATTTGTATGCTTTTAATTTCTAAGGAATACATCTTTTTATGACATTTTTGATTTTTTTCCACTGGATTAATAAAAGACTTTAAATTATATGATTTTGCAACAATGTCATTACTGTAGTCATATGAATAGGTTATATCATTGAATGTATAATAGCGGGCTGTCTTATGATGCTGTGCTGTCGAATGCCATTTTTAAAGATACTTAATGGGTTTGAGAAAGCGCTCTTTGCTCTTGTCACATGTTTAAATTGACGTCATTCTTTGTATCTTTTGGTGATTTTTCTTGGCTTACTTTGGCAAATGTTGAAGATACCCTTTTTGGTCTTGGCCAAAGAAAAATATGTTCATAAGATGCGACAATACTTCAGATTATCCTGAAATCCTTTTTATAAACGGTTACACTTCTCAGAAACTGACATAGTTTTTTTATTGTATTCGAAAAGATCTATTTGCTTCTGGCTGTTTATTCTTAAGACCTTCTCTTATGCAACATTTTTAAAAAAATGGAAGACGAATATTTAGTTGATATGTTGATTGTGGAAGATATTTTGAAATTCCTTTATTTGAAATACACCAAATTGGCAAATTTGAAATGGAATCCAGAATTTACATTTAGAACTTTTGCAAATGGAAGAATGAAGATGCAACGGTGGTATGAAGAGCTCGGCTTTCCACAGTATGACCAAACGGTAGGACTAGCAGTGAAGAATATAATCGACATGAAGGAGAATTACATTATCCAGATGTATAAAGAATTTCTCGAACTGGGAGTTGTAAACGGAATTGAATTTGCAAACCATGCGTTAAGGGCGTCTCCTATATTTTTTCCAGAAGGATATAACAATGGTGGTTTTCTTGGATATTGTGCTACGGTTATGGGAGTGGCACTGTGTTATCTCAAGAATCCACCGAATGATATTCTTCAATCTGCCTGTGGAGTTGTAGCACAGGTTCTATTTTCCCACCAAATTACAGATCAGTTTTACGAGAAGGGAGCTTGGCTTGGTCTCTATTCGACGTCGAAAAATTTTAATGAACTTGTTGCTGACAATTGACAAAGGAACTTAAAGATGCTAAAATATATCTGTCTATATATTTTGAATATCAATGAATCGAAATGAAATAGTTGACATGTAAATGTAACGGTAAACCAATATTTTTCAATGTCTGGTATACCAGGTTAATTCACAAAATCTTGTTTCATGCTTGATAATCTATGTCATGCCAACATGAACTTCAATCGAAGAGTAGTTATTTCGGAAGATAATAACTGGTATATAAAGATGCAGTAATATTTATGATGAAAATGAAGTAGCAAACGTTTGTTAGTAAAATTTTTAACATTCAGCAATGTTTATAATAAAACATGATTAGAGATTTTAATTTCCTGAGATTATGTGTAATGAGATGTTTAAACTACTGATTAATTATTTAAAGATGTTTTGAGTAAGTATGTAAGTTATGATTATATTATGAAGAATAGTTTCATTTTCTTACACGTAAATCGAAATGGGGAGCAACTATAAAATGCTTGCTCAAATGTTTTAATTGTAAAAGATTTTTATAGTATTGGATCATTCCTTGTATGCTGAATAGTCTAGAATTGTTTTATTTGAATTAAAATTAATATTAAGTAATCTTGATCTGAAAATATATATTTTGCTGTAACTAGTCATAAGAGTTTATTAGTTGATTTCTATACATAAAATTGCTTTAACACTTTAAAAGGCCATTTTTTTTTCTGTTATGGTATATTAAAATATTTTTAGGATTGAGACTGGCTTAAAAAATGATTAATTTAGCTTATTAGACAAATTTAATTTGATTAATTAATAATTAACAAAACCATATTCTCTTTTTGTGTGAAATAAGGAAATTAAGCGTCTAAGTTTCTGCAATACTGAAAAATTTGTTAGAATTTAAGTTAACATGCATAACTTCATGCAAAGATTGATTAATTTTGTGGTAAACATACTTGTCAATATGGTAATGTTAACCCCCTCAAAGGGTTAATAAAACCATAGAGACATTTTTGTATCGAACATCTGCTCATATCGTTATCGACGTATTATGCTTACATATTTTCCCTTTATCTTAAACATTCTATCCATGTAATCTATGGATTTATTCAAATCATTTATTATAAAGATAATAGCATCTCTTTTAAGTCGAGTATTTAGTTGCTGCTTTAAGATAAGCCACCTTCAAATTAAAATATTCAGGTTCTATTAGCCTTCCTTTTTAAAATCGTCCTACAACATTCATTGCCAGAAAACGAATCAGTTACTTTTTTATAACAAATCCGGTATTTATAATTTATCCGAAAATACATGACTTAGTATATTCTAAAAAATAAATTTGATGCTTCAAAGCAAATTCTTTAAAATTTTACATATCTAAGTTCTGATTCTATTATGAAAATCTGAGCAGCTTCGGATAAACCGATTCTTATCACTTAAACTGTTAACCGGGTAGTAAACTTATATTCAATTCGTTTTGCATTGCAATATTACGTCATACCAAGTTAACAGGTTAATGTCAAGAAAGGCCATTTCGTTCCTAAAAGCTCAAAGAAACCAGTCTATAGTGCAAAAGAAAATTGCTTTTGTAATGAAGCTGAAGAACGGAAAATAGTGCTTTATCTTACATAACTGCTTATAATACAAAAGAGATTTAAGTTTGATATTTAATCACTAATTTTTTTTCTTTTTATTGACGTGCTATCTTTCAAACCTAAATTCGAAAACAATTTCCTCTGTGTTGCTTTAATTGACAGTATACAGTATTCATGTGTTTCAATTTAAAAAATGTCATAAAATTTTATTCCAATGTTATCTAGAATATAATGCAATTCTAATATATTTGAAACTTCCAATTAATTTCTTATATATAATTAAATCTCAAATGAAGGTTAAGCACTGGTGAGCATATGCTGGCTGAAAACATATTTAGCATGGCTGAAAAATCATGTTGATTTTATAAGTACATATAATTCTTTTTAAAACTATCGAAGATGGAAAAACTTCATTATTTAAAAAAAAAGCTGCTTTCGTAGACCAGCTGCTAGCTTACCAGAACATTACTAAATTAATGTCAATAAACTTCGACAGTGTTTTGTTGCTAATTATGGTGTATGTTCTAAACTTAACCCATCGAAAGGATTATTATAAATAATACCCATAAATTAAATACAGTGCTTACACAACAAACGGAGCATTCTGATTGGTTAACTATACAAACAAAATGGCAAAATTGACTTACAAAGATGACGAAATGGATCTAATTGTTGAGATCAGAGGTTCTACCATTATTTTGAGATCATTCTCATAGAGAATGCAGATCGGCAAACGCCATTGATGAAATGAAATAAAAATTAGTGATTCACTTGAATCTTGTATATCATACAATAGCCCTGTATGCAAAATTGAAAGAAATTATAAAATATATTATAGCAGAAGAAGATCGATCATTATTGAGAAATAATGGTTTTCTTTCATCAGACTAACTTATATGATAGACTGCATCATGTGTATTATTGTTATATTTGTATTATGCTACAAATATTCGTATGACACATTAAGAGTGAAACCTGCGTTTGGAGGCCTTTCCGTTTAACCTGCGATATTTGATTCAATCAATATACTGGCAGACGGAAATACGAGTAAAATTGTACTAAATAAACTTGGATGCATTTTTTTATGGTATGAGATCATATTATTTTTATCGTATTCCAATTTTTTTTTACATTTTTATTTAGAAAAATGTAGATTAAGAGAAGCTTATTGACTCTTCCTGAATTTAAAAGTGTATTGTGTAACAACACCTGCCTCTGATGCGTTCCGAACGAAAATTCTCGCACATTAGAGAGGTGTTTATTTCAAAAGCTTTAAATTTCAGCCCTCAATTTTGAAGCAATTTTATTTTTAACCCTTCTTTGGACGTTTTTTTTTTGTGTGTGTGAAATTATGATGATATATTTCAAACTCTAGATTAAGGGGAAAATGTTTTAAAAATCTTAGTATAAATATACAATTAAAGAACAGTATAATGGAAATATCCATCATAATGCAAATTTACATGTTAAAATCTCAGTATAAAATCACCAATGCCCCTCTCTTCTAAATTTCTCATTACCGCTTTTATTATCAAAAAAAATCTCAGATTAATAATACAAAAATATTCAAGAAATCGCACGCTTCTTCCAACCACAACACACAGCGGAATGACAAGTTCAAACCTGCTATAATGATGGTGACATGAGATATTTTGTTGACACCTAATTCCTTATTAAGCAATAGTCGCGAAAAAAGTTGCCAGCAACAACCAATTTACAGTAAACCTGTTTTAAATACTTGTTTTTTTTGTTCACTAAATGTTATGATGGAAATTTCCATTTTCCGTTTGAAAGCAAGCAACATGAGGATTAGTCAGAGACAGAACCTGTAATATTAAATCGTAGTCATATGAGGGTAAGTGAATCCCACCCTTTCTAAACTTCAGTGTTACATCAGCAGGAGACTCTTTGGCCCCAACGAATTTAACAAGCACGCACCAACAAACACGCTTACATGGTGCTTCTTTGGTGAACTTCAGTGAAACCATCAGACCTTGAAGCGAAACTCTACCCCAAGCCACTTCGATTCACTGAATACGTAGATGAGAAGTAAGAATGTTCTCGCTTCACCAGGAAATATAGTAGTGTTTTCAAATTGTGTTATCTCCAGTCCAATGATGGAATGTACCTCCGGCGAAAAGTGTTGGGTTTGTCACCTATAATGACTGCTAGGACGTCATCCTGGCTCCGGTGCAAATGGCTCAAAGATGAATATTAGAATGATGTCAAATGGGGTAATTTCATCCGATGCCTCCACTAAGTGGCAACACATGATCATAAACTGTTCAATGGCATTTTTCTACTATCGCGATAAATTAGTCCCTAAAGCAGGGATAATACGAGGCCAACTATTACGCGCAATCGATCACGCCTACTTCAAGAAGATCATGTGACCGCAATGGGACAATGGCAAATAGTTGTCCTGATGAGACAACCATTTGCCATTGTCCCGTTAGAGTCATGTGATGTTCCTGAGGTAAGCGTGGTCTTCCATTGTGTGGAATACTTGACTTCGTATGAACCCTGCTTATTGCTTCATTGTCCATCACAATTTGCCACATGCTGCCTTTATAACAAGAAGCAGTGCTCGCATGTGTTTTATTTTACAATGTATTCAGCTTTAGAAATGATAGTTAAAATCTATTTAAAAAGATATGTTAGAATTTCTTTTTGATTTTGTTCGATTATTAAAAAATATTTCATTTGGATTATATAATTTTTGATCATTTAAAAAAAATTTCTTTTGATTCATTATATTCTATATATATTGAAGTTATTCATCTTTTCAAAAAATTAAAGTGAATGCTTGTATTTGTGAAAGAGGAGAATGAGAAATTTTAAAACATTGCAAGTTTCGCTGAAGTGAGATTTTCTCCTTTTATTTATTTTTGTGCATGGTTTTCTACAACATTCCATTCCCTATTTAATCTGCGATGAATCTATTGTGTTGCGTTAAACTATATTTGCTTCAGATACTTTTTAGGAAATGCCATTTAAATTATTTTCATAAATTCTTCTGTTTTTTTTTGTATTGTTTTTATATAATTCTCTTATTTATATATTTTTTCTCGTATACTAGGTATGCAAAAAGAAAGTATTGTCATTGTTTTTGACATTATCGTTCATTTTAACAAATCGGTACGATTCGGACCTCGTCAGTCTAATAAAATGTTTTTGGAATCCTCTATGTCTGTGAAAAGGTTAAGTCAAAAACACTTTGAACTAGTCGGTGAAATTTGGTATAAGAAATTAAAACCAAATATGTAGATTTCCATCAAATTTTGAACAAAATCTATTTACAGGAAGTTTGTCTGGCCGTTCGAATACAAGTGAGTGCATTAATCTCAAAATGTAAATTTAAAATCTAAAATGTAGGACTTTATCTAATTTCGACTCATATCCATCAAGGAATTGTCTGGCGATAGGTACTTTTACATGCATGTAAGCGTGATAGCTCAAAAATTCATCATTTATCAAATTTTGTGCAAATCTGCCCGAGACTTGCCCATTTTTAAGTTTGCACTTTCACACATATATAACGCAATAACTCAAAAATGCAACGACTTGGATTAATAAAATTTGATAGACCTTTTTAGCATTTGAGGTCTAGTGACTTGTCAAATTTCGTCCAACATGGTCTTCATGATTATTTTGAATGCCCGCAATTCTACAGGCAAAGAGAAAAAAATAGAAACATTTATTAGACAATATGCAAGAAAGTTTCGAAGTCAGCACAGCCGTAGGTTTTTAAAGTATATTTAATAGTTCACAATTTTATTTAATGTTATCGATTGTAGATTAATAATTGCCTCAAGGAAAATGATCAGCAAAATCAGCTCCGCACACCGCGTTCGAAATGACTCGGTTATTGTGTTGACCACTCGGTAGATCTTCCACCGTCACGCCGGCTGCCTAGAGCGCAATTCATTTCTGAGAGTTCCGCCGTCAAAGGGTTAACAATGCCAGCTACGAACCAGAGTAGAAAGAAAACAAATTTTTAAAAAAAATCTTGTGGAAATTCACAATGACATAAGTCAGAGCAATACAGAAGTTGTGCCCAAACAGCTTATCTCAGACACAATATTCAAACTCAAACTTGCTAATCAACCAACGCTTATTGTCGCTTCTATCTATGTGCTTTATTATGCAAACTTCAACTTCTTCAATGATACTGATACACTTCTAAATCTTGGTGATAGTTTAGTTATCTGATTTGACTTGAACGCTCACCACAGGCGGTAGAATTGCAATAGGGTCAATGTAACCGATAAGATTTTGGAGCGTAAAGGCCTTGTTAAAAATCTCGATATTTTTGCTTTTCCTATACCAATTAGATTTGGACCTTATGAAAAATTTTGCTGCAGCGATAAAATTGATTCACTCGCGGTACTAAACTAAGACCACAATCCCATCTTACTTATTGGTGATTTTGATGTCCCGCCGCTAATTGCAAAAAGACAAAAGTCGGGCAGTATAAAAATGCTTACTTAATAACACCGAATTTCTCTTTTCATTCACTGATGAAAGTAGTGCTCCTATCCTGGCATAGCATGGTTGGTAGGGCGTTGGATTCACGTCCCTTGGGTTGCGAGTTCGAACTCCGCCGGCCGAAGACTCTACGTGTGTGTGGTGGTTGGCGTACGTGTAAATCTGCCATGGTCACAAAGTCATCCATGTTGAGAGTAATACCACTAGGAATACTTGATCAGGGGTGATCCTTCTGATTCAGGTCTAAATTACGATCTGTGGATGAGTGAAGGAAATACATGATGTTCACCCCGTAAAAAGGGTTGCGACGTGTGTGTAGCTAAGTCGTACTCTCGGCCCTAGATGGCACTACTGAAAAAACAAGACACACACCCTTGGCTTAAATCACCGATTTCTGAAGTCACTGGGCCTGTCTATGACGTATCATTAGAAACAACAACAGGAGTGCTCCTGATCATGTTGTCAGACACATGGGTAAAAAAAAAAGATATCAAAAAGATACGATCTTGGAGCATTGAATCTTCTTTCGAAAGAATTAGCAGTGGAAAGCTCAGTGGAATACAAATCTTTTCTAAGGAGGACACCAGAAATGTTTGAAGATTTATTAAATAGGTTTCCTTTAGTATCTAGCGACAGGCCATCATTTTAAAGGAAGCTATATCAATCAATGTGAAATTAGAGTTCGATTTTTCTGGTCAGTAGAAACTACAGAGTGTTTAGTCATCTGTTACGCGTCCCCAAATCTACAATAAGATGGTATCGGAAGTTCTGGGCGCATTTTTTGGCATTCTAATAGAGTTCATACAGGCGAGAAGATGAATTCTGATAGTTCTATGAAGTTAGGGATATATAAAAACATGTTCTAATAAAATTATTGATGATGAATACATATATAATTCTCGAAATATATAATTTTTTGAAAGAATTCTTGAAATTCTTGCCAAATTTTATTATTCTACCCTTTAGTCTAATGAAAACATTTTAATTCTAAAATTGAAAAACAGGTAAATGTTATGGATTTTACAAGACTTGAATTAGGATCATGTATATGTAATTGCGAAACTTCATCAAATTGAGCATCCGACTACTGATGCATATTCAACATTAATTATAATACAACGTATGGCTCTTTATAAAATATTCAAAAACTGAAATAAATGCATAATTTTTTTTAACAATTAGTCTCAAATATCATCAAACATTATATATTTTTTAAAATATGAGAGCAGTTTTCTTGTTAGTTTCAATTTGTGATTCATTCAAAAGTAGCATAAATTTTCGTCATTTTAATTGCTATAGATTTTTGTTTTATTGCAGCTTTCTTCATCAAATAATGAATGGAGTACAGTTAGGGAAGGTTTCTTTAACAACTGGAACTTCCCAAACTATTGTGGAACTATTGATGGGAAATGTGTCCTAATTCAAGCACCCATTAACGTTGCATCCCGGTTTTATAATTATAAAAGGATATAATAGAGTTGCTCTAGTAAACTGGGATTACTCATATATCTATACTGACAATGGATGCAATGGGGATATGTCTGATGGGAGAGTACTTTAAAGCTCCTCATTATCTAGACAATTGGATGAACATCCTCTCTTCAGGCTTGAAGAATGTATTGTTGTTGAAGATGCGTTTTCCTTGAAACCCTATAAACTTTCATCCACTGATCGCTGAAGGAAAAATTTTCAATTATATGCAAAGGCATGCTAGGTGAATGACTAAAAATGCTTTAATAATTTCGTCAGTTTTTTTTTTTTTTTTTTTTTTTAGAATTCTTGGGGGAAAAAAAAAACTGAATGCCAGTTACAAACAGCAGACAAAACTATAAATGCTACTTGTGCTTTGCACTATTAGCTGTATAAAAGTTTACTCGAAATTATATTTTTCACAGAGCTCTTCAGATGAGAAAAAATAAGGAAGTGGTGCGATTATTCCTGGTCAATGGAGATCGGAAATAATTAAATCAATATTCAAGTTATTTTTCGCCGCAATCCTAAAGCAACTATACTTGTAAAATCATATATGAATAACCTTAAAAGATATTTTAACCAATTATATACTCGTCATGGAAAAAGTACATTTTGCGTTATAACGAGTTTATTCAATGAAAATTATTATATTTTTATAATAGTTTAATTATATTTATAATTATTTATATATTATATATATATATATGTGTGTTTGACATTTATAACAATTTCGATACACATTTTCCAAAGAGTTTGAGACAATTAATTGGTTAATAATATGGATGTGTTGTCGCATGGAAGCATATAAAGATTCATTAACATATTATGTAAAATAATTATTTTAATTTTTTTGAATTGTTTGCCATTTTTTATTTTTATTATGATTTTTCATTCATTGCATTTATATCATTTTAAGCAGATTTATATCAACAGCAAAATGTTCAATTTTGTCACCCTCTGCTGTTATAAAGTATCATTATTTCAATAAATTTCCTTATTTACAAATGCTGTTGTCTTTCATGTACATAGAAATAAAGAAAACAATGAATGATTTAGATTGTTATCATTGTTTTAATTGTGCATTTAAAAAAAGTATATTCCAAAATTTTAATTTCCTTTTAATTACCATAAATTACACAACATATTCTTCTGAATTGCACATTTAACAGATAGTTGGCGTAAATAATTTCTTTCATTTCTTCGGTACCAATATATAGGTATGAATCAGGACAAAAAAATGAGCAGAATTCGGCTGTAGAAATCTATAACCTACAGAATTTCAAGCTGATGATTCAAACCTTTCTGTTTATAACTTCCGGAATGAAGAATAGTGGTGAGAAAAGAAGAGGGACATATTTGACACAAGTCGGACTGTCATTTGCCCGTCTAGGAAATTTTTAGGTCTCTTGCTCTTCCCCCTTTTCTAGTGAATGAAAGCGGGGCTGAAATTTACGTGCTTAGCAGCATATTCTTCACTATCCGCTTTGAAACTTAGATTTTAGTAAGTAAATTTTAATTACTTTCAGTTGTCATCCGTTTAAGGCCATATAATTTTAATTACCCTGTAAGGTATTGAACAATTATGCATTCATAATTTAAGAACAAAGAAAACCAATATGCTGATAGTCTAAGGCCTCTAGCAATTGAAGAAAAATAATCAAAATTGAGTATCAAAAATAGAGAATATATTTATAAATACGATGTTTGTTCTACTATACCTATAATTACGATATATGGTATAAATATGATATGGAATTGCATCCTCAAATCAATAAAATAAAATATAAAAAAGTGACATTTTTTTTTTAAATCCAAGCGCCAAAAATTTTAAATCATCTAGAAATTCACAAAAAGGTTTTTTTTTCTGGACACCTAATTCCTTTTAATGTTAATAATTTTTTGAATAATTCTAAATATTTTTTTCATTACTTTTTATTAAAAAGAATAATTATCATTATGACTAAATATTTATTATAGATTTTCTTTCATTATAAATAACTTAAAGAATTTCCTATTTTTTTTTAGAAATTCAATTTTTATCTTCATATATAGAAGGGGGGAAATATCCAATTTATTGATGCATTATAGTTGGTTCTCCCCCTGGATTAGTCAAGTAACAATTTAAAAGAAATTTTAATTAACTAATTTTATAAAAATTACATTCTTTAAGTAAACATGGGCTCTTCAGATGCAAGCAAGGGAATCACACACAGATTGAAGAAAAACTCCGGAAATACTGTTTCCGGTGTCAGGGTTGCTAGAATGTTCGCTTAAGGCAGAGATCTGTCATCTCATCCAGCGACGCATTACAGTTCTGGTGCTACAGACTCCCCCTCTGGCTTCGCTATCGTCCCTACAAGGAGCCAGCAAGAGAAGTGTATAAAGTTCAGTTCTTTTTGAGGTGACCTCTTCTACGTAGAGGATGTTTAGGTTGACTGTTGGCATGAGACTCAAGGCATGGGTGCAAAGCTGAAGAATGCTATGTTCCAAGTGGGACATATGGATTGTTGGGGTCTGCAACATCGTAACTAGTCAAGGAGCTTTGGGTCGTCACGATATAAGGTCTATCACGTCGTGGTGTAAACTTTGCAGATTTTTTATTTGCTTTGTTGCTCTCCCATACTCGGTCTCCAGGTGCATTTCCTGTATCGATTCTATGTTCAATGTACGGCGTTGGTTCTCCCCCTGGATTAAAGGTATCCTGGTATTTCATCAACAATTGGTTCAAACGGGACAGTTGGGGCTTGGTCAAGCCTTCTCTTCCTCTTCTCTAAAACGAAAATTCTGTAGTTGAACAACTTCACTAATCTGAATTGTAGACAAGTCGTTAAGCGAGGCATTGGATTCTTGACAGGCATCTGGTTCGGTCTCGTTTCTTACAGGATCGACTGGTAAAAGAAACTCAGGGTTTGGTACATTTTCTACAGGGTGTAGGAGGCTAACTGGTATATCTTCAAACGAGGAAGATCCCTTTTCGAGATCTCCATAAAAGTGCCAGTTTTTGTGCTTCAGGTTAAGTACTATTTCAGTCTTTCGAAGAAAGTCAGTCCAGAGCAATGTTTTGTTTCCTTTTGCTTTTGGCTGAGTTAGAAGGTCCAATGTAAAAACTTTATTTTCAATTTTAAACGTCACTGGGGCGGTGCAAGCTGCTTCTTTGGTTTGAAAAACATTCTCCAAAATCAGGGTGATGCTAGTTGGCCGGAATCTCGCACCTTGCTTTAACAAACAGGAATACAGAAGTTCTCCTGCAACTGCTTTTGAAGCGCCGGTGTCATCACAGACTCGAACATTCAATCCTGCAATATTTACATCTAGCAGAGCCAACGGAGAACTGGTTGCTAGGAGAGTCAGAAAGTTGAGAGCCAATCTATCTTTTTGTTCTGATGGAGAGCAAGTGGGACATTTAGCTTTGATGTATCCAGATCGGGAACATCCATAAGAATAGATTGCAGGTCTCCTTTCTTTGTTTCCAGCTTTCTCCTGATGTCTTGTTTTCTGATTTTGGAAATTTATCTTGTTTTTGCTGATAGGCCACTTCCTGGAAGTAGACGATGGTTCCTTGATTATGTTTTGACGAACCATTTCGTAGTTGTCCAGTTTCTGTGCCAGTTCTTTGGACGATGTAAGGTGCGTCCATTCGTTGAGGAAGTATTCCCGCACCTCTGGAGGTATTCTATGTTTCAGTTGATCAGTGACCATCAAGTCTATCAAATCTTCGAACGTCTTTATTTCTAGGCCGGTGATCAATTCATGAAAATAATTCCTTATTTCATAAGTGAAATCCGTCCAGGAGCTTTCCGGTCCTTTTGTAGGTTTGCTGAAAAGTTGTCGAAACTTCTCTGGTGTCATCTTGTACCGCTTAAGCAAAAATCTTTTTATGTGGTTGAAATCCTGAGCATTTTCTTCGGTTTCCCGAGCCAACAGTTGTGAAATATCACTTGGTAACAAACCGATGAGGTGAGATGTCCAAACCTCCTTCGGTACTTCTTCACGTTGAACCTGTCGCTCAAAGAGAATGAGATAAAGACTGATGTTGTTGTTTCTAGGATCGAATCGATGGATCAGGGTTTGTAGATCCCACTTGGGTCTTGAAACCAACGGTTCTGAACTTGACCCTGTACTCTTCTGTGATAGACTTGTATTGTGCTGCAATCTTAACTTCTGCAACTCGAACTCCATCTCATCCTCATAATCACTTCTTGAAATACTTCCTTTTAGGGAAGTTTTTGCCTTGTTTAATTTGATTATAGTATCCATGGTTCGTCTCGTGATCGACTGGACCATAAAATGGTCTGGCTTAAAATCCAGATTCCATTTGATAAAATAACGACGGACCAGTGTTGCTTTTTATTTATTGTTATTGTTTTAAGTTATTTATTGATATCACACAAGACAAAATAAAACATTAATATAGATGACAGTAAATTTTGTTATTGTGGGTTTCGATTCATACTTTAGCACCGTGATTACCCACGTCAGTTATTGCCGAAATCCTGACGGCGTCTCTCGGGTTTCCCCTTGTTTACACTCGTGATCACATGACCAGTTGGGAGCGCGCATGCGCCAACACATTTCCTGTTAAGAGAATACACGATCATACAGAAAACAAACTAATGAACTTATCTGAGAGATACGGGATGTATCTGGTATTGTACATTCCATGCGACGCAGTATATTTTCAAATTGATCAGGTTGATCAAGATTTCAAGATTCAGGTTGGATCCTCTCGGTAAAGGTACAGACGATCGTCTTTTTACCTAAAACAAAACTGAGCCGTGCGTGCAATTCACAAGCTGCATGGTTCCGTTTACAGGGCGCCAATTTATAGGTATTAATCAAGTAATAATTTAAAAGAAATTTTAGTTGACTAATTCTATAAAAATTACATTCTTTAAGTAAAAATGGGTTCCTCACATGCAAGTAAGGGAACCGCACACAGATTGAAGAAAAAATCCGGAAATACTCTGTTTCCGGTGTCAGGGTTGCTTGAATGTTCGCTTAAGGCAGTGATCTGTCATCCCATCCAGCGACGCTTTACAGTTCTGGTGCTGCAGCATTGATTTATTTAGGAATAAAGTTCCAAATTTATAAAAGCAAGTTCTAGAAACTGTCATTGAAAATTGGTTAGGAATTTGAATTGCATGGGAAAATGTTTGAATGATCACGAAAGATTTCCTTCGCAAGTAATTTATTTTCAGTTATTTATATATTTAATTTTAATTACTATTATCAAATGCAAATTTTATTCTGTAATTTTCAAATATCGAATCAATTTCCTCCGTATTAACGGATTTCCTCCATATTAACGTCAAATTTCCCATTAGGGAAATTTGCAATATCTAATTGTCAAATATTTTCTGTAAAATCGTTGTTGGTTAATTGTTAACTTTTTCTAATCTGTTCGTAATGAACATCTTTTACTGTTCTTGTTGAGCCTGAATAGGCAGTTCACTCCTTAGTTTCTTCATGTTCAATACATTAGATTAATTGCTGAAATTAATGAAATCTTTAAATAAAGCGAAAATCACCTAAAATCAAATAAAGAGCATTAACAACATTTTATGAACTATTAAAACTTTTTTGTTTAACGAGAAGGTTATTTCTCTATCTTGTCATATTTATAGCTTTTCTAGGGCCATGGTGGTCTGGTGGTAAGGTCACTGCTTCGTAACCGAAAGGTCCATGTTCGAAACTCGATTCCGACGACAAACCGCTATGTAAGCATGCGGATCTGATGCACATCAAATCCGTCAGGATCAAATGTTCTCCCATTGATGTAGTGCGAAGGTTGGACAAGGGGTGCCAGCTCAAGTGTCATTCAAAATTACGAGGTCCTTTCCAGAGTATCTTTAGTGTTGCTTTGAAATGGAATGTTATTTAAACAAAACTAAATTTATAGTTTCTGGCTAAATTAATATAGCCAAGGATTGGTCCCTAAATAATTGGTCAAGAATGATACGATAGATTCAGTAAAAATTCTAAATTAACGCCAACGGTTAATATTTCTTATTTATTGGGAAAAAATGTTTATTTAAGAGTATGCGAGAAAGTTTTGGGGAGACTACCACTAATGGTATGTTTTCTTTTCTTTCTGAGCTTCTGTGTATATTCCTAAAAAAACTCAGTGACCAAATAATTTTGATTATTCTTTAACATTGAGTAAATACTTTATTGTTGCTCCTAAGAGTATTAGAAGTATTAATTTCAATAAAAGAAATTTACACCAATAAACATTTCTTTATTATATTAAAATGCAAAAATTAATGCAATTTTTATTTTTTCAAAATTTTCTTATCATATAAAACCTAATAGCTTAGAATAAAAATTTCATTACTCAATCAGTTGTGAATAAAAAATCCATTAAAAAATTACTTCAAAAACATGAAACAAGTCGTTAAATAAAACTATTAAATCTCAGTTTGTTTGGCTTTATTTATAGGCTCAAATAAAAGATATAAGAATAAATTAGTACATGAAAAAATGCATGATTATTAAATTATTTGCTGTTACTTTTTTTTTTACGTTTTCGCACACAAATTATAGAAAAAGTATTGCAATCGTCCAAAAATTTTAGGCAACTCTAGCTTTTGATGAATTTCCATTCTTTCTTTCAGTGAAAATTAGTACAATTATCTTACAATGATCTTATGCAAACCTCAGTATTCACCACTTTTCGTTTCGCAGACAAAACCCTTCATATTAATAATTTACTTAATGAAATTCAAAGAGTCTTTCATTCATATTTCGCAGGATTGCAGATCCCCATGCGTATGCTTTTTTAATCAATCAAAATTGTTTAATTCTTTGTAATATGTTAAATGACAATTTTTGTTTTGAGTATATTTTGACGCTTTAATTCAATTAACAATTCAAACAACACTTGAGAGGTTTATGGAATCCACTTTACTTTCATATCAAATTTCAACATCTATGAATAATTTAAATTTAATATATAAGTCGATGCACGTATGATGTATAGGAAGATTAGTTAAACGGTTATAAGCTTTGGTATTGCTTACATTTGACTGAAGAAAAGCTTTGTTGACATTTCATTTCATAACTGTAATACAAAGATACCACGCTTGCACAGGGGCCACGGTGGCCTTTTGGTAAGGTCTTAGCCTTGGAACCGGAAGGTTTCAGTTTCGAAACCCGATTCCACCGAAGAACCGTCGTGTAAGCAGATCTGGTGCACTTTAAATCCTGTTGGGACCAAATGTCCTCCCGCTGGTGTGGTGTGGAAGTTTGGAGAGGGGTGGCAGCTCGGTTGTTGCTCTCGTCATCTGATAGAGGCTCACAATTACGATGTCCGTCCCAAAATAGCCCTAATGTTGCTACAAAACGAGACGTTAATATAACTAAACTATGCATACAACAGAGGTTTTATATAGATTCTAAAAGTTATTTTCCGATATGGCCAATTAATATATAAGGAATAGAACGTATTATTATATCAGTATTAGTTATTTAGGTCATAGGGAAGAAATACGACTCAAAAAAACTGTTAAATTTGCAATAAATGTTTTTATTTATTCAAGAACAATCGTTTACCACATGAACTCATCAAGATCTCTCCACCAGCAAAAAAATCTTTCCTTCTATGGATTGTCAACTAGTGGCGAAATGACATTGAGGTCTCGTGTACAACGATTGTTCCGATGTAACAAGGTCTTTTGATTTACAGTGTTGATGAAACTATTATTAATATAGATTTTTTTGAACGGAAAAGGCCCGAGAAAACCGAGATCTTAAGCATAAAGAGTAAACATCCTTGCAAAGATGTTCAGTGAGGGAAGCCGGCTACTTCAAACGGAATCTTCGTCGTCTGACTAAGATTCAAAATTATACCTGAGCACTCATTTTGATTCAAGATGGTACTATAATGAACTAATCTCTATTATTGGTCATTCTAGAGCAAGAATTAAGTGTTTAATGAATCGAATATTATGTTTAAAATGAACGTAAATGCACCACTGCCAGCAATAACAAATTGACATTGAAAAAAAATTTGCGAATGACGGTATTATTAATATTTCAACGTGGTTTAGGGTAATAAGAATGTTATAAATTTAATCAATTCTTCGTTTTAAATCTATATTTTCATAATAGAAAATATCAGTTATTGATACCTGAAACTGAATTCTGTTAAAATGTAATATAAATACATTACGTTCATATTCAGGATTTATTATCTAAGCATGATTATGTACCACGTAACTTTCTGGCATGAGCGTTTACTGATTGTATAGGTGGGGTTATACTCGCCCAGCTACAAACCATCCTGTAAGATTTACACATGCGCAGAAACTGTGTAGTAGCAAGTACTGGTCCCGTAGAGACAAGAACTTGCTACTGTCCATTCTCTCCGCGCATACGCAATCTTCCTTCTGCGAATACGTGACTTACTGGAATCTGTAAACACAATTATATCCAAACATTAAGCAGCGTTCATTAGAAGACAACTATTGCTCGCTATAGAAAATTACTCCTACTTCAAGAAGATCACGTGGGCTCAGTGGAACAATGGTGAATAATTGTCTCATCGGGACAACTATTTGCCATTGCCACATTCCGGTCACGTGAACTTCCTGAAGTAGGCGTAACTTTCTATTGCGTGCAATAGTTGGCCTCGTGTGAACGCTGCTTTAGATAAGGCAAGTTGCCATACTAGAGAAAAATGTAGTAATTTGTAGGTTATAATAGATTTAATTACAAATCGGTATCTCTTGCTTTTTGTATTGTTATTTTATTCAAGAGCTTTTACCACGCAACTGTGACATATATTTAGAAACTAAAAGTGGCAACAGTCCGTGAAGCCTTATTTACATCTGCCCAAAGGAATTAATATTTTCATTTAGAATATTTTTGATTCATTTTAAAGACGATCAAGATATGGATGACTATTTACAAAATACTCTATTCCTAGAAGACCTTCTTGAATTCCTTTTTAAACTCGGAGGAGTCTCGTGGAAAGCCAAAAATGGTGTTCATAACTTCAAACACGAACTTGGATTATCACCGTTCGTTCCAGTCATAGGTATGGCAGTGGATAAATTATGTGACAATTTCCATGAGCAACTTAAAAATTGTTATATCAAGTTAATGGAAGCCGGTATCAAAGATAAATCGACTTTCAGAAAGTACGCTTTACAAGAAGCTTACGAATGTTTTTCACAGGGATATACGCATGAATATTTTCTTGCTTACTGTGCACATGTTTTGGGAGTACCTGGTCTTTTTTATTATCCATCTTTTAGTGACATTATTGATTCTGCCTCTCAGGTGGTTGCTCTTGTTTTGTTTGCCCATCAGATAACTGGAGAATTTTACAGGCTTGGTGGTTGGAGTGGTCTCACTGAAGTTGCTGGAAAAATAGATGATTGTTTTACATATGTTAATTTTACATAAAACTTAAAATTTCACGATTCCAGTGCGGCGACGATTCAAGAAGCATGATTATAAATGATATTTTCTGAACTTTGTTAACTAGAGCTGTATGAAAATCTGAAACTGCATGGTTACATTTATTTGTTTAAACTTTTGAAAGAAAGTAGTATCCATGGGGTTTTCTTTAAAGATACTTTAGCTAAAGGTGTCAGATTAAGAAGAAATGTAACTAATTAAAAATTGTGAGCATGCCAAATATTTTGCAAGTTTTTCGCCAAAAATTCGAATAAATTCCATGGCCTTGTTTGTGATCTAAAATAAAGAATATAACTTCCTCCCAAAATACGATGTAAATTAAAATAAATTTGAATGCTCAATTAATTGAAATTAAATTAATTGAGCATTTTTGAATAAAATTGAAATATTGTTTAAATGTAAGGTTTTAATACACTGAACTTTGTTTGGGATATTTCATTATTCTTGTAAAATCATTCTAGAGTTATGAAAATTATTTTTAACGAATCATTCAAGAGCATGATCGTTTGTTCAAATTTAGTTGATAGTGAAATGCTTTAGTTTTTATTTATTGCAAGATTCTGGATTATTTTTTACTTTTTTTTAATCCTGCTTATTTTGTATGTGAAGTTTTGATTATAATTATATGTTTTAAAATAGTTATTTAAATATCACATAAATATATACTTTATGACTTAATCGCAAACAAAAATGAAAGGAACCTTTTGTATTATATACTTAACAATTTAACAATTACCTACTTAATAATTAAAATTAACACTGGATCAATCACTGTATAACACTGCTCAAGTATCATAAAGCATTTTATAATAAATACATCTATATAAAAAGCGATGAAGTCATAGTATTTATATTGATTCTACCAATTAGTATTCGTAAGCTATGCGATATGAGGTTTAGACATTCTATTTCGGATCATTTTATCTGGGAATAGTTGATTATCAGTCTTCCTCATACGTAGTTTACAATCAGAACAGAGAAAAAAAAAGGTCTTTGACGATCTTTTCTCAATGTAATAGTTGATGAATTGATTTAATAAAACTGTTGAAAAAAGTTTTGTGCAGTTTTTAATTTACAGATACTTATAAGTTGAAAAATTGTTGTAATTGGGTTATTCTGTTGATAAACTTTTTTTTAAAAAAAATGGTTTGTTTTTTGTTGTCCTAATTGATAATATTAGAACACGATAATGCTTATAGGTGGATACCATCTTGAAATTGCAGCATAGGTGATACAATATCCCTGATGCAAATATCGTTCTGAATGCTGTACACATCAGGACATTAGACTTAAAATTGCCGACTGTCGTTATATGGTTATTTTTTAGGAAATAAATGTTTGCTAAAAATGATTTTTTTTTCTTCAAAATTTGAGTTATATTTTTGATTTAAAAAAGTATCAGAATATTAACATTTTACCTCGATAACTTCGAAGTATATTATCATATAAAAAACATTTTTAACTAAAAAAGGATTCGATTATATCAGTTTTATTTCCGTGTAACCTTTCTTTAATTTTAAAAAAAAATATTTTTAGTTTATTTTACAACAATGTTTTTAATGTTTTAACTATTATGTTTACACATAAACCTTTGTTGTAATAATATTTAAATAAATTGTTCTATATGCACGTTAACATTGAGGACGCAAATGAAAATGAATATACGGAAATAAGATTCTAAAATATTATTATACTACCATGCTGTGATCTAATGATTCAAATCTCATTTTTTTAATATTCATTTTATTATCTCAAATATAATATTATTATTCTTGTATCAATATATTGTCTGTCTATAATACATTTTTTCTGTCAAATTTGATTCTTTTTGATAATTTAGATCTGTCCTTCATTTAATTATTTAAAAATGCGCTTATTCATAAGTTAACTATTTCCACGTTACTTCTAATTCTGTACCATGTTCATAATTTAATTCAATCAAGTAATAATAAGCAAAGTTTAAGTAACACACATCCCATAAATCCAATATCCAATAATCCTATTGATTTCAATGTTGGTCGAAGCTAATAAAAACTTAAGTACCTTCTGTTCAGTTTGATCTTGGTGATAAAAATTAGTCGCCAAATAGAGTTGGCGATTGTTTAAATGGGAAGATTACTGCACCGGAAATAACGGCCGGAAGTCATCGATCAAAATCTCGTCTTAATTATCTGAACGTAAGGTAATTCTATATAAACACACACCGTTATCAGAAACTTCTAGTCATTTGTCAAGCTCTGCCTTTTAAGCAAATATGTATTGGTAATTTGTATCGCCGTGCTGCATACAAATTCTAAACGAATGCTCCTTTATCTAAAGAGACAAGTGGATTTTATGAGAAGCATCTTTTAAGAAAGTTAATCTCACATAATTTTGTGTAGCATTTGCATTCTACCAAAGAAAAGCTAATATTTTAAATAAAACCATGGACGATTCATTGGGCGCCATGTTATTTGCTGAAGATTTGATGAAATATATTTTTGATCAATGTGATCTTATTTATATTCCAAGACCTTCATGCGAAATTGGGAAATTTCGTGAACACATTGGAGCTTCTCCTTTTAGAATAATTATAGGAAACGCTGTTTGTGCTAGAATTGAAGAAGATTTGGACAAATTTTCTGCTATATTTCAACAAGAATTCAAATCGCTGGAGAACGCCCCATCATTTACAAGGTATGTAATGAAAATAGCACCCGAGTGGTTTCCGGAAGGTTACAATCCAACTTCCTTCATTGAATTCTGTGCCTTTGTGAGTTCCATTTCGCTATCTTATTACGAAGCTGGATATCATCATATTTCCTCCTTTGCAAGCGAAGTTATTGCAGCTGTTTTGACTGGACATATAGTGTCTGAAGACTTCAATAAAACAGGTGGATGGACAGAGTTAGTTCGAGTGTCAACTCTAATTAGCAATTCTTAAAAAACAAAATATCTTTGA
This sequence comes from Argiope aurantia, assembly GCA_026543865.1. NCBI lineage: Eukaryota > Metazoa > Arthropoda > Arachnida > Araneae > Araneidae > Argiope > Argiope aurantia. The sequence goes on along the minus strand of JAPMOR010100153.1, from coordinate 487,065 downwards.
AATCAAAATTAGTGGTTTTCAATGAATACGTGCGCAAACAATGATTTTCTTTTTCTGATAATTAATAACCGGTGACTGACTGAATGCAGCCTTTTAGCATATATTTCAGTGCATATCAAATAGATTTCTATTTTGAACAATTTTTACATTATATATTTATAATTCTAGAAATAATATTCTTTTTAAAGGTTGTTTGTACTGTTTTGAAACGACGAAATAAATCGTTGGATCGTTGTTTTCTTATTGCATGAGTTCTTTTATGTTTTACGTAAATTCGGTTTCCAGCGAATGGTTTTTAAATAAAATATTTTAACTTCCTGAGTTAATAACTTTAAAAGGCTGAAAACTGTTGTTGTTTTTTTGTTTGTTTGTTTTTTAGAGATTTTAAGTTCCAAATTTCTAAATTTGTATACTTCAATACATATTTGACTGACCAAAAGAATCAGCATGTTTCAATTCAGGAAAGAATACCAAATGATTAATTTTTAATTGTTTTCAAAATACTGATTTTTTAAAATTATTTTTTCATTGCTTTTGAAACATTTGGCTATTTTGTATAAAAAATCAATGCAATTAAATTTTTCTATGTATGATTTTGAACCGATATTTATCAGTTTTCGAAAATCTTCCGCACGTTTTTTGTCATTTGATATATTTGATTTTTTTTAATGGGCAGCCGATACTATTTGACTCACACGTAAAGATTTAATCTAATTTGATGACACTTTTGCTACTATAATCAAATATAAAAGAGGAGAAATTATCTAATCATATAGAAAATGTGAATCTTATGAATAAATTATGGCAATGTTAGGCAGCAGCTTGAATATATTGTTTAATTCTAAAAGATCTAAAGTGAATAGTTTAAGAAGCCTATACGGCGAAATAAAAAAAAAATATTTCTTATTCATTTTTGTTTCAGAATTTTAGTAAAGGAAGATTAAAAATCTATCAAGATTCTTTCAATGAAAACCTATTTCAGCAAAGTAAAACACTCCTAGCTCCACGATTTGCTCTATTGTCATTACTAAAAGAAAATTCGTACAAAAGATAAAAATGCTTCTCACTATATTATATAGTGTTTCATAGTCTTGAATTAATTTATAAATAATTACATAAGAAAAATTCAATTACACTGTGAACTAGAAATAAAGTTTTTAGTAAGATTATTTTAGTTAAAGCTTTTAATTAATTATGAATTGAATTTAAATGTTACAATATTCCTAATTTCACATTTGTATACAACCTTTCTTGAGACATTAAACAAAAAAAATCATCTACTTTAGAATTAGAATTTTTCTTTTAACCTAAATTTTATTTCGGAATTGTTTGACTGAAATATGGGTCATTATAACCATTTATATATATGTTACGGCCAAGAGGTTTGGTCAAAGTCCGAAATACTTGCAATTAATATTGTATTTTCTACTTTGGCTGGCCATTTCGCGAAGTGGCCGGGAAGCCCGATGTGATAATCTATACTTATAAATAAAGTTCAATGTGTGTGTGTGTGTTGGCGGTCTACAGTCCAAACCGTTTGACATACAGCTATCAAATTTGGCACGGTGCACATTCTCGACCTTGGAAATCGAGAATGCGTACCGTGGAGCGATTTTTAAAAATTTTTAATTAGAATTTTAATTAAAAACTAAGCGTAATTTCGGCGTTTGGTCGCTATAACCAGAAAATAATGCAGCACAATATCGATTTTTGCATCAAATTAAAGCTCAAAAAAATTATCTTTTTAATGATACCAATGTTTTAATTTATAAATTATGCTTAGATTTTTAAGGAATTTTTAAAAAAATATTTTAACCATATTTTTTAATAATATATTTTGCTCAAAATAAAAATAAAATTTAACCTTTACGAGCATGTCAAATTAAAAAAAAAAAGCTTTTATCAACGTGTTGCCATTTTATTGATAGAAGTTTAAATTAAAAAATAAACCAACTATTATTGCAAATTTAATAAATAAAATTGTAATTTTCGGTAGATGTCTGTATAAAATGAAAAAAAAGGAAAGAAGATATTTTCTGAAAAGTAAAAGGAGGAAAAGTTATCTATGAGCTTTGACAATACCTATATTATTAATTCAATAAAAAAATTAATTTAAGGCAAACATAGTTTAATATACTTATAATCATTCTTATCAGCGACAATCAGCTAATTTGGGGCATACATTTGCTAACAAAATGGTCTCAAGGAACTAAATAATTATATTTAATATAACTTTAGTCAATAAATGCTCCGATGAATCCGGAATTTAAAATTTTTGCATAGGTTCTCTGCCCTTGGAATCATATTTAACAAAATATTCTTGAGGCACCAATATTTTAAATAAAAATTGTTGAACTCCAACCAAATAAATCAATAAATAAAACTGACTGATTTATGAAATTTCCTTATAACTCTTCTATAAAAACTGGCGATTTTAAACTACCTCACCGACTGTCTCAATGAAGATACGCTTATTTTCTGCCAGGATTTCTCGACAGTGATTGGCCTGTGATTATGAAAATGTTGATTGTTTTAAAATTGATGCATAAAAACTTCATAAATCGGTCAGATTCATCGCAGAAGATAGGGACGTTTAGTTATTTATTTAAAAGTTGAAGTGTCAAGAGTATTTCTCAGAATAGGATTCCTTGGGACCAAAAGTGTGTAAAATTTAAAATTCGTAATTTTTTCATAAGTTTATTTATTGACTGAAATAAAATAAAATATTTTTATTTGCATCATTTAAATCTTTTTAAAGTAAAAAATTAATTTTACTATAAATCAGAGAAATTTTTGATGAATAATTCTTTAAGATATTATATAAATTATTCTGCAGTGCACATATAATTTCACTGCCAAACGACTCTGATTTCAATTTTCATATTTAAAAAAAAGACATGGTTAGCTTCAATATAAAAAGCTTTTATATTGATTTCAGTTTAACATTTCCACTTTAATTTAACCCTTATCGTGGCAAGATTGCTTTTTTGAAGAAAAGCAAAAAAATGTATATATGTTTCTTCTTTACGCTATAAAAAGCATCAAAAAATAAATAAATAAAATCTAGAATGTCATGTGTTTAATAAAACTAAGTTAAAAATTATTTTATAGTGGTAGTATATTATTATAAAGTTGTATGTATGGTATACCATACAAAATGAACATAAGGGTTAAAGTAAAAATTTTATGGATACTGACAGAACATTAGAGAAAGTAGTACAATGAACAGAACTGTTTAAGGCCTACATAAAAGTATGACTGAATCATATAACTACCAATATATGAAACTCAAAAATATTTTGCAGAAAAAGCTACTAAGTGAACAAGTTACATTAATCGAAAATTTTAGCGATCGTTAATACTGGCGAACCTGCTGGTCGCCAAAGGCGGCTAGTGGTAAATAAATATAATGACATTTATGTATAAAATATAAATAAGGTCATGTTGTAGGTGAAATTCGACAGATGGCGCCAACAAAGAAATGTCTTTAAATGATATTAATAACAAAACTATATTTCCTTCATATTTGTTTTAATTAGCCCTTATATTTGTTATTTGTCTTTGCAAAAAATTTCATATTTTTGAAGCGATATTTCGGGAGACAATGTGATCTGGGATCTTTAATATTAGGTCCATGGAGCAGAAAAATAAGGATCACCCTTAAAGGTAATTGAAAACTGAGTACTCAATTTGCCTTTGTATTCATACACGATATGCAACGCCTTTGCTCAAGATATAATTCGTTCATTTTGACGGGCGCAAATCTAATCTTCACGCTATCATGCTGTTACAGCATATACGTTCACTTAATAATTTCTATTATGGCTTTAATATGAAAACAGAGAAACACGAGATCATATTTTTATATATTACAAGCTTATTTTTAACTCAGAGGTGTCACTTATATTTGAACTCGTTTCTGAAACAATTGTACTTAAAAAAAACAGTACACAGAAGTACTCAATTTTAAATACTTCATTTTTAACAGTGTGTAAAACAATCTGCTCTTGATTCCTTTCTTCCTACTTTGGCCGATCGTCCCAAGCCACTTCGCGAATTGGCCGGCCAAAGCCCGAAATCAAGAAAAGATCGGACATTGACCGGCAAGTTTACAGCAACGTTGGCCAGTTCGCGAACTGGCCGATTATATATATATATGTGTGTGTGTGTGTGTAACCGTTAAAAGATTTTTAAAGATTGAATTAAAAAAGTAATATTGTATTATTAAAGCCCAAAGCATATAAATAGACATTTACTTGTAGCGTAATAGAGATATAAAATAATTAATGAATGTTTTGAATTTAGGTGCACATTCCATTTTAAAGATACGGGCCGTCATTTGGAACAGATTTCAAAATTTTAATAATGGTTGGTGACATTTTAGGTTGTTGCCCAATTTCCGACATTGCACCGAATACCAATGTTTAGATGTTTGCTCCAAGGAAGAAATTATGACATCCTGGTCATTCTGATAAGGATGTAATACTTTCGATAAGTGTGATAAGATATAAATTCATTTAATTCATTAATACAATCGTTCCATTTTGAAGCAATAAGAAGACTATTTTGGAATAGAATTCTTAATTTTGTACAATGGCTAAATAACATCTAAGCCTCTTCTCCATACTACAACACACTAAATAGAGAATATTTGTTCATTTATAGCAGTTTTAATGCACATTAGGACCCCATATATGATGAAACTCAAGCCTGTTGTCATGTTGTAAAGAAGCCAAGACCTCATCACAAAGCTAATGCGATCCAAACTCAAAAGCCTGTATTTTTCTGAAATTAAAACAATCATCAGATCAAATTTAAAAATTACAATGATGATGATGTCGTGTCCGCGTTACCACGGAAAGGGGGTGCATTAACTTCTGAGGGTAAAGACCCCTGAGCACCCGAGGGCAGAAGTATGACTTCTAGCTCATATGGAGATGAAACTCACACATTCATTTGCACAACCCCTTTTTACAGAGGGGCACATTCATACACCTCACAGATAGAACACAGATGAAGAACAACCATACCCGAACCAGGATTCGAACGCGGGACGCCCAGATCACGGGGAAGATGCGCTACCCCTATGCAAGGACGCCAGCAAAAATTTCAATGCCCTTCCCAAAATGGATCACGTATAACTTTAAAATAGCACGCTAGTTTATTAAATCAAATCATTCGATTTTGAAATCAAGACGTATAATTTTAAATCTTTTGAGATATAATTATAATGTAAATTCAGAATTAAGATATATCAGACATGTATAATTTGTTGAATTAGAGTCAAAAGTTTCGGACTCGAATCAAAAGTTTCCAGATATGTCTGCGTTTCGCTTCTTCATAACACATGTCTCAAGTTATCATGGAAAACGAGAAGAAAAAAAAAACTGCCTCAAGATCAACACTTCCGCATTCAATACAACCTTATTAGTTCACAAGACCTATTTACTTTCAACTTTTTTCCCATTCAATATATGCATTCGTTTGTCTGAGAATGAAGTTTAGCCGCCAACTCTTTAGGGCTCGTCTATAATTGAACCTATTAATGACTTAATTTATTTACGAACTTTTATTATTTCAATCATGTTGTATTGTTATTAATCCCAGAGGGTCTTACTTCGCTAAACTCTCTCAAAATCCAAAAACTTCCAAAAAGTAAAAAAAAAAATCATTGCAGTGGGAAAAAAGGAGCTTAAATTGGTCCGAAGACCTGGAAACCAGAGGGAGAAAGCAGACTTGACACCACGTTTCTGCTCGTTTAGCTCGTCAAAGAGGGATAGCCTTCATGCCTTTGTGAACCCTACCAGGCGTGTACATTCTTCAAGTACTTTATCTATTCTTTTCTGGGATACTCTTCCGCCATAATGAGACAGAAAAATTGGCTTTTCAAGGGTCAGTACAGGTAAAGGAGCTTAAGGTAATTGTGTTTAACAGATTTTTGAATTAATTTCTACCTTGTCTTAGGTTTCTACCAATAAACGCTACAAAACCAACCAAGTAACATAGTTTTAGATACAAATATAAATATCAAAGTCCAACAAATCGATCTACAAATCATACATTACATACAGAACTATCCTTACATTTTACGAAAATTTTCTTATAAAATATGGGGGTTTTTTTTCACAGAAAAAATCAACTGGAAACACATAATAGATATTTAATTCGGTATTTAATGTTTTTAAAATTAATAAAAACTAAAATATCTAACTACATTTATTTTTATTATAAATATTTAAAAGATTTCATTATTTTGACTTTATAAGATGGAATCAGCTTACATGATGCCAGAAGTCACATGACGAATATCAGTTGTACACTTCATCAGATTGTACGTTGTATTATGGGGTCCTTCTCTAGAACGTCACAATTACTTCAGAATTAAATTAACGAAGCACATTTGAGCAGGCGAATGTGTGCTGTATAGACTTCATTTGTATATTTTAATTACATTAATCAATTTCACATCTGAACATCGGCTTGGAAATTATGAAAATTGCTTAACTGTACAAGTAGCCATAACGGAGTTACTATTGGGAAAAAGGCTTTTCAAAAAAATTTTTTTAATGGGTGATTATTTGCATAATATTGTGTTAGTAGAAGATCTTGTTGAGTTTTATTTCAAAGCAACAAATAGATCTTGGAAAGTCACAGACGGTATTCATGACTTCAAAAATGAATTAGAAAAGTCACCATTCGACCCTGACATAGGCTTTGCATTTCTTAACACATATTGTGAATTCCATAAACAGATTACAGATTTATGTTTAGAATTAAGGGAAAAGGTGGTATCACGGACAGAGCAACTTTCAGTAGATAAGCTCTAAATGAAGCTTACTTATTGTTTACGGAAGGCTACACTCATGAGTGCTTCCAAGCTTACTGTGTACATATTTTAGGAATAGCTAGCACTTATCACGTGTTCTCCGAGAAGGATATTCTCGAGTCTGCCGTCCGAGTCATCGCTCTTGTCCTGTTCTCTCATCAGATGACTGGTCAGTTTTATAAATGTGGAGGATGGAATGGGCTTGTTGAATTTTCAAGAAAATTGAATGATATTTTCGATTTGAAAAAAGAGTGACATTAAAAAGACATTCTGGTATTTTACTAAAGATTCAAAGAAGAAAAGTTGATGATATGGAATTTTAAATAGCTTTTTTTATATTTCATAAAGATGCATATAGATTCTGTTGCTTGGAGATATGAAATTTAAAATGACAGATCAAGCCTTTAAATTTTTTAAATGGAAATCGTCAGCAATATTTGAACTGTTTCTGGATGTTAAATAATGCATTGAATGACTGAAATGGCAAAATTCAAAAATGAAGAAAGATTCTAGTGTCAAAAGCTTTTACCAATTTTAAATTAAATGGTTCTATATAGCTACTGTAAAATTCAGATTACTAAACTTCAACTTTGCATTTTTTTACTATGATTTTTAATATGGAATCATTTTTGCTTGTACAATTTGTGAATGTAGAATGTAGCCGTTTTAAAATAGAAAGTTGTTTCAACTAGTTTTCCGAGAGTGCGAAGCATTATTAAAAGTGAATGATTTTGATGCATAGTATATTGGTGTCCATGTCTCATTGTTTTTATTTATTATTATTGATTTAAATAAGTTTATTTTACTTATTGAAAAAAATGCTTTTTCTTCAATAAGTAAGATTGAATTGCATGTTTCCAGTATTTCAATTTTTTTAATGTAAATACTTCTAAACTCTTCCACAAATGTAACAAAAATTAATTAAGGATTTTAATTAATGCTGATTTCAATATATGGCATACATTTTGGAGATTGTTTCTAAATTATTTTTATTGCTGCTGACATTGGCTATGGAATTATTGGTTTTGTTTAGATTGTTAGCTTCCGTATTGCTTGAAAGCAATACTTAAATATTGCTAAACTGCTTTTATTTTAGGCTGTTTTATAGTTGTTCAGAAATCATTTTAAATATTTTCTAATAAAAACTTGAAGAAATCGATATTTTTATTTTAATCATAAACAAATAAAGGATGTTGATTTTCAAAATGAATGCTAAATGAATAATTCGATTTAGCTGAAATGAATATCAAATTTGCCAAAATGTTTCGTAAGTTTCATCGTTTGTTCTTTATGCCAGTTATTTGCAAAGTAAGTTTCTAACATACTTCATAGATCTATAGAATTGAATGGTTGCAAGAAAACTTAAAATTTCGTTCAGGAATTTCCTCTTACAAAATAGGCGAGTGTTCTGGCAATAACATTAACCTTGCGAGGATAACAGCGGAATTATTGGATACAAGCATTTAAGAAAATAAAGAGCCTTGTTTTATGCATTTGTATTAATTAATTTTATGATCTATTAAATCTAGAAGTGCAGTAGAGTTTTTCTCTCATAATGTTTATTTTTTACTTTAAATTAGTAACTAGCATTAAAAAATATCCATGTGATTAACATACATATTATTTTTGAAGCTTAAAAATTTTTTGAAGCCTTTTCATGTAGAATATGGGAAAGGAAAAAAAAGTGAACTAGTGATGGGAGATATAGTGCGAAAGAGAAATCAAATGATGATATTGACTTTTTTCAACAAGAAGCGAAGATAAAGAAATAATTTATATATATTTATTCAAAAATATATCATTCTTTTTGGAACTATAATGTTGAAGGTGCTAAGATCGATAATTTCCACATCTTCATATTTGATGGAGCCGACGATCATGTACTGGGCACTAGAAATAAAGCAAAACAAGAAAATGGCCGATTCTTTAGGTTTTCAAAAAAAAAAAAAAAAAATAACGACCACCAGCAAATATATGTCGATTCTCCCACAAATTGAAATATTTCTAATTAGAAGCTTGTATTTTAGTAGCTATCTCAAACCATTTCTGTAATTGCAAGGGATAATATTTGCAACAAAATTAAAAGTAAGGAAGTCAATGATTAAAAATGCTTCAAAATTAATTCACCACCAACTTATTTTTCAAATTTAATTAAGTAAACACGAATAGAAATGAATCAAATAAAAAGAACTGGAAAATGCATAAGAATTCTAGAATATGGAAGAATACATAAAGTTATTGTTAAAACCACTATTAGCATTACAGACGATTTCTTCTTGACGATTCGCATCGATATCGATATTAGTATAAAGAACAATAAAATGTGCCTGGTGAAATTGCATTCTAAACATTCTTCGATAGTTTGTTCATAAATAATAATCAAAACATGAGTTAATCTTTTATATTTATTAAGCAATTAAAATTAAGCTGGAATTACTATATCTCTGTATTAAATAAACAAATATAGAAATATATAGAAATCTTAAAATCTTAAAAAGAAGAAATCTAAAAAAAACTTTCTGTTAAATATACAATTCATTAAAAATAAACTCTATCTAAGACGATAAATTCTGTTTCTTCACTATTGCGGTGGTCTGGTGGCAAGTTTTCCTCTTCGAAACCGGATGGTTTCAGGTTAGAGACCCGATTCCACCGAAGAACCATCGTGTAAGAGGGTCCGGTGCATGTTAAATCCATAGGAGCCTAAGCCCTCCCGCTGGTGTGGTGTGGAAGTTTGGAGAGGAGGGTAGAAGTCCAGGTGTCGTCCTCGTCATCTGATTATGTTTCGGAATTACGAAGTCCGTCCCATAATACCCCTAGTGTTGCTTTAAAATGGGACGTTAATATAACTAAACTAAACTAAACTAAACTAAACTCCTCTCTATTGACTCTCTGTTCTTTAGCATAAATATTAACATTAATTTTGATAGAATGGTATCTATCAATTAGTTAAGTAGATTTATTAATATGATATATCAATAAAGGGTAAAATCTTTCGAATCAGAAAAAAGTATTCTTGGAATCAGATATTCATTATCATTATAACCGTCTTTACCTGGAACAAATTTAGTGAAATAACCTGCAGTCTAAGCCTAACATACAGTTTTTTTCTCCTCTTTGTATTATTATTATTGTATGTTTCCACAAGAGCAACATCTCCTGCAGCAACATTTCGGTTCAATTCATTTTTTTTTTTTCTTCGTTGAATGAGAACACCTAGATACTCTCTTCTCAAACGATTTCAAACTTTTCAGAACAGTATGTTTTTGCTTGAACTTTTCTTTAAATATATTTGCCCAATTATATCAATATTCAGACATTGTATTCATGAACGTCTTGAAGGAATATTGAAACAGAAATTGCTTCATGGCCGCATCGAAATGCATGTTAATTTATCATATTTTCACAATCTATAAGGAAATAAACGGAAAACTTGAGCAATTGAAGGGCAATTCATTTAATGCAATAGAATTGGTTATCTTTTGAAACAGCTAGATTAGAGCCTTATGCAAAGAATTTTTTGCTTTAACAAAACTGGAATGCTGTTATTTTAATATATAGTCAAATCTAAATGCCACCATCTGGTAAAACGATTTAAATTTATATTAGAATTTAAAATCCGAACGTTCTTATAATAAAGAAATTACTTTTAGTACTCTTTTGTTATTTTTAACAGCATATCTTTTTCGAAAATTTTTAATTGAATTTCTTTGTACTTTAAAGCCATTTAGGCGTTTGCATCAATTGTTGTCAGAACGCCGCGCATGCTATTTAATGTATATTTTAATTTCAAACGGCGGTACTTTATTTTCGCACACTAGATTATAAACTCTTCATTCTCGATTAAATTGCGATTTTTATTTATTTAGTTTCAACTTTATACAAATCAAACGAATTTCACTTTTAATACTGGCTTATTTAAAGTGAGACCAAGCACTCATTTATACAACAAATTGTATTTATAAAAAAGTATTGAAAGAAGAGTTTGAATATTTTTCTCGCTTATTCTCTAATAAATTTTTATCTGCCCCTGCATAAAATTGTGGACTCTGGAAAAGGAATCGAATACTTTTCACGGCATTGAGAAACGACAGTTATGAAAAATAGACATTTGGTGTGGATCTGGCGCTTTTTTACTGAATTCTCTAGTGCACTTTTACTAAATCTATATGTTTTTGGTTGCTTTCTTGCCGACCGATTGACAACAAAACTTGACATGAAACTACTGTTGATTGAAGATTTTGCGTTTTAAGAACATGCGAAAGTGTGGAACGACAAACCGTTAACCTTATGATAAATTTTGTTCAAATGTTGATAAAAATCTCCTTTTTTTAGATGCGAAAGCTTATGGAATAAATGTTATCAACCTAGTTCTTTTTGTTTTGTAATTATCTTATCTAATTACATTCGGATAACTGGATAGACAACCTTCCTCTTAATGTATTTGTTTGAAATCTACTAATTTGGTATTCTAATACCATATTCCAAATTTTCTTTGTCTAGCTGAAAGTGTTTTTGAGTTATCTTCAAAGACAGACATAATCTCACAAATAGGTTTTTCGAACTTAGGAAGGTACGAAACGTGGAGATACTACTTTTTTTTTTCGGCGATTGCAATATATTTTCTGTATTTTACATACAAGAAAGTAAAAATAGCGCTGTTGATTTAAAAGTAGAAACTAAACATTTCAAATAAGACCTTCAAAAATCCATTTCTTGGTTCTGGTAAAAATATTAAAAATATAATACCCTTTTTAGAAAGATAAATCCAAATTCAATTCGAAAAACTGGTTAATAAAACTTTATTATAATTCCATTTTATAAAAAATTTCAACCGAAGTAAATGCTAATGACTCCATAAAATATTTTTTTCATTAATTCTTAAGAATTGTAAAAATATCTTTTAAACAAATAATTTAAAAAAAAACAAGCGTTATATGGCTTCTAAAAGGAAAAGCTCATGAAACTATTTTTGCATACAAATTGAAGTTTACTTAAGGATAATAATCAAGCAAGTAAATGGTTGAATTATAAACCTCGACAATTTTAATGGATTCGCCATTATAAGTCCCATCTACGAAACTTTTGGGTTAGTCTGACGCAGGCGAAAAGTGGCCAAATAATTTAAAAAACAGCCATAAAACACGTCGCCAAAAAAGTTGTAGCTTTAGGTTTATACACAAGTTGGCGAAGGTCTTGGCAACGTTTTTTGGTGTATATCCAAAGTATTTGGCAATCTTTCGCTTGCGCCTGCGCCTTACCAGGAAGTACCTAATTAAGGTTTATCTGATGATCGCAGTAAATGAGTTAATTTACTAATTCAACCTATTTGCTGAAAATCCTTTGAATGCCTGCTCACTTATTATTAATGATTATGATGATTGATATTATAGTTAAAAGACTGATATAGAATTGGATTCTATTTTTGAAATAAAACCCCCTATAACAGACATAAAATTAACTATTTAATGACATTATAAGTTTACCCATGAAATTAAATTAAACGTTACAATCACCGAAGTACCTTTTCAATATTCTCAACTCTTACAAACTTGTTGAACATTTGTTTCCCATGAACTTTACAAATATAAAAAGATTTTACTGACATAATATCATTGTAGTGATACTAACCATTTATTTCATTTCAAAAATGTTTGAACTTACTTACAAATATTGTATATACATATCTTAAAAATTCTGTGAGAATTTGTCGTAGAATACATAGCAAGCATTGATTAATCCTGATAAAAAATTCTGTTAAAGAAGTGAGAAAAACCAGATGAAAAGAAATCGCCATGTTTTATTTCCATAAGAATGTTTTCCAGAAGAATATCTGCATGAAAATAGTTTCTTTCATAATTATTCCATCACGAACAAGGTAATTTATAATAGTATCAATTATTTATTATTGTTAGATACTATTATTATATGGAATAATAATATCCATTATTTATTATTATCGTAGAGTCTGGAAAATATAATTCAAAGATCAAAATAGCAAGATATGCTTGCAAGATAGCTTCATATGCCTTTAATATATATATATATATATATCTGAATCTTAAAGGTTGCAAATGTCTGCTGTGATATTGTTTCTTAACTTTCAAAATGGGGAGTTTTGCCTATATTTGTATTTTTTTAGTGGAATTCGAATAAATAAAATGTATATTCTAACTAATTTTGCTATCTTTGATTGAGCCTCGGTGGCAAAGCGATAAGGTTATAAGATAAGTGGATCAGAGTTCAGAGATCGGATTCTATAAAAGATCTTTTGTAATGAGGATATAGTTCATGTCTTATCCACCATTTGGAATCAAACTTCACTTTGGTATGGTCTTATGCAACCTTTAGAATAGATTTTCGGATTTAAATGTTGCCCTCGTCATCTTTCTGTAGTTCAAAATTAAAAACCATCCCAAGGTGTTCTTGCTATATCTTTAACTCTGGATGTTAGTTTATACCAAACTAAACTGGCATCATTTTTGTAGTCTGAGAGCTTTGATATAAATGCAGCCGTTGTTGTATACTGTCATTTTACCATATTTTAAAGTTTGTGCAATTAATTATTCTATTATTTTTACAAGCGGCTTTCAAATCCAGTGCTTTCGAGAAAAACTGAAGAGTTTTACAAATAATTGCTTACAACTGATCTTGGTCAAATTTATTCTAAGTTACTGGCACCAGTAACCGCATTGCTGTAGTAAAAAATTTACAAGTAAAATGAATTACTATTTGGAAGCTATATTGTTTGCAGAAGATCTGATGACATACATTTTTGAAAAGCACAGTTTAATTTATATCCCAAGATCTAAAAGTGAAACGGAAAAATATCGGAAACATTCTGCTGCTTTGAACATGTCACCTTTTCGATTAATTATAGGAAATGCAATATATATAGGAATTACCCAAAACACGCACGAATTATCCATCATATTCCAGCAAGAATTTGAATACACATTGGACGCTTTGTCATTTAGAAGACATGTAATGAAATTGGTTCCCGAATGGTTTCCAGAAGGATATCATCCAATTTGTTTCATCGAATTCTGCATCATGGTGGGCTTCACAGCTCTATCTTTTTACGAGGCTGGTTACCTCGATATTTCTTCCTACGCTGGCGAAATCATTGCCGTTGTTTTGACTCAACAGATGTTAAAAGGAGAGTTCATGCAAAAAGGCGGATGGGAGAAACTAGTTAAAATCTCTACAGAAATAGTTATTGTTGACAGACAAACCAGCGTTGGAGATAGAAAGTAATATTCTATGTTTTAACCGAAGGCAGTTGGAAAAGATCAAGATTGTAAAGCGTTGAATTGTTTTTTATTAAATATTTTTTCTTTTTAAATTAACATCATTAAATTTTCATAAGGTCTTGAAACTAAAGTCATGCAATGGTCGGATTCATTCACTAGCTACTGTGTAGCATGATCATTTCATTGGTTGCTGCATTGAAAGGTTTCAAGTTATGATGATGAAATCCTGCATTGTTCATTCGGATGTAAACCGGTTTTACATATCCTCTGGAATTGTCAAATGATATATATTTTTATAGAGTCGTTTCTTAAGACAGTTCCGAAAATGACAGAATAAATTTATTTTTATTATGAAGGACTTCTTTTTTTGCGAATAATTTATATTTCTTATAAAAAAATACCTTTGCAATATCAGTTCTACAATACTTGGAAAAGGAGAAAACTGTAATAGAACTATTCATCTTATGATTTTAAAAAAATACAATGATTACTATGAAACTGCACTTAAATACACTGTAAGGTTAAATTGCATTGCTTATATTGGAATGACTTTTGCTGGAAGAAAATATAAATTTTAAATACAATTTATTTTAAGTTTTAACTTTTTTCAATTGTTTTTTTCGTTAAGAAGATTAAAAAATATGTTGATGTTTCGTAAAATATTTTTTAAATCAAAATTTGACTAGCAATTGTTGTGTAACTAATGCAAGAAGGTTCTTCCTTAAATGGTCGCGATATTTTTCGCCTTTAATGATCGCAATAAATTTCGCGGATAATTTTTTTTCTGTAATATAATTATTTTTATAAGCTATAATAATTAAATCCTAATAGGATAAGAATGTTGATGAGTATTTTGTACGGGGAAACTGAAATTCGTTGAAAACATAAAATGGATGAAGATTTGTATGCGTCTCTCCTGTTATCACCAAATGCCAACAACATTATAATATATTCGCGATATTGGCCGATATTTAGAATATCGAACAATATCGTGGAAGTATCTCAAAATATCTTGTGCTAATAGGGTCTATTACATATAGCATTTAAAAGTGGGTGTATATTTTTGAGTCGTATGGTTCGAGAAACATTCTTTTGGTTCGTTCCGAATCAAATCCTGTTGTTCACAGTTGAAAAGTGAATTTGTTCGCCTTTTCCAGCGAACCTCCAACGTGTCTACAAGGTCAAATTTCAAATCAGGCGCTTCTTTCTCCGTTAACGATTGATAAGGGATGATTGATAATTCGCGTTGTGTTCGTGTAAATAATTTTCAGCTGACTCGCGAATGGTTATCCAGTCATTCAGTTCGCAGTCGAGTACTGTCTTCATTTCTGTTGAGTTAATTAATCCTAGGTTAATTAAATTAGTTAAAAATTTTTGAAAAGTTTCCTACATTTAATGATATTTAAATTGCTAAAATTATTAGGCTTCTTTTTTTAGAGGGGGGGGGGGGTCTTAAAAAATTTAAAAGGGGTTTTTTTTTTAATTTTTAAATTTTTTTTTTTTTTGAAGGGAGGGAGATGCATACGCAAACCTATTTTTATCATAATAGTAAAGAATAATTTTGCTGTCACGATAAGTTTGGTCTAATATTTTCATAGAATTCTAGGATATCAATAGAGCAATAGTTATAATTCTCAATCAAATTCTTATTACTGGATAATTTCTTTGCTCATTTATTTATTCGAAATTTACGATCAGAAAATTATAATTCATTTAATATTTTTGACGCATTTTCCATAGAAACAAAAAAAAAATTCTTTCAAGACGCTTTTATTATTATATTAAAGTATTAATCGAATCCACAATATCTACTAAGATGAAATAAAGCAAATGGTCACGATCCCGACATACGTTTTGAAATAATTTTGGAAATTGAAGGGATGTTATTTTAAATCTAAAGTTAATATATTAAGTGCTGAAACTTAATCCTAAAGTCGTTGAAATCCATATTTAGTTCTCTATCCCGGAAGTCATAAATGTCCAATTATTTATCATACATTTTAAGACTAATATTCATCCATATTTCAACTAGACGATTAAAAACTTATTGTCAGTAGTTGTTCAAGATGTGTCATTAATTAAATTAAAATTTCAAGTTTCTAAGCAATTAAAAAGTGGAAATAATTGAATATTGAAGCAATCTTTTATTATATATTTATTCATTCAATTGTTTTCAAGCATGTATGCATGTTAAAAGGGCAGGGTTTAAGTGTATGTGTCAGACATATATGGTGTAGAGAAAATAATTAGTAGAAACAATAAACGGGATACAGTTGGCTTAGTTATGTATATAAGTTATTATATAACCTCGTTTCACCTCGAAAATTTCTTTGTCCCTCATATTCAGTAAATCCTCGAATTAATGGATCTCAATTAAAAGGCTTTGGATTTAACGTTCGAATTTTTATTAATATTCTTAGGAATTTTTTTTCATATTTCTAATATGCATTTGTAAAAAAATATTGTAAAAGAAAAATATAAAATATTTTTCTACGATTTCACTATTTAAATATTTTGCATTTATGCACAGTTTCAAATGAATAGGCTTGTTTTAAATATTATTCTTAGTACAGTTAATAATTTAACGATCCTTCTATTTTATACTCTTTATAACTTAATCATTTTATTTTCTGTTAGAATCAATTCTAAAATTCCGCCAACTAACTTAATTTAAAAAAATAATTGTTAAGTTTTCAATTAACTCACATTAATTTTTTCGGGGATTGCTAATTATTCCAATTTTAATCTAGTTGTTACGTTTTGACTTGAAAATACTTTCATGCTTTTTGAAGCATAGCATACAAGAAAAAAAAATGTTTCTAAACTATACATCACAATTCAATTTTAGTGAAAGAATGAAATCCATGTCTTGAATATCCAGAAAAGTTTAATAGCATATCGTGAAACTACTTCGCGTGCGGGTTTTCCTTTTATAGAATGTCTTTTATAAATATAATTTAATTATATAAGAGAAATAATATATAATTTTATAAAATTCTAAATATTAGCAATGTTGACACTGCTTTTCTAATTAGCAAGAAACTATATAGATGTTATTACATCTTGATAGCAATCAATTATAGAAGCTACGATAAAAATGAGACGATTAAATTTTACTCGTACTTTATTTGCTTATTTTTCTTTTTCGACAACGAAAAAAAAATTAATAAAAAAAAGGCCTTAATGTATTTGCCCTTTTGATATTTCTGAAATGTAAACTTCTATCTGGTTGGAAGAATTATATGCCATGTCAATGATGCTCGATTGCATGCAGCTGAATCATGCAAAACAAAAATAAATGGCGATGAATATTATTTTTAACGTATCAAAAATATTCGCCTTCTGTTAGAAATCGGATTCCAGGAAATTTTTTTTATTTTACCATTCGAGTATTTGGAAATAAGTGGAAAAGACATAATGTTTTTTTATTGAATGTTAGAACGTTTTTGTATTCCATGTAAGAAATTTCAAATGCATTTCTTTAAGTTACCAAATTGATATTTCCTTTCTACGAGAAATTTGATTGATTTTCTTTTATCGTTTATCTATTCAGTATTTGGTTAGAAAAATAAAATTATTAAAAGAAATGTGCAGGTAAGAGAAATTAGCTTTTAAATATTTATTCAATGAAAACCATGAAGCTCTGAAGTAAGATTTTAATTATGACTTTTTAATTCAATAGCCTTTTTTATTTATGAAATAAAAAATAACGAGCTGATTTAAACCAAGGAAAATCCTATGAAATTAAAATGTTCTCTTCTTTTGCCTGAGCAATAAAAATTCAACAAGTGTTGCATTTCGTTTGGCTTAGTTTAATCTTTCAGTTGTTTAAACTTACTTTCACAATTAAACGGCACTATTTGATATCTTCTTATGTTTATATGAATCTTCAATTGTGAAAACTATCCATTTCAGATTTTCTTGTTTAAGATAAGAATTTTATCGTGCAATCATAAATAGAAAGCATAAAATTAATATCCGTAATAAAGTATGAACGAAACATACCAGTAACGAAAATAAGTATCGGAATAGAATCCTTTAGAAGGAAAACAGCGCAACATTTTTATGCTAACATCTTTGTTATAATTTTAATGTTATTTTTATCATAATATTTAACATAGTTTTTAGACATATTATGGCCTTCTTAAATCGTTTACAGAACTGTCATAGAATGTTTGTTTATAGAATATTCGTTTATTGTTTTAGTTCTATTTCTTTCTATACTAATATGACTTATGTCTTACCATGAAGCTGTAAAAAGGTGAATCATTTACTGGCACAAATACCGTTCCGGTGTGTTCCTAATACTCAAAAGTGATGTGAGTAACATATTTATTAATTTAATCCAAATAAAATTCTTCAGCCTTTTTCGAATATCAAAGTAAATATTCTTCTAGCATCTATTCTTTTACATTTAGTTAGTAAATTCAGCAATTTTTGTCCGTTTATTATTCTTAATTCTAATTAATATTTTGATCACTATTTGAATAAAATATGCATAATTTTTTCATATTGTGCATGAGAATTCATATGATTTTATAAAGCCTTTTATGTATACCTAATTTAAATATTCATTAAATGAACATGAAAAATATTAACTATATTTATTTTTAGACTGTCAATATGCTTTTTAATAATAGATTATTATTATTAGTTAACAGTTCTTAAGTTTTTTTTTTCTTTCTTTCTCTAAAAATAAATTAGAAAAAAATTATAAATTGACACGAATATCTGTTGTTAATTTGTGGTAATAATTTGGGATGATATCGTTTTTCTATAATTTAATTTTGTTCATCAATTAATATTTTTTTAATTATTTCTAAACGAACATTGATGTTAATGCTTTAAATTTAAATAATGAATTAGGGCTATTCTTGAAATTTGCTTTCCTACCTTAGTTTAACTCTTTAATTAGGCCAGGTAGCCTGATGATAAGATCTTGTCTCTCGAACTGGAAGTTTTCAAATTCGAAACTTATTTGCCTTAATGTTTTGCCATATATGTAGAGACATGTTAACTCTGGCTCGAAACACGGGCCTATACTAACCGGATTATATATCAAATCAAATATCTCTCACAGGCCCTAGGGGAAAGCCCGATTGAGATTAATGCTTAGAGATGGCTCATATTACAAGAATCACACACTAATTTAACATAAACGAATTTAATGAACTGCGCGAACAGCTGGTCCTGTTTACATCGATGAACGCTATTACAGTACTGAATACAGTTTTAATGGCGGAAATCAGATGGCTTCTTATTGGTTGCTGTGTGATGACGCGACGCCGCCAGGATGATGCTCCGTACACCACATATATGTGAACCTTTAAATCTATAACCGAATGTCCTATAAATACATTAGTGTCGAAGTATGGAAATTTAACGTGTATCTCCACTTCTAACTACAATTTCAAGTTACGAGGCTATTCCAGAACTGCTCCCATAATGCTTTTTAACTGGTCATCTATGTAACTAATTAAAGTGATCCGAAATTAAATTAGATTAGTAAATGATTTTAAAAATTTCTGAAAAAATTAGGAGTTTAAATTCTACTTTTAAATAAAATTTAAACAGTAAAATTAAACATAAGAAAATTTTGTGGAATTTTTTATTTGAATTTAAATAATGTTTCCAAATGATTTCAAAATTAAATTCCTTTTATGTATTCATTCATTTCATTTGTTGAATGCCATGTTTATAAATTCAACAACAGACTTTCTGGAGGTCAAAATCTTAATTTTGAAATCATGGCAAGGTATCAAGGATGTCTAGAATTTTAATTCGTTCTGGAATTTCATGAACTATATGTAGAATGATTGAATTATGTTGTTGGAATTTCATAATAATACTTCAAATTCTAAAGAAAATTTAAAATACTATATTTGTTGTTTGAAATATGAATCAATAACACCAATTTGTTATGAATTTGCGAGAATCAGCATTCGTTGTACTTTTGACAATCATGAATATTTTTTAAATTTTTTATAGGGGAAATCGCTTTTTTAACAAAAAAGTTCTTTTTACTTTGTCGTTTACCTAGTATAGAAAAAGTAAAGTAATCGTCAAGCAATTCGAACTCGAGATTTTGAAAACTCTCCATGTTTAAACCTCCCTGAATTCGAAAAACACATTTTTGGAAAATTTCTGACTGTCTGTATGTGACAAAGATAACTCAAAAAATGCTTTGAACTAGATGGTTGAAATTTGGTATACGGTCTTTATAAGAAATTTATAGATTTCTATCTGATGTTGAGTAAAATCTGTTCAGAGGAAGTCCGTCTGTCCAGCTGTTCGAATATAAGTTAACATGATAACTACAGAAGGAAGAGAGCTAGATTGATAAAATTCGGTACACAGATTTAAATTCTATAGTGTAGACACTTCAAAGTTTGAGCCAGTTCCATCTATGGGTTGACTGTCTGTCGGTCTGTACTTTCAGAAATATGCAAACGCGATAATTCAAAAACGTAGTGACTTAAATATATCAAATTTGGTATGGTATTTTATGATTATGCGCGTTGTGTCAAAAATTTTTTGAGAATAACGTGTCTGAAACACAAATTCTATTTTTGGTTACTATTAACACATGACCGGGATTAGTTGACAAATAATTCTCCAAGAATGACAATAGATCCAGTAAAAGTGCTAATTTCAGGCCAAAAGTTAATATTCAGTAACTACTGTACGCCAATGCCATGTAAGGCGTCCATTCTCTAATAAGCATGACAAATTTATTAGGGAGTATGCAAGAAAGTTTTTGGAAGACCACTCACGCTGATTTAAGTCTATTCAATTGTGGCTTCCATTAAGGATAATTAACCTTTTAAAGCCTGGTTTTATAATACCCGAATTAGCAAGCAATGAATTGCATCTACTTTCTTTCAAAATTTTAAATATACAATCGCACTTAGTATATCGATGTCTTGTCTATGAGCTGTAGTAATCAATAATCCAGTATTGATAAAATAGCATGTGAGTTATCTTGAATTTCTGACATCTTCTTTCCCTTTCTTATCTAAACAGGAAACATACCCTTTCTTCGTCACTTTTTCTGATTTCCAAATTCCTTATCAAAGGTCTTTAAATTTAGCAAAGCCTTTAATTTCTTTATCGAAGACGCTACAAGTCAGGGGCTCGATGCTAAATGCCTTACGCTTTCAATAGTTTCTGGAATACAATAAATAGGAAAATTTGGTATGTGATAATTCTTATTAATTTTTAAAATCTTCATTCAAGGAAGATTCTATTTCATTTGGAATATTCGAGAAGGATTATTCTTCCTTCGAACAATTTAATAGAATCAGTTTAAGGAATATCATTGTCATATGGCAAACAAAACTTGGCATATTATTTACCATTTATAATACATTTTCTAATGTTGTGCTGAGGCATCACGGTCGTTTTTCATCTATTAGATTCACATTTGGATTCCAAAACTGTAGTTCGACGCAATTGACGCATATCACTTGAATCGGAATCTATTTCCGCTTGTATTGTAGTATATCGAGTATATTTCCGCTTTTATTGTAGAATTAAAATACAATCGATCAAAATTTTTAAGACTCAGAATTAATGGCATAGACAATTTAGGGCATTTATCGATACTTTAATTTGCATGCGAATGTAAAGTATATCTTAGATACTTAAGTGGTTCCAAGTGTTGTTTTTTTAACTAATTGCTACTTACTTTCTGATTTAGATATAAAAAACTCTGTCATTCAATGTACAAGTATGCTTTTATATACGAAAGGATTAGGGTTCCTTTGAAATCAACAATGTCGGGAGTAAAAATTACGGATTCCACAATCTTTCGTTCTTTGTAAGAAATACGGAGCTAAAAATTATAGAAAGCAGGGTTTTTTTCCCGTTGTGGTGTGGGGATATAAGCTACGCTTTATTTTCTAATGAACTATTGGAGAAATCATTCAAAACTTCAATAGAACATTAGTTTTTTTCCTAGATTATCAATTTAAAAATCTCTCCACATAAAGAAATCTTCATCAAATAAAGTTTTTTAACATTTCATAAAAGTTTTTAAAAGAATTCTCTTTTTATTAAGTACTATTGAAATGTTTCATTTCTTTTAACTATAGAATTTTAAATCAGTTTTTTCCTCTCTTAACGAAGTATTGGATCATGAAATTTTGTACAGTTATTTACTCCAGTTGACAATACAATATTTTAATAACTTTAGAATTTTAATTTTGTGTCAATACATCAATTTAATTAAATATTGATTGATTTTTTGTGAACAGAATAACTCAAATAAGGAGGAAATTTTTTTCCAAATAATTTGAACAGTTTACTTAAAAATGTACATAAAAATGAATTATAAAATGAGATTTCGCAGATACTTAGGCTTTTAATGGTACTAGGACGCCATGGGACTCACCTTCATTAAGAAAACTCATTCTTTTCTGAAAGAATAAAGAACATCAAATTATGCATACTGTATTGAATTTAAATTAAATGTAATAAATATTCTCAGCAAGCCAGATAGTCGCCAAAGTTGGTTAGAATATTACTAATGTAATTAAAATTCCAACTTATAACATTTATCAGAATCTAAAATTTTTAATTCTTTGTTTTGACATTCATATTTTTGATAAGAAATTAATTAATGCATAGAATTTCAAATATTATAAGTATATAAGAATTAAAATGTTTATTCTTAGCGGTTCTAAAAGATTATTAAGAAAATAAATTAAATGTGAATTTGAATCAGTATCCCTACAAAGCAAGAATATTAAGAAGAATATATAGTTAATTTTATATAACTGTTTAAAATATGGTAATAAACTTCAAGGAAGCCTTCGATTTAGGAAGATGATTTGAGCCCGATATAACGACACCAAAGTGACAGGGCTCGATTACTCGATATAAAACGTTGGGTGCTTTTTTATGAAAGACTGATTTTATAGGTTAAATAATTGAAGAACGAATGTGCCATTACGTTTGGAAATCGCTATTTAATAAATATTTATTTATCATCAAAATAATAATAACACCACCTAAAATCGAAGTGTCAAAAAGAATCCTAAAAGCTTTGGGCACAGGAAACAAAAGAAAAAGGATATAAAACGACAATAAATATCATTAGAAAAATCCGAATCATTATTTATATATACATTAAAATGCTTTGTAAGCATGATTATAATATCAGAGCTTTTCTATCTGTGCCTCTTATTTAGGAGATCTTTATTTTGACCCTCAAGTTGATTTTTCTTTTTCTTTTCATGAAAGTGTTGTAATTAAAAAAAATATGTCTATTATTTATTTTTATACTCAATAATATTTTGATTTCGAAAAAAATATATGTATAAATAGGAAGAAATAAATGTAAATAAGCAAATCATAAGAAAATTAACTTCGCATTTTGCTATGCTGAGCGATTTTACTTAATTTTGTTAATTTGTTTTACTTAATTTTGTTAATTACTTAATTATGTTCTGCCAGAAATTAAATTTATGCATTAACAGATTGATTTATTCATTAGATTAGTGACTCGTTTTGAAGGTACATTAGCCTTATTTAACGGCACCCTTCGTAATTCCCCATGATTAGATGGCTATTGACACGAAATTTCATCTCTAAAGCTCCACACTGCACCAATTACATTTAACGAACATCCAACACTTTTATATGTCCTATTTTTAATGTTTGACTCCCAATAGACTAACATAAAGATATGATTTTACCACTATTGCAATTAATTTACACTAGAAAAATTTTCAATTAATTTGGTATATAAAAGCAAAGTATTTGCAGATGTTTCAAAATTGATGCGGAATTGTTCTTGAAGGACACTAAAATGCAACCTTATTCATTTCTTATAATTCGATATGTCAAAATAAACAAATTACAAATTCATTTTTTTTTTTGAAGAAACAGTCAATGTACATAACCCCACTGTCATATGACAAATGTTACTGAGCAAGCCATTTTATTCTTTGTTGCATTGCCTTGCACTTTGTTCTCGTATCCTTTTTACTTCTATATCTTGAACTTTGGAATTTCGAACCATGATGAGAACTAGCATTTATACCATCTCTCACCATACCAGTATATATCAGCTTTTGGACAAAATGTATAATATAAATTTAGAAATCTGCATTTAAAAACTGTTTCATACAGAAATTCATTTACGTTTTGCTTCCGCGTTGAAATCATTTTACAAGCTTAGAGTTCTACTGTCATTCTTAAGACTTCAAGCGACATGTCAGTCACTGATAAAAGACACTGACTTCTGTTCGAACCACGTCATTCTCCGGTTTCGTAATTTTCGTCCTGACAACATCAGATAGTTGACAGACAGTATTAGTTCAGGCTGCGTTAGTCATTGTTGAATGACGATATGCATTTATAAAATTATATTTTTTTTAGCAGATTTTAATCTGAAAATTCCAAAATAATGCTCCTAAATGAATAAAAGTTGCAACAAAGTTTCATATATCGCTGACTGTCAGAGTATCAAAGTAATCAGATATTGCAGGCTAGGCGGAAAGGATCAAAAAAGAGGGGAGAAGGGTTGAAAGTTAATGTGCTAAAAAATTCCTGTCACTCTTGATTTAATCTAATATTTTATCTTAAACATTGGCAATACGATCGAAAAGAGTCAGCTGAAACGCATCTATTAAGTTATGGCAATTGAATTTTGAAACCATTTGTGAGTTCGGTTTTTCCATCCATCTGATATAGGACTTTTACTCATTAAATCTATTTTTATCTATCTGTATATATATTTTATTTATATAAATGCTTTAACGATTTTGACATTTCCTTATAGGAATAATCTGGCTTACCATTAACAATGCGAAGTATAGCTCTAGTGTGACATTAAATTTCAAAGATCTAAATCACCTTGGAAAAGAAGTGAACTTCGTAGTTATAACACGTGGACAATATTCTTAATACTGCAAAGAACAATCAGTTGCATTGCTTACATCCAAGGAAGAAGTTTACATTGAAAAGTGAAGAAATTTTTTTTTTCGCTAATTCAACATGTGTCACGTAGTCGCAGATGAAGATAAATTTGCAGATGATCTGCTGATGTTTGTTATGGATGAACACCTCACAAGCCAACGCTTTCATAGGAACCTTAAACAATTCAGGTCATCGTCCCCTTTCACCATTGCGATTCGATTTACAGTTCGAAGAATTTTGGAAGAACACGATATCGAGATTAGGAATATTTTCAACAGTTTGATTGGATATGGTAACTTGATGAATAATTTCAAAGATTTCATCACGACAGCGACAAGTGTTTTTGTGCAACGTGGATATTGCGAGAAAGAATTCGTCGAGTTCTGTGCTTTCGTTGCCAAACTGGCAACTCTTTGTTATGTGAACAGTACCAAAAATTGCATTCCCTTGGCAGCAGCCGCAATTGTGGAACTTGTGAAGCATTTTAAAATTTCGGGAGAGTTTACGTCGGAAAGTTGGAATAAGTTAAATAAAGAGATGCAGGTACAATTTATTAAATGTCTCCCTGAACACTCCAAACAATTTTCTCATCGATGCTGTGGTTGTACTTCTGACATTGTAAAGCAATGAGAGACGTTACTATAAATTGTAAATTTAATATATTTCAAAAATGCAATTAAGTTACAATTGTCATTTCATTCTAATTTTCATGATAACTTTAACGCCCTGAAAAATGGCTTTAAATTTTATCATAAAAACTTTGATTTTGAAAACCTTCCGATTTTGTCATAAACATCTCATTTTGATATTCATGATAAACTTAACATTCTGTGGAAGTGCTTTGGAATTTCTGATAATTGTCTCGCTGCTTTTCATGACGTCATAGTTTTATCCATGTGATGCCATTCTTACAATTTAACTATATTCCGTTTTTTTTAGTTCCTAAACAGTTTTATGTGTTTTGAGTTTATTAACTATCCTGTGTTACGAAATATTTGTAATATTGAAATGTGTTTATGTTCTTAGTTAGCATGTACGTTCTGTATTTTTTCTTTTGTGTGCACTTTGTTTCGTTTTTGTAAATTTCTGATTGTTTCAAAGTCATGATCATTTTGTTTTATGTATAAACACTTGAATAAAAAATCTGAGATATGAGTTTTCTGTAATCTATTTTTCCCTCATTTCCTATGTGTTGAAATTTTTCGTTTCATATGATATTACAATATTTATATGAATGACGAAGATATTAAAACTAAGAGTTGATAATTATTCTATTAATTTTAATTAATTTTTTATTTTATGTAATGTGGAAAGTTTAGCAGCGAAGTCGAACTGAAATTGAAAGAATAAAAATTATTAGTCATGACTTTTTTTCATTAAGACATAAAAATTTCATGAATAAATGTCGCCTATACAAACCGATGATAATTTACATTCATTTTTTCGTATTGTAATATTTATAAGCCACTTGGAAAAGCTGCTAGTCCAAATAAACGACAAATTAGATGCAATATTTCGCAGAGCACAAAGTTTTTGACCTACCGTAAAAGAATAAATACTAGGAATTTCAAGAAATATGGTTATGTAGATAAGAAGTTAAAACTTCCGATATTTGCATCGCATGGAATTGAACTTATCTTCAATTTATTTCTTTTCCTGTTAGAGAAAATTACATCTCTTTATGAATTAATGTTAACAAATGTTATCTTCCAAAAACCACTAAATGAATTGTTTGAAAATTGTTCTTAAAGTATTTAAATTATGATAATTTATTCATTAATTTATAAACTTTTGTTCATTTATTTGGATGAGAGGTAGGATTTTTTTCAAGAATAAATATTAAGATCGAATTAAGATTTTTTTTTAATATTTAAGTCATATTTTTCTTTTAGCTTTGTATCTATTAATTGCGCAATTTGCAAACTACAAAGCTAATTAGTATTATTTTCATACTAATTAAATTGTTCACATTTAAGGGGTTTTTTTTTCTTTTTGTAAAAATATGTTGGAGATACTGCTTGTTTATAAATGACATTTAAATCAACGTGATAAAATATTTACATTTAAGATTGTTTAAACTTTATTCTAATTTAGATTCAATATTTGCGAATCGCTCAAATTTTAACAATTAAGCATAAAATATCCTTGCCATTTTGCATATTCAAAAATGTATTGTTGTATTATCAAAAATGGCCGAGAAATGATAAAAATTTTGAATATGATGTCTATATTTTCTTGTATCATAGTAGAGGAGGTTTCATGTTTATATTTTTATAGAAATATGCATTAATTTTATTTCAATTTATGGAATTCCTATATTTTTCAAATATCGTTTGCAGTTTTTTTATTAACAGTTTCTGTACATTCTTTTTTCAATCAAATTTTATCTTTAAAAAAATTATCATCTGTGGGATATTTCATTATCTTTTTTTTCCTTCGCTCTTAATCAAAGGGTTGAGATCCTAACTTATTAAAAAAATTTCCAGAAATAACTGCTCTTAAAAATGACGTCAGGAACAAACCTTACGTTCCGCTCTGGTAGGTGGAACGAAATCGATGTCCCAGTCAGAGGTAGATAGTGTAGCCAATCATAAGTCTACTTTTAGTCCACGTGATTCACAGTTATTTATTACAATTAAAGACATTTCAGCGATGGCAACATTTTTTGATTACAAGTGAGCAGCTCTGCCGCTGATAGTACTGGAGAACATATTCCGAACACGTGTGTGACAAATATAAATTGGTGAGTTATTTCGTTTTGAATAATGACTTTTGAATTAACTTGTTAATGCTAAATATTCTAATTTATTCAAATGACTTGTATAAGTTATGTCAGTGAACATGAAAAATTTCTGTAATAAAACTGTATGTATTTGTAAAAACTTTATAACTATGAAAAAAGCAATTCTTTATTGTTGACATTCTTAATTTCCATTCTGTTTCTTAATAATGCTGATTTGGTGAGGTAATATTAAATATTTTACATATATATTCTATTTATCAAAACTTCCTATATGAGATTATTTACTTTTTAACTGTTATAGTAAATAATCTCTAATTGGAATTAATTGAAAAAGGTTCAATACGGCAATTTTTGCAAAATATATATAAAATGAAACAAAAATGATTTTTAAATCGCATTTTATCTATTATTTTGGTTTTTGCATCCATCTCAATTACAGTTTATGTTTATAAACATAATCATTAGAACTATTTTTGGTCAAAAACGGTGATATCTAATCTTATTTTTTTTATCATCATGATGCTTCCTATTCGGATTGTTAAATAAGGAAAATAACTAATTATATAATTCAATCAGTTTAAAGCATTTTTTAAACAGTAGGTGGGCCGAATTTTAATCAAATTTTTCGACATCTGTTATTATGATACTCACTGTTGTTTTCACAATTGAGGAAACTCCAATTCCAAAATAGTCATACATTAAAGTTTCTAATTATTACATGTTATTGAATTACAGAAGAAAAAAGTACTTCCGTGGTTTTCAACTTCAGAAGCAATATGAAGCGATTTATACGATAGAATATTATTTTGAAAACATTCATTTTTAAATATAGTTGTTTTTACAAAGGAAAATGCAATTTAAAAAATAACATTGAAAAAGAATCTGATGTTGCATCATTTTGCAATTATTATTTTGTGAACCTGATTGAAGCTTTTATTTTGCATTATAAATTATATGTTTTTCATTGGCCATGCTAGTTAATTCGAAATTCATGAAATGATGGTAGATTCCCGATTGCATTAAGCGCATCTAACTGCTCTTATGTAATCTTTTATATAATTACTTAATTGAAATAAATGACTGTCCTTATTTTTGGAAAATATTAATTTATACAACCGGCGTTCGTGTTCAAAATCGTCTTCAACTATTCAATTATTTATTGAATTCAGAAACATTAATAAAATTTCAAGAAAACAAATTGCTAAAAAATGAATTTGGTGTTCGTTGAAAAGGTTCCCTCTTTTATTGCCGACGATGCCCTTGTTTGATCTTCCGATTCCTCAAACCATTATGTTCTAACATGATCTCTCATAGCCTGGTGCTGCTGTTGTCATAGAGCATCTATTTCATTTGCTCGAAAAAAAAGCTTTACTTTTCTTGCCTTCATTTGAGTTTAAGTGATAGACTATTTTAAAACTAATAAAAACATGGTTGAAAGAAATGCATTCAACTAAAATAAAAAAGTATAGAAATAGAAGAATAATTCAAAGAGGAAATGAAGGAAAAATTGGTTAATTTCTTATTAATTGAATATTCAATCTTTGTGTATTAAAAAGAGGGCACATTTTTTCTTTTGTCTTATAAGTGTATAGTAAACTCCAGTTTAGGAGGTGATAGGGAACATACAGACATATACACATACTTAAACAGTCTGACTTGGTATTAAAAATATGGTCGGTGTACTGCAGAAAAAGAAACGAGTTTTTATGTTCTTGCTATTTATATGTTCTTCGTCTTCATCCAATATTCTGAACAGCATGAAACAAATATAAAATGAAAGTGTAATATTTGCAAAGTGCCATAAATGCATTGAATATAAAAACACCTCTATATGATTTTTCTTGCAGCACTCCTTATTTTCTTGAAAGAATTTTGATAGATAATTTTGTGTTGCTAATCTCACTGTCGCCATAAAATTAAAAACGAAAAGAAAAAAATGGGCTTGATATATTGGGTGAATCGACAGGACAAGGCAAAATTTCCGTCTATTGATGGAAAATTCATCCTTAACCAATATAATAATGAAGGATTAACGTATTGTCATGATCAAATTAAGTCATCAGTATAACCATTTGCATTTATATCCAATTACTATTTATAAATCGAAGATAATTCTTCAGGTTAAAAATTTACCAGTTTGATCGTTCTAGACCGCAAGTGCAACATCCAGATTGCAAAAACTACATTTCAAACTGCAATTTAAATATGTTAAGTTCGCATAGCGAATATTAAGCATATAGGGATATCGAAATTTTTATTTTCTAGGTATTGGAAATTTTAAAATCCAGTTCATCCATTATCTATGAAACAAATCAAATGAAGTTGGAATAATAAAACATGCTCTATAATAATAAGCAAATCTTTTGGGAGAAATTAAATTTATAATGTTGGTTGTTAGATTAGGAGGAGAGTTAGTCTTTTAATTCCCATTTTTAATTCTTTGTTTTATCTTTAAGTGAGCGAGTGTATCTTTCGGCAAATTTTACAATTTCTTTGTTCATTCATAACGAAGAGCCTGAGTAAAAGATAGAAATTAGATCATGAGGAAAATTATTTTTGTTATTAATTAATTAATTTTATGTTCCTGATTGAGATGATATCAAAATATAGCCGAATAAGCATTTCTTTTAGGTATGTGATTTTCAAGTAATATGGTTGTTCGACATTAGACACAAAAGTAACCAAAATTAGAACCTTCAGACTCGCGGAGGCCGGACAATGAAAAATTAGTTTTTTTTTAAGTGTTCGTGGTTAAAAAGTTAACTTTTTAGGTTATATCATATATATTTATGATTTTTTTTAAAAATAATTCTTTTTTAACACAGTTTAATGTCTTATGTTTTTAAATGATATCTACATTCTATTCTTAAAAATTAAATAAACTACTTTGAATGTATAGTAAAAATATTTTTGGAATATCTACAATTAAACACTATCTAAGAAGTTTCTTCACCAAAACGTACCTCAATAAGAGTACCTCCATCACATGAATGAATGTCAAATTCAAGGTTATCATGGACCAGATGAGCAAGATTTTAAGTTTATGTGAATCTTTTCCTCCCCTGAAGAAACTCCAGATTTTATTAAAAATATTTATTTTCAAAAGAACTAGTACTGGACAGAAAATATTTGAAAAATTCTCTCATCTCAATTTTACTGAATTTTGCTCTCAAATTTCTGTGGCATTATGGATCTCGTTGTTGATTCGCAGTTGATTCAGTACTAAATATTAATATGTGTAGAAAAGCGATATAAAAATTTATTTCAAGGATTTAAAATTTTTAAACATTATTTATGTCACTTCTAAGGCTCGATATTTTTTTCTCGCATATTAAAGATAAAATGCAGTTTTCTCTAAATTTGATTTGTTCATATTATATATAGAAAAATGCCTTGAATCCTCATTTTTCAACAGTTTCAATTGAAGAATTTGTTTACATTTGAATGCTTTAACTTGGTAATCATCTTCACAACCTTTGCTTTGCATGTCTAAATTAAACCCGCATAATTATTTTGCTTTATCAACCATGAAAGGTGAATCTTTCAATCTTACTGGAACAGAAAACATGGTATTTTTAAATTTGGTAATATAAAAATACCATTAATTACTTTAATCTGGTAATTAAATAACATATTTCATCTTTCAAGTATTAGAGTTTTTAAGAACTTGGAATAGGATAATCAAGCAATAAGCCATAAGCAATAACTTCTAAGTTAGAACCAATATGAATATCCACTTTCTTATAACTTAAGAAAACAGAAAACTGTCACTAATTTAAACTTCACCATTGTCAGATCGATTATTTTTACACGTTTCAACAAGTGTTCTATCTTTATTACTATTATTAATATCAATCGTAATAATCATGCTCAATAATAAATTTTTAAAATTACGAACTTTTTATCAAAAGTTTTGTGACATAATGCCATGTTTATTAAATTGCAAATTATTCGTTGTACACAGTTCACTAGCCCCGAATTACTTGCTTTTGCTCTACCATCGTTCGATGTTCCCACTTAATTGTTAGAATTAAATTCCTTGTTTATTCTACTCAAACAGTTATACATCCGTCGGAATCGAATATTAACACGTTGACTGCTGTGCTGAAATTCTTATAATGCAATATTTATGGACCGGCCGATCACCGGTACTCTACGGCAGTCAAGATGTTAAATTTGCTGTCATCTGAAATGACGAACTGTTTTCAATAAAACATGGGTTTTTTTAAATCATAAATTAAAGCCTTTGATTCTTCACACACACATACACACACAAGAAAAAGAGAAAAAATGTAGCGTAACTTTCGTTTAAGCCATCCGATTCCAACACCTGTACAATTTCAGGCGGGAATGAAGTGAAATAGTACATACTTCATTAAATCAATTCGAAATTGTTACAGCACTTAAATAAGGATGCTTCTCAAACTTTTGAACAATGAATTTATAATCCAATTAAGTTAACTTTGCCGCGTCACTTACTTGGAGCTTTTAAAAACGTTATAAATTATAAAATGACGCAAATTAATTAGCTTATTAAATTCTGAACTAAATTAACATTTTTTATTCCGAAAAATAATCGTTTTCAGCATTATTTGCAGAACTATATTTACTAATCGGTAAAAGATGATAAAGGAAATATTTCTTTAAAATAAATTAGCAGATAAAATTGTCAAATAATACTTCAAATATACTTTAACTGTAAATGTAAAAATAAAAATTAGAAGTAGATAGTTTTATTGATGAAATTTTTTAGACAACATCTTGATAACCGAAGATTTTACAATGTGTTCAGTGCTTCTTGTTTGCGTTTACAGCTTTATATAAAAAAGTAAATGATTCAATATTTAAAAAAAACTAATTCTATGAAAAAATTGGTATTTTCTTTTCAATTTCAGTTTTCCACTTGAAAAGCAAAAACATCTGTGCCTATGTTTGCGAATACTTTTTCGTCTCTTATGAAAAATTAGTATGAAAAAAAAACAAGAATATTAAGTGTCTTTATTATTTTTTTAATTCTAAACTCGAAATTTTTAGGATAAATACCTTTGTAATTATTAAAGAATACATTCTTTTTTTAGTTCTGCACACAGTAAAAAGAAAATTATTTCCATGAAAAAAATTTGATAATATTTTAAAAGTGAAAAGTCTAATAAGATACACATTTGAGTATATAGATAAGATGCACATTGAGTAAGAGAGTATATAGATAATAAACTTTTTCATTTTCTAAATTATAATAATTAACAGAAGAGTAATATAATTATAATAGTTAATAAATAAATCACGCAATATGTTTCTCCTTCAAATAATATTGTCGCGTAGATAAAGGTAGCATAGATAAACCGTATGTTAACTAAAGTCAAAGATAACTGTCGCTAATCTCAACTCGAGACTTGATTCAAGGAACTGAGCCTTACATTTGTTTTTATCCACAAAACGAAATGACTCGGATCTTCTAGGTTTAGAAACAGAAATTATAAGAACATTCTAGAACAAATTAGAAATAACAGAAAATAAATCAATAACAAAAGAATTTTTAGGGAACTTGCCTGCAGTCAGATACAAACGTGCGAACTGACACTTCCAGTTCATAGCATTCTACCAATGAGCCGATCAGTCCGCGCTAAGGTAGAATAAGTTTCTTTACAATATCATCTAGTAAAGAATATAATATATTATTTTCTCAAGTGTCAGCTGAATAGAAAATAATTTATCTGTAAAAAAAGTTTAAATAAATAATATGTAATATATGAAATCATAATAGTCATAAGAGCTGAAAATCAAATGAAATATGAAATCATAATAGTCATATGAGCTGAAAATCAAAAACGCACTGTAATTAGAATTTCTCGATTAAAAATTAATATTTAAGCATTTTTTTTCAAGTTTCTAAAAACTTTCAGAAAAACTACTAGAATAAAGATAATAATTTTAATTTTTATGTATTGTGACTAGTTGATTTAATACATTGAATCCTAATTGAATTCATTTTTCGCTTTTTATTAGCAGCTTTACAATCAACTTTTCTTTTCAAATTGACAGATTCTCGCTCGGTCATTCTTCGATTTTTTCTTCATCCGATATCGCTGGAAGCTTTGAATTTTTGATTATTATTTAATTTGAAATTTTGATAATTTGATGAATAATTTGAAAAAATAATGCAGGGTTAACACAGGTGTTGCTTATGTATTCAGACAATTGTTAACCAGAGATGAAAAGGTTCCGTTACCCGAAAGCGGTAAACAAAACGGTAAGTTATTCCTCAGTGTTGCCACAAACAGTGTGTCTAATAGTAGAATTAACAAATAATATTGTTTTAAACTTGTTTGCACTTAATTTGATGTTAATTAAAACGTTACTTTTTCTTTTTTTTGTAACCATTTCACCGTCAAGTACAATATAAATACTAACTATGATGTAATAATAATTTTCATTAAATATTTCAACAATACTAGCAAAACAAACCTCATAATATCATGGCTCACATGGCTCGCAATTTACCAATCACAAAGCGAATAAAACGCAATGTTTACATTAAAAAAATTATGTAATAGATAACATTTTTTAGTCAAAAAAAATTTTAAGTTATTATTTGATAATTTATTAATTTTTACAAATTTTGGGCTGATTCAGCAAATATGAAGATTTTTAAGAGGGTTATTATTACCTTATTCTGAACCAGTAAAAAGTAATTTCTGCTAATAATTCAGTAAAAAAAAAACCATTCTTATATAAATTGCAAGGAAACATTTCAGCTGATGATAAATATATTCCTAAAGAAGTAATTAAATCAATCTCAATCGGACAAAAGAACAATAGTTTATTTATGATTCTTATCATTAACCAAAACGGGATTAAATATCCAATATGAAGAATTTTCGCTATAGATATACTACGCGAGATAAATGAGAAGAATTACAAAATTCATGCCAATTGCACGCTTGTGTCAAATCTGCTGATTGTAGGCAATTTATATCATTTTTTTTTCTGCCGCAGAGAGATTCTTTTTATGTTCCTTCGTTTATTAATAAAAATGACAGGTGCCTTTTTTTTACCAAGCATTTTTGTAGATTAGTTTATAATTATGATAGTAAAATGGTATTATTAGAGCAATTTTCTTTCATTTTTTAACTGATTTTCGAAACTGCGAGAATTTACATGATTTTAAAATAAAGTATTTCTTTAACTTGAAAAATCTTGATTTGTTTTTATGAAAGAACTGAATTATTTGATGATTAGACTTAAAGTAGTTGGGTAAATTAAAAATAATGAATTTTAGCATATACTTAATTTATTATTTAAAGTTATAAAATTCATTAATTTCAGAATTTAGTACTCGTTATGTTTTTTAATTATGATTTAGCCATATCATAATAATCTATAATAATTATCGCAATATCTTAGATTGCAATGTGACTATCAGCTTAAAATAATGAAGTCAATTCAGGGTAAAATGATGCCAATTCAGTTATGCATCCTGCTAGGAAAAATATCATGTCAGCCCAAAACAGGTAATTAAATGTTAGACGAGTATTATATGATTGTGAAATCTCAAGAATTGGCTCTTTTTTGGGCACCTCATTAATATTACCATAACAAGAATCTTATTTTGAAGATCTAATTTGCTTTAACGGTCAGAAAATCGAAAATTTTCATTATATATTTTTAAAAAAATTCGTTTGATACTTAACTCTTTGCACTCGAATATCTCCTCTTGGGTGTCTTTTAAATTTAACTATCACAAATACGTATAGAGTAATAAGAAGATGTATATCAATTTCTCGGAGAAAATCAACTTAAAATCATTACATACATTTATTTTTCTGAGTAATAAACAAATCCTTGCATTTGGTTAATAATTATGCTTCTAATTGTTTATCAGAATGCAAAGAGTTAAATACTTATCAATCGCTAAACACTCAGCATTTTTTAAAGCTTCATATTAAATATTAGTTTTATTTTAATGAACGCAGCTTATGTGTTCTAGATTTATATTCTTTATTATTAAATTCCTTATAGGCTGAAGAAATTACCCCAAATTTATCAAAATAACCTTATAACCCTTTCATTGAATTTATAAATAAAGTGCAGCATATTTGCAATATTTCATAGGTGTTTAAATATGAAAATGAAATTTGCTAATTTAAATATCATTGATTATAAGAAGATTATTCAAAATGAAAAGATCGATAGATAAAATACATTAATTATTAAAAGAATGGTATGAATAGCTTTGTAATATAGTTACTCACAAAAATCATGCCGATTACTAATATTTAGAATTTTCTTGTGTATACTGATAGAAAGATAAAATTAGAGAAAATATAAAATGATTTGATCATAATACAAAGGTCTTGTTTCGTTATGTAGTAATTGCCCTAAGTGACTCATCTCGGTCACATGTGCATCAAACTTGTAGTTGTCCATTTCACTAACCTGTAAACAATTCCCCATGTGTGTATTTTCATTATCGTGTGCAAAGGAGATAAGACATAATCTGGTACACATCCTAATGGAATGAAGATGCAAGAAACTATTTTCTATATCTTAATAAAATGAAGACACAAAGATCTATTTCATACAGCCTAATAAAATGAAAAAGCAAAAGGTAATTCCATACATCCTAATGGGATGAAGATGTAGAGAAGTAATTTCATACATTATAATAAAAATGAAGACACAAAGAAGTAATTTGATACATCATAATAAAAATGAAGACGCAAAGAAATAATTTTACATCATTATAAAAATGAAGACGCAAAGAAGTAATTTTCATACATCCTAATAAAAATGAAGATGCAAAGAAGTAATTTCATAGATAATAATAAAAATGAGGACGTACGAAACTATTTCATGCATCCTAATAAAATGAAGGCGCAAGAGGTAATTTCACTCATCCTAATGAAATGGCGCCGCAACTGTTAATTTCAAAAAATTTAAATTGATGCATGCTGTGCATGTAGTTATCAAAATATTTCGCTTTTAAATTCTTATCAATGGTTACAAACTACTTCATAATGAAATGACACTGTTTCATACATCCTTCAAGTGGATTATGATATTCCACGATAAACCACATAGGGGAGTTATGCACTCAGACCAAATTTCAAACATTTTTCCTGCTCTTTGTTCAAATTTTATTTTCCTATCGTTATAAGAAAACCGCAACAATTTACAAATGGAGCAATTTTTTTTTGATTAACTAAATTTAGATATGACATATTTAAAACATTTAAAATCAAAATTTTTTGAGAAGAATTTTTTTAAATATGACCCTGTAATATCCAAAATGCTGCAATTCCAAAAAATTATCTATAGGAAATTTTCTGTGTCAAAACTTTTAAATTAATAAATATTTATTTGTCTCAAGTCAATATTTGTTACTTAATTTTGTTATACAAAACTAATTGAAGGCGCATAAAAATGTCACTGGAAGAATTAATATCTACTATTAATAAAGAAGAATATGTGTATATTGGTACTCTACAGAGTACACCATTTAACCTACTTCAGCCAAATTTGATGTCAGCATACTTTAGAGGATAAAACTGTGTACGTCACAGAATTGTTTTAAACATTTTAATAAAAAATTAAATGGCTTTTTGCAGTCTTTCCATGATATAACTTCCAAAAATATTGCACAAAAATTATATTTAAATCAATTTAAACTTGGACAAAATGTTTTTTTAATGACATTAATTTGTCGTACAATTTGAAAAATTTTAAATATATTTTCGTACAATTGTTCATTTTATTGTTGCACAGGAATTCTAAGGGTTTCCAATTTTTCATGTAATATTCAATGACTTAATTTCTTTCTTTAATTGACAGTAAAGAATAAAAAAATGTTTTATATTTGTGTAGTCTACATAAGGAATAAGAAAGAAGACAGATAAATAAGACAGTTATTTTTAATAGCGCTATGTAGTCATGGGTCTTAACTCTGTTAAGATGATTTATAAACAAAATAAACCGAATAGGTATTAGGCATCAATATAACACAATCTCAATATCTGTCACAATTTATTATATAAGAATGTTTAGGAAATCATTAAAATCAATTTATGCACAACAGATTGAACTGAAATTTAACGCAACCCAAATTCCCTGCTAACTTGCAGGTCTTAAAAGGCGGCTATTAAGAAATTGAAATAAAAGTGCAAAATATCTTAATGATCTTGCAAGACACGAAATATGTTCTGAAAATATCGCACCCATATTAATAACATTTAGTTCTCAGAAATGCGCGCAGTCTTACAAGCCCTTTAAGTCATAGTTTATATCAAAATAACGCATGAAAATTGAATTTGTTTAAATACAACGGAATTAATTAACGTGATTTCAAAGTCAATTGACAATGTAACAGCGTACATTATTTAATTAGTTGACTGTGTAGTATAAAATCACGCATCCTTTTTCCACCTTTAAGACACATTTCATAGCAAAATTACCAATTTTTTTGTGACAACACACATTTTCACAACATATTTTATTTGAGGAACAATTCAATTTATCGAGAACCAAACTTGTTCACAAATCAGGAAGTCTGTGATGACCTTATTTGCTGACATTAAAAAACATGAATGTCGCGGAAATCCAGCTCCAGATGTGTAAGGCTTAAATAATTCACGATTACCTTTTTTTGTACATTTCTGTCCTTACACTTTCATTGACAAACTATTTTCGCACATTTCCATTATTATGAAGAATACTAAAAAAATAGTTCAAAATTCACGTAGCATAAAAATTAATCGGCGCAATTTCTTTTCCCGCCACAGTTTATTACAGAGCTTGATATCGATTGAACTAAAAACCTAACGAAGCACAATGGCCTCGGTTACCACCATATGGTGACTGTCAATTTAATTTGAGGTATATATTTTAATGATGTCCAGCAGTTCAGTTAGATAAATATAATGATGTAAAAAGGTAATTTTTTGGAATCCATGCATGCATCGTAAAATGCATTTTTGCGTGAATGCATGTCGTTTTGTCTGTTTAGATAAAAGAAAAAAAAATTAATGCAGTATTTGAGAATGATGTCTTACGTAAACGTCAAACAATAGATTTTTTAATAATAGAGATTTAATGGATGATTTTTTATCTTTATTTCGAAATAAATAGCTTTCGCACTATTATTATGTTTAGTGACCTCATAATGTTAAAATATTATGGAAATATTTAATGATGAAATAATGTGTTTTTGAATTTAATGATCAGTTTTTTCATTAACTGGTATTCAAGTAATGTGCATCATTTGGAAGATTTCAATAATAAGTTATATAGAATGTTTCGAATTTTATGTTAATCAGTCATTATTTCTTTGTCCTGATTTCTATAAAAATATTTTTTTTGCATATTTGCGTGCTTGAGGCGATTTAAAATTCATTGATTTTCCAGAGAGTTTCCATTCATTGATTTTGCTAATCACACACTAATTCATCTTCCTAAAGAATCGGTCTTCGTTAATAAATAATTCTCGTGAAAAATTTCTATTTTAAATGTAGTCATTTAAATTGTTAATCGTCTGCATATACTTCAAGCGGCATCGAATTATCAAAATCAATCTTTTTCAAATCTATAAACTGAAATTAAATCATTCAAAGTAAAACCCAAGGTCTTCATTCTCAATTGAATTAGTAATTTATTAATTCCCGAAATGTAAGGTGTCATCTAATTAGATAGAAAAATCGAATCATTTAAATGGTTAAGATTCTATTTTATAAAAATAATTTTCGTAAGCAATATTTCGCATGAAATTTCAAGTGAAACTCTTTGTTTCATATACCAGAAAAGATATTTCGAATCTCACTTTTAAGTATATATCTCACTGAATATACCACTATATATACCATGTCTATATGCCACTGAAGATAATGTATCCAAGGGAAAAGGCATACTTTAAATACTACCTACGGGAGTTGTGTATCCACTGCATGTTCAACTGACTTCGAAAAATTTAATCGTTTCATTTTTGGTAATGAAAACAGGGGGAAATGAATAAGTTCTCGCTGTTTTTCATAAATATTAATATTTTTTGAAAGAAGTTATTAAATAAGCATGTAATTGAAACTGCTGTCCATCGCTAGTTGTTGTATATCCCATCTTTCTGATAGCATTTGAATTCCACATCTGAAGGACAATACTTCTTTTGAGATTATCCCAGAATCAAAACAGTTTTTGTAATTAATTTTACGATCTTGGAAAGCCTACTGTGCCAAGTCATGTGTCATCAATAGGAACAAATAATAATCGGAAGGGGAAATATCTAGTGAGTATGGTGGATAGAGTAGGACTTCGTATTTGTTACCAAGTAAGTTTTCACGGGTTTCACAACATACGACAGAGTGCTATCCTATTGTAAAATCACTTTGTCATGCCTTTATTCGTATTGAGGCATTTTTTTTTGTTCAATACTCAACTCAAACGGGAAATCACGATCAGTTATAGTCGATAGTGATTTCCCATAATGACTTCGCTCGATTTGGACAGCTCAGCTAAACTACACCTAGAAGAGCAAAAGTTAAGAACCATATACATTCGATTTTGCTGGAAAGGTTGACGTATGGCCAAGCTTACCCCTCTATTTTCTATGGTTAAGATATCGGTCTATGTAGATTTCATCACCAGTCACGATACAATCTCCCTTTCTGCCGTTGAAGAAACTATTTGCATGTCAAAAAAACTGTTCGACGTTTGTCGACTTGAATTGTTACGGCATCCGATAAGATTGTTTTTGAATAATTCTTAAATGCTTTCAAACATTTTGAAACTGTTATGTGATCGATTCCAAATGATTCGGAAATTTCAGCTAACTTCTGACATGAGTCTTCATGAAGTAATGCTCCAATTCTTCATTTTCAAAATTTCACTACGGCAAATTATTCTTTTTCTTCAACATCAAAGTTATTGTTTATGAAGCATCTAAGCCAATCTCTGGTTGTCGGTTTCAAATGAGCACTATAACCTTAAATGTGAACAAGAATTTTATGTGTTTAGGGGTTTTATGAATAAAATGGTGCAGTAAAATTTCCTCACATACTTCTTTTTTAGCAGGAAAATAGGCATATTTAACACTATGTAAAAGTTGTATACACTTTGGCGAAATGACATATATTGAATTTCACATTTGTTTATAATACTTCTATATAGATGCATCAACATCTTAACTTTTTCAATATTGTCCGGAATGCCAAGTCAACGAAATTACAACGAGCACCCGAGACACCATATGGCTCAACGAAAAACCCATGACTCCTACTTATCTCGTTAAATACGCTCGCCTAAACGGGTTTGGAGTCAAGGAAGTATTCTGAGAACTCTCAAAGAATGTTTGAGAATGTGTTTGGTTTGTAGCCATCAGCGAAGCAGGATCCTCTTTTGAAATCCAGCTCCTAAGAAGAAGTCCAGTATTCCAGTTCCAGTATTCGCACACAGATAGTTCTGGAATGCCATTTGTCGGAAAACAGCGAGAATTTATTCAACGCCCCACTGATGATGTACAACGTGATTGTAACAAATGAAACGAAAAGTTTTCTTTAAAAAGAACGGGAAAAACTCTAAGAAATTACTGTTCATTTTCGGATTCGAAAATCATCCACTCTTTTGTGCATGCGTAAGGAAGTGTTTATTTCGTCAAAAAGGGGATGAGAGGAGAGATGAAAGGAGAATATGTTTACATTTAGCAAGAGGTAAACAGATTATTCCGGAATTAGGAGGCTCATCTTCCTACTTACTACTTCTTAGCGAAGTGCAATCGTCGAAAAGTACTAGTCTTCGGATCCTGAGACGAACAGTTGAACTAAAAATATAGGAACATTCTGAAGAATTAGCACATGGTTAGATACAATGATAGAAGATGCAGGTTTTTATTTTCTCTCAGAAAAGTATAGCGCAGATACAATGTGAAAGTGCATGGCGCTCTCACGAAGTCTTTTTGTTGATCAATTTGGGGAAGAGGGGAATTACAACACTCAAATACAGGAAAACTTACTTTTCTCCTTTTTTCTTTCTCTCATATCTGGCGTGGCGCTTTATATGAGTGTGTATGATGCAATCAGTGTAAGGATAGATAGAGCGTTTCGGTCCTAGATTGGA
Organism: Argiope aurantia; assembly: GCA_026543865.1. Classification (NCBI taxonomy): domain Eukaryota; kingdom Metazoa; phylum Arthropoda; class Arachnida; order Araneae; family Araneidae; genus Argiope; species Argiope aurantia. The sequence continues at coordinate 445,223 of JAPMOR010100153.1, read as the reverse complement.
TATATAGTACATTTCTATAAGGAATGAAGAATTGATTACAGTTGTAAATTCTGAAAGGTCCTGTCATTGTTATCTGATTTGTATTTAATATTTCTTTTATGACTAATCCACTTTAAACTTTTTATGAATTTCTATGTTGAATTCGTCTTTTCTGAAGCCAAAAATAATAACTGATTGGCAATAAGTCAAATTTCAAAAGAATAGCATTGCAATTTATAAGTAAGTACATAAGATCTTTCAAAAAAGTTTTTATTCCAAAACCCAACTGATGACGTTAAAGCCAAAACTTTTTTTAAAAAAAGGATTAATTGTAGATTACAAAAATTTGATTTTCTCATCAAAATTACTCGCCCAGTCTTAGACACCACAACAAATCCTTGATTCCAAAACCTTGTTACTTCTAGTTTGCAATTTATGCATAGAACATTTGCCATATCCAAATGATTTTTTTTATTTAATGTATGCGAGGATTTTTTGATAAGCCCGCACAAAATAGAAGAAAAAAAATCCTTTTGGATGCAAACAATAATTTTCAACTTAATCTCCTTTGATGATTAAATGCATAATCCATCGATGGTTGAGTATTATATTCCACCCTTGTAGTACTATTAGCTAAAGCTTAAAACGAGGTAATTATTCTACATTGGTCCATGGTTTAACGCAGCGGTTTCCAACCTTTTTGGATGTGTGAGCCATCCATTGGATAAAAAATATTTGACTCGGTAATTAAATAAGCAATTAAAAATATGTTTTTATGAAGCAAAAACTTTGTTGAAATTAACTGTCAAATGTAAGACATACAAAAATAGTAATTTTGACATTGTTTGTCCCACAAAAGATTAAATATCTACTTAAAAACTTGCCGTTTTCAGTCTGAAGTTAACTTTGTGTATTGTTTGTTTCTGTATTCAATTAGAGAACAAAAGAAACCATTAAAGTTGAGGAAGCATGCTGTCACAGATAAATGATAGAGAATCCCATAAAATTCCGCAGAATAAGTTTGGCAGTTGTTGGATACTGTTGCCGAATATTTATACAAAAGGAACCAATTTTTTGTTCTAAAAAGCATTTTCAACCCTTTCGCATGATAGTTCAATTAATGAATCTTCTTCATTTGATAATCCTTTCTCTTTAACAGATCTTTCTTCAAAAAGATATCGGATTTAGTGGTTTTCGTCTTCCATTTCATCCATTTTCGGAAATACTTACTAAAACACACACAAAAAAAAAGACGCTCCGTAGTCCACGTAGTAGGCTGAGAAAGAGACCTGGTGTCTTGCCCTTTTATAGGGGCGTTGTACAATATATTTTTAAAAAAAGGAATCATGCATGTTCACATGAAACCATCAAATGCGCCTTCTTTATTTTCCGGAATTCACTGCCCATCTTTCATACAGAAAAAGGATATGATGTCGTAGTACTATGTGAGATAAAGTGTACATAGTTAGTGGCTAGAATACAATAATTGCGAAGCACGTCTGAAATTTTTATGCACAGCGACTTTCCATGTAATATTAATGCCAAGTAATTACTCTTTTCAATTCCAATGCCGGGATAGAAGCATTTTGAGTTCAATATCTCTGCTCACCCTCATGAAAATCGACAAGACGAGGCTAGAAGAATCCGCTGTAATCTTTGTCATGTGATTGTGACGTCGCATTGATTTCATGAGAGAAAAAGAAGGCAGAAACCTGATAGAAAAAACTTTATTTAGCCTTTTGTATATTCGGTATTAAGAAGGCTACAGCTTTAAATACTCATTTCTTGAATATTCATTGGAATGTTTTGTATATTAAATACGGTTTTGTTTATACATTCATTCCAATCAAAGCATTTTTAAATGGGTTCCTTCTTCATGGGATTGAATGTTTATGCCCTAATTTAATAAAATGACCTTAAAGCTTATTAATCTGTTGATAATCCTTTTAAAGCATATATCTTTTTTTTAAATTTGACACTGACACTTTTTATATGATAAAACAATGTTATTGGATGGAAGCATGGCGATTTACAAAATAAAATATAACGTAAATATCTAATCTTGTTTTCAAATGAAGTAAAATTCATTATTTTCATTTCCCAAAATATTTATAATTTTATATACCCTAAAACAAGTAGGTTTGCCTCAACTATTATATTTAGTAACCTGACTGTTACTGTTATTTTTGAATACTATCTATTCTCAATAAGAAAACTCCTCGAGCCTTCGCGCATGCGCTAGGAGATTCTAATTTCATTAAAATATCGGGGAGATAAAACACAGATGACTTACATTTCATTTAGCTGTATAATATTATTAGCAAAATCAAATTTCGGAACAATCACGGAAAATGCATGAAACAAATCACTTTTTTTTTTTTTACTTTTTCGTATATGTAGTAAGAGAAAGTATAGTAAGCTTAAAAATAATCGAACTCGAGATTTCGGCAAATCTCCATATTTCAAAACTTTCCTGAGTTCTTACAACACATATTTGGAAAATGTCCGTCAGTCTGACTATGCCAAAAATAACTCAAAAGCGCTTTGAGCTAGATGGATCAAATTTGTATACGGCCTATCTTGTGAATTTGTAGATTTCTATCAAGTTTTGAGCAGTAAATTTGTTTAGAAGTATGTCTGGTTCAGCTCTTCGAATATAAGTTAATACGATAACCATAAAACCAAGAGATCTAGATAGAGAAAATTAAGTACACACTTTTAACATCTTCAATGTATACACACATTGAAGTATACACACATCAACTGTTGAGCCATATCTAACAAAAGGTTATTCATATATATCGGTCTATATCTTCAGAAACATAACTCGATAACTCAAAGACGTACTGAAATATATCAAATTTGGTATGTGATTTTGTGACTACAAGTGTAATTTTGTAACAAATTTTTTGTTTCAGTCGGTTGGAAAAACGCTTGTAAAACACGAACTCGATTTTCGGTTCTGTTCGGTACTGTACATCAGGGGTTAATCGTCAAATAACTCGCCAAAGATGACACGACTTAGTAAGAATACTAAATTCTCGTCAAAGATTAATGATTCGTACCTATTGTATACCAATTCTATGCATGACGTTTTCAGGATAACACCTTTATCGCAAGAAATGCTTGGGGAAACCACTCCAACAGGTCTTTCGTACTTATTTCCTTAAGTTATCTCAATATCATGTGAGAGTATATATATATAATAAATAATGTGAAATAAATAAATTCTGTTTAAAATCTTCATGACTCAAATAATATGTTATAAATTTAATAATACAATATAAAATATTATGTAAATCAAATAAATGCCTACCTAAAGGGTAAAAACGAAATGGTACAACAAAGGGAAAGGAAAAAAACTGAAAATACATCTAATGGGAGAAAAGTAAAAGGTTAATCAAAAATTCTATAAGTGCGTTTATCTTTTGTGCTTTCTGCCACGGGATAAAACTGTACAAAAGTGATAGTTTTGGCCTTCTAAAAGTATTTCAGTTGCTCAAAAAATATCAAACGAGATACCATCCGCATTCCAGTAAATATTTTCCATGCGTGATTCATTTCATTAAGACACGAACCACCAAAAGAATAATATAAATATTTACTATGCATGTTTTTGCAAACATTCTTATATTTTTATAGCATTTTTTTCCTAAAAAATCTATCGCGATTCTTAGAACTAAAGGATTGTAGAGCCTGCCAACTTCCAAATAAAAAGTCAAATTGTTTGCCTGTTTCTGTAGATAAAGGATGTTTGGTTTGTTATTTACAAGTTTAACAAATACTGAGAGAGTTGTTCGATAAGTTAGTACAAATACAGTGGTATGACATCATTATATCGAGAATATTTTTAGTTTCTGGTTGCTTTCGAAATGTATCATATAAAATTTCAAATAGATATACCAGCTAGATTATCCTTTGACACTCATTTTAATCGATTTAGTATCATTATTTTTATTGAAGATGTTTCTAATGATTCCTGATGTTTATGTGATGATAAAAGGAAAATGGCTCTGAAAACACAAGCTAAGTTTGTTAAATACTATAGTGATTCCACATCTTCGGTTAATTTTTTAATAATTACGTGGCCGTATGAGCACGTGCACTCTAAGTATTCTCTAGAGGTTACTATTGAAGAAGGCAATAAAATGATCCATGAGGATGTGATGGGTATCAGAAGAATGATGATGCACGAAATCGCTGAAATTGTGGCCATTTCAAATAATCATTTACTCAATATCTTGAGTGAAAATTTATGCATGAAAAAGCTTTATAAGCAGAGTATCGTCATAGCTTACTGTGGATCAAGAGATAATGTGAAAGAAATTTGAAACTGCTTCATTTGAATTTTCGCGCCGTCTAGTAAAACTGGATGAGTCCTGTTCCTGACTCTATAATTATTAGCATGATACAATGTGCAAGCAAAAGAATGAATTGCAAATTCGGGTTCTCTCCCACCCCAAAAGACCAAAAAAAAACGTTTTTTGAGCTTGAAAATTTATGGCTTCAAACTTCTGGAATTTTGGAAATTTTTTAAAAATCTGGTATTGGCTATTAAAAAAATGCTGCGAGGTAAATCATCCCGTAGGATATGCAGGAGCTGTCACTTAATATAATCATAACCGAGCTTAAGAGTTTGATAATATTACTTCATTGATAGCAATAACCGAACTGAGTAAAATCAACTATATTTTTATGACATCAAGAAAAAAGAAGAAAAAAAAAACTCTTACCTCAGGACGTCTATAATTTACCTCAAAAATAATTTTTAAAAGCTCTTTGATTTTTGTTTATTGACAGCTATTCTCTTTATGTATTGTTTATATATGGATCGATTTTTTTTAATTTGTCGAACGACTCTACATG
>JAPMOR010100153.1:379829-440278 GCA_026543865.1 Argiope aurantia | reverse complement strand
ATTTAACAAATTTCAGGCCAGACTTGATGCCTGTGCACACCAATCCAGCTAAAGGAATGTAAATCCCATCTCACGGGGAAAGGATTCACAATGTTTCCTTAAAAGTAGGAAATTCCATGAACTTCAGTTATTAATACTGAATAGCTTGCAAGCTTCATTTTGACTGAAGTTGAAAATGAAGCTTCAGTCAATTCACTACTTCAAATCTCATAATATTTAATGATGTAGTGATCTTACTAAACGAATATTTTTGCTTTCATTTGAACGCGTCGGTGCGAAACTCGGAGAGTGTGATAACATAAAGTTAAGGATAACATTGACTACGATCGCATTAATCTGCGTCCACTATAGCTGTCCGTATTTGCCATAATCATGAGTATAGCGTACTTTATTCACCAGCTGATTTATCCGAAATGGTAGAATAATAAGTTGATAAATTTGAATATTGTTTGCGGACTCGATTAAAAAGATTTTAAATTATTGGACAATACAGCTGTTTTCAGGACGGGTAAGAGCTAATTTTATTTCTAAAGTGGTTCTTACAATGGAGAACATATCATGTGGTGATACTGGGTTTAAGCGATACTGGAGGCATACTGGATATAAGTGGAAATTATTTCAGCTTTCGTCTTAGTCATTTGAAACTGTTTTGTTTATTGGTGGGTTATTGATAGCTGAATCAACATATTTTTATCTGCATCTTGGTGATAAATAAATTATTTAAACAGTCTCGATTGAATGAACTAAAAGCATTCGCTATTTTTTTTATTAAGGGGCTATAGAACATTTGAATCTTTAATTTTCCAAACTTTTTCATAATCTCATTTAATAGAAAAAACCCTTCTGAACATTTTTTGGTATTGCGCATGTGTGTACGTTAATTAGATTAAAAGATACGGTCACAAACGTGAAGTTTACTGTTCAATCATAAATGTTTATTTTGAAATCATTTTTCTCAATACTACTCTTTCAGAGCTTGCACGAAGAATTAAACAAAAATGGTTCATCGTATCAATATGAAATTTTCCAGGTATGCTTGTGCACATAATAAAGAAAGTCGTTCAAATTCAAAGCGCTATTATATATATATTTTTCAGTGCCTTTCTAATATGCTAAAAATGTTTTTATAAGCGTTATAGAGTTTTAATATTAAAAGTAAAAAGCTCTAGTAAGCTTATAAAATTTTTTATAACTCTGCATGCTTATCAAGTAATGTTCTTTGGGATTAAATTACTGTATGTTTGTTAATATAAGTTACTTATTTTCTGAAAACTTTACGAGTAAGTGAATTCTATTTACGACAATTTATACGATACATTTTTTTCACATATATTTAAATTAATAAAAGTTATTTCACTGACTTAAAAATTCATAGTTATAAGTTTAAATTACTTATAAAACTGTGGTAAAAAATTAATTAAATTTAAGAATATTTTCTTCCGCGAGAGAGAGACGCATTTGACTAAATTTCGAGGTTTGTTTCGGCTGTTAAAGGTACTGTAGACCCTTATGCAATTTAAGAAGCCTACTTATTTGCAAACATTTTATGAATTCGTAATAATGAAATGAAATAGGTTCCCAATGTTTTTATAGAAAAGTAATGAAATCTAATGAATTGAATTGATTCCTGTTTGAAAAAAGTTCTATAATATTCCTAAAAGTTCTAAGAATTCCTTGTTAATAAAAGTTCTATGCTTCTAAAAGTTCTAGGAAACATTTATTTGAATAAAGGACAAAGAGTGGAAGAAGAAAAAAAGTGAATGGAGGAGAGGGGATTCGTTTTTCAGGAGTTCCATGACCTTCAAGGGTTTGCCATCTCCCTCCTTGTGCTACTCCATTCCTTATATTTGTTTAGAGATTGGAACAAAAAGAAAGTTTTAAAACACCTAAGTATAGGGTAAATCGAGAGGAGATCCCGCCGGGTAAAATTTCACATCTTGTGTTACACATTTAATAAAACAATCTTTCCATTTAACATAGGCTTGCAACTCATCTTAAACACCCGTACGGGTAAACTTTCTTTTTTCATGGATATTAAAGATTTTGATATCGTCACATGAGATGGCATGTGTTGTGCATGGTTGACCAGAGATGACGATAAAATATTGATTTAATCTAACGAATGGTTTACGCTGTGGTGATTCAGAAAGAAAAAAAAAACGAAAAAGCAAAAACATGGACAAAAATAAAAAATTTCGAATTTCCGATGATTTCATTCATTATACTAAGTGCTACATAGTTCTAATATTTTTTTTGAATCGATGATGGTATTTGACATGCTATTCCCCGTTCATCACTTCCGCTAGCTACATCGAATTCATAGTCATAGAGTATGATGTCTAATTCAATGATTACTTTACGCCAGGTGGAACAATAACAGAATTTCAAAGAGGCGGGACTGCTAAAAAGAAATTATCAATATGTATGGTTTTATTGTCAGAATGCTATTAATGAATCTAGTTATAATGTTTGATAAGGCTTTCAAGTTGATTTTTTTAATCATCAATTCTTTCTTCTTTAAACATTTAAATATCATAGTTAAAATTATTAATATTGATAAAAAGCGCTAATAAAATAAGTATTTTTACAGGGTGATCTATAAAAATCATTTTTAAGAATCTATTTAACATATACGGCGTCTAGTATATCCAGTGTACTATACTAAAGAGCTATGTTAAATTTATTGATGCGTTACAGTGCCTCTAGAGGTGAAATAAGGAATTGCAAACATACATCAAGAGATCTGTCAAAACGTTCGATTATAAAAAAAACACAGAAAAAATTTTATTGAGTTATTTATAAAATTGGCGGAGATATTAGCTATTAAAATGATGAATTTTCCTTCACTTGATAAAAGATTCGTCCTAAACTGAAAATTTTACTTTCTGATATTATCATGCATTTTTCTGAATTAAACAACGACAAAGTAAAATTTAAGCAACGAAGAAAGTAAACAAATATAATAGAAAAAAATCTGTAAAAGGCACTCGAGGGAGGGGAGGGGATATACATTTCTCACTTTTTGAACGAACCTTATTTAAGTCACTGGAAGTTCATATTTTTAATCGATAATATCTTCGTCACAACGTGGAATTTCTTCCTGCTTTTTTTTTATTCTGGTATAGCGTACATTTTCGAATGGATTTTTTGGACGATCCCTTTCATTTTTTGATTAGTCGGTTTTGATTTTCCAAATTTCGTCGACAGGAATATTTTAACCTGTCTCAATAAATTTTGAATAGTTACTTTGCGATAGGTAGATGTAACTTTCCTGTTTACGAGATGCCGTTTTGTATTTAAAGAGGAAAAACTTTTAAAAAGACTTTACCGAGCAGCATGTATTTTTAAAAATAATTAAGAAAATTAAAAAAAAAGTTTCCCAGCTGATATGTTGCTGTTGTCGTGTCCATGGAAATGCAAAAAGTGAAGAAGGAAAGTCTCAGATATTGTCAAAGATCCGGAGGACCATTGTTGCCAGCTTTGGTGCTTCAGGACTGTAAAGGATCTCCCGAAGTGGATCCATCAGCGGTAATCAGCCAAGCCTTAGGATATCTGCGGTAATAGATGGGCACTCTAAGATATGTCTCGATGTGAACTGAGTTTACGGGCAGTTTTTGCAGAAAATAGAGTTTCTTGTCCCATCAGGATCTTCATTTTCTTATAGTGATATGTAGTTAATCTAGCCAGTGTAGTTATTACATTTCTAGGAAAATCAAAGCGAGTGATTAAAGGCTTCCTAGAGGGCTGATTTATGAGTCTATATCTGGCCGTTCGCATCTGCATGTGTGTTGTTGGAACTAGGTTGGACACTCATTACCCTCGATGTTTACATGTGCGGGTATCCACTGCAGCACATACGATTTCCCCTTGCAATGCAGTTGATCGAGTAAGTCATTTATAGTAGAGGTGATGCTTGTGTCTCCGTTTCCGATGGCCTCTAAGGCCTATTTAGAGTTTGAAAAAACAAACAGTTCCTCAGCAAGGTCCATAGTTTGAGAATTAGTCAGGTAAAATTTTTGATATTGTACGAAGTCGGAATATCGAGAAACATCATAGAGATATCGTGCCATATCTTGTGCTAAAAGCGATTTTTGCTTTGATATGACAGAAGGGCTCATATACTTGATGGGAACATGGTTATATAAGATATGTCGAGTGAGGTTAATCCCGACTCGAAGATTAATTAATAAGAGGGTCGTTTCTTTCTCTTTTTTATCAACATCCTATGAAGCAATTATAAAAGACAAAAGTAAAGTGCCAAATAAATTTATTAGCAAAAGTTATGAACAAACACGGTTACTTTTCGAAAATCTGGGAATTTGGGTGAGAAATCCAGGGAAAGGATGAAATTCATTCGGCTCTGAGCCGTGTTTTTGATAAAGAGGCGTTGAATGGAAGGACACAAGTTTATTGTGAAAGAGGATCTAGGTTAGCGAGTCGATCAAGTGGTTCGAAAGAAACGAAGGATACTGGAGTTCTAGACAACGAGCTGGCGGACCAGCATATCATAACGGAGACTTTGAAAAGTGTATTAAGCATTCCTCCTCATATCCTTTCCTTAAAAAAGTTGAAAGTTAAACTACCAGATTGATGAGGGGTTTCAAATGAATGTTAAGACATCACTAATGGTAACATTCTTCGAGAAGGGGATCCGAGATTTGATCCACTGATATAAGAAAAATGCTTGAATCTTCACTGCGGTCATGTCGAAAATTAAATAAATATATGTGTTGTACATAACTTTTAATAATAAATCCATTTTGTTCTCTACTGTTGTTTTTTCATGGCCGTCGTTGATTGAAAAGAGCCAGATACTCAACAGGACCAAGACAAGGGGAGTGGTAACTCCCAAATGTTTTCGCATACTTTTTAAAAAAGGTGTTATCGCGGAGAACGCCTTGCTTGTCATTAGCATATAATAATTAAGAAATACGAATCTTTGGCGTGAATTTAGCATTTTTATTTAATCTATTGTGTGATCCTTGGCGAATAATTTGGCGATTAATCCCTGGCATGCGGTTAATAATATCTGAATACTGAATTCGGGTTTTAGACTGAAAAAGCCAAAGTTTAGACCAAAATTTGATAAAAAAAACTACATTTGTAGTAATCGCATATTAAATATGATATATTTAAATCATTGCATGTTTGAATTATCTCTTTCACATTATTCTGAAGATAAGACCGGCAAACAAATAATCCCTTGTTGGGTTTGGCCGAAAATTTGACATGTGTTTACATTGTATATGTTAAATATGTTCATTGAATTTTATATATCTAGTCTTCCTTGTTTTGTAATTATTGTGTTAACTTATATTCGATCAGCCAGAAAGACAAACTTCCTCTAAATGGAAGCTCAAGATTAGATAGAAATTTACAAATTTAGTATGAAGGCTGTGTACCAAATTTCATCCATCATGCTCAAAGCCCTTTTGAGCAAGATGTCCTTAGCGAAGACAGACATTTCCCAAAAATGTATTTTTTCGAACGCGGGGAGGTTTCTTAACGTGAAGATTAGTCAAAATCTTGAGTTCGAATTTTTGACGATTACAATACTTTCTCTATGCTATATATAAAAGAAAATAAAACACACACATGATCTTTCTGCAATAGTACATGAAAACCATAAATTTGAGCAGTAATTTTTGAATGAAAAAGAAAATTTTCAAAAGTAAATTAATAGTTTGGGATTACAGCAAGCAATTTAAAGACTATAAAAAATTTTGCACTAAAAAAACCAATAGTTTTTTTTTCTCTTTAAAAGCCACGAAATAATCAAACAGTTATATTTAAATCAATAATTTTCATATCAATCAACTGATATGTCATTTGATGAAATTTACATTCATCACACGCTCCTTTAAGTGCTAAAATGGATTGTTTTACAGCTTCTATCAATAGATCAGTTCCGGAAAGTAATTCGTTTACATTTACAAACTCAATATTCCCATCCCTTTCCATGTCCAACTTAAAAATTAAAATAGAAAAATTATCATGGCAGTGAAATAAATGAATCGAAAAAATTGACACAAAATTATACAACTGTTATTTAAAGTAAGTGCTATCATCTTTGGATTCATATATTGAAAATGCAACGGGGGCATAAATAATTATGGCTGAGTAATTTGTGGCTCTTTCTTTCTGCTCCTGTACAATACCCAACCACGAAGCGAGCGCTACTCGCTCCAATTATTTTGTAAGTCATTAGGCTAAAAGGCTTCTTATTGGCATTTCATCAGTTTGGTTTACTTTTTCAGCTGCTTTGGCGATGAATATTATTCCAAAACTAGTGAAATATTATATTTCTGAATGATAATCATCACATTATTAGATAGGCTAGTCTATTATAGTCATGTATATGTAATATTTTCTATCGTAGATTCCATAATCTCCTATAGTCATAACAGAATATGAAAAATATGATAGTCACTATAGATTATGAGATGGATTTGAAATTTACTTTAAACGCTCCTCTTCATATCGCCAAAGATGCCAACAATGCCACTTCGACAAAGTAGCAGGTATACAAGTTGGAAAAACTTAGTAAACAAATTAGAATTAGTGTTTCTAGAAAAAATTCTTATTTTTTTTTTGTTTGATTTACATATTGGCTACAAACTCAAAGGATACATTAAAGTATATTTCAATCTAAGATAGATGCGTCCTACAATTATTGTTGCTCAAATTTTCGGTTTTAATTAAATTATTTGTTTTTTGCAAAATTGATTTCACTGAGTGTTGCTCATGAAACAGTCATTATGATTTATTTGATAATGTTTTTATATAAAAAAAATCTTGAAAAGACTTCATAAAAAATTTAATGAATTTTAAATTTGAAATTGTTATTATATGCTTTGTTATTTATTATTTTATTTTTTCTTTCAATATTTCTGTTAGATAAACAAAAATAATAATATTTAAAAATACAAGATGCTTGACATGCTGTTAAGACATTTTCATTTTACTGAACAGCATTTAAAATATCGAAAAAAGTTGTGTAATATTATGCTAAAGAGTAGTATATATATAGTAAAACTTATACGCTGTTTTCTTTTTCGTTCGGGTTGAGATATAAAACATGATAAAGACAAATTTGAATATTTTTTATCTATGTAACAAATAAAACACTCATTTATTTTATTAAATAATTTTTAGATTTACACAGTGTCCAAACATTACCTGTATTTGATGATTACGGGAAAAAAAAAGTCAGAGCAAAACTTTATACTGTACAGAATTCTCAATTTTATAAAACTTGATAGTTTTTTTCATTTTATTATTTTGAGATATCCTCTATTTCTAATCACATGTTGCTAACTTGTTGGATGGATCGAACGAGAGTTTCATAATAATCTGTAACGATTTTGTTTCCATTCTTCAGATAATGCCATTTTTAAGTCATTTTATTATAAATATTATGTTTTCTTACAGCAACTTTTAACTGATATCATAAATTTTATGTGACGAGTTTTAATGATTTTAGAATAATTATACTGTAAGCAAAAACGGGTAGTGAATACAGAATGTTTCGGGTCATTGTCCTGATAAAACTGAAAAGTTATTGGTATACCAAGTTGTTATAAATTATCTTTTTAGACTCCTATAAACAAACCTATCCATCGTAGATTCTATAAATAATTAGCCAGCACCGGCTGCAGCCAAACAATCCCATATCATCATGCCTCCTCCTTATGTTTTACAGTTTTTCTCACCTTTTCCGGATTTAGTTCTTTATTAGAGTTTCGTTTACCTTTCCAGTCGATGAAAACAAATTGAATTTTGATTCCTCGTCGGAAAATACGTAATTCCAAAAGATAAAATGTCTCTTTTTTTTTGTACTATTTTGCAATGTTCAATTTTACTTACCTCTATAAGGCTTTTGTTGCTCTCAGCCCTCCTAGGAAAATTAATGCTTTTAAATGATGAGTGTTGGGCGAGAATAATTAATTAAAATGTTTTTGCTTCCGGAAGTAATTTGTAAAAGCTAATGATGAGATTTTTATTTAACTTCCCCAATCATCATGATGATTGGATCAATATCATCAATCAATAAAATCAATAATATGTTTTTATCTTATAAACTTTTTCTCTTTTTATTTTTTAGATATGATAGGAAAAAAAAACTTCTGAATAATCCATTTATTATAGAGAGAATTAGATTTTTATTGGCTTCAGAGAATTATTTTCCAAGAAACTTGGCTTAGATGATTTTATAGGAAGTAAGTAATTTATCCTCTCGATTTTAGTTTATTATGATAGTTATATTGCTTTATTTGTCCATATAATTTTGGATTTAAAATTAAAAAGAATGAAATTGTTTTGAAATTTAAATGTTGTTCATATAAATACTTTTAAGAAAATTGTCTCATTTCATAAAATGTAGCTTTTTTATATAATTTGGACGTTCAGAATCCTATCACGATGTAAATTCAATCATTAGATGTCTAACTTTTAAATTATTTAATAATGAGTTTTGAAGTTAATGTCTCGAATAAATTATAAGAATATCGCTTTAAAAATCGTATTTAAACTAGAACTTATGAATAAGAAATAGCTTTTCCCAGTCGGCAATATCAGGCTGTTGTGTGAGAATATGGTGTTTGGGTAGTTTTATGATCGCCATATTAAATGCAGACATTACCTTTTTAAAATCTAGTTCATAATGAGGAATACACTTTTTCAGAAAATTTCGTTTCCATCGTTTTAACTTTAAAAAAAATTAATCAATTGAGAAAAACAGTGCGCATATGAAAATACCACAAAGAAAAAGAATAAATACAAGCGAAACTTTAGAAAGTAAAAACGATCTGTTTCACATTCACAATTAATCTGATGTTTAAGTTAGAAATAATAATAATAAATTTAACAATGTAAAATCATTAAAATAGAAATTATGCAGTCAAACATACAGCTAATGAATTTAAAAAGAATTTTTCTATTTTGTTGTTGTAGGTCTGCCACAAGAAAATAAATTTGTGAACGCTGATGAATATAGAATTGAATGGCTTAATTTTTAATTCAAACATTGTAAGATAAGATATGTGTTGCTCAGTCATGCAAATATAACAAAAAGAAACATATACTCTCAAATGAAATAAACAGTAGTTTCTAAATTTTTATTTTTGTTTTTCATCAGCACTTGAGTTATTATGTACATATCCTATTGGCAAGAATATATTTTAAAGATTCAGTCATTCTCGTAATATTTGGGAAAGCAAAATTGGATATATTGCTTAAAGACTGTTCTTAAATAAGGAATATTATAAATGGTTCTACTATTTACCGTTATCTGACAAATTTCCAAGTCCTATTAACTTATTCAAATCGGCTCAGATTTTTTCATTATGATAATATGGCTCCTTTGTACTTACTATGCATGATTATCGTCAAGACAAACTACCAAATCTGTTACATCGTAACATGAGCTCATTTTTAGACAACTGCTTTCTGTTCTACTTCCATTCGAGAAACACGGCACCATCGCGTAGCATTGACCATCGTATAAAAAACGAGCAGACACAGAGAGAATTAAAAGAGAGTCGGGACTTGAGCGACACTAATATATGACCTGACAGTCGGTCCAGTGACCACGATCCCAATTGGCAAGGTCTCCGCCATCTGTCATTGTAGTCTGGCCGCTGCTGTTATTCGGATTGCGCGAACTTCATTCATGTGTTGCCGGACCTCCTTGTGTTGACTACACCAACTCATTCCGGATTGTTTACTTTTAGACACAGGTAAAGGGATGTGGCAGTGTTATCATTGATGAAATCTCTTCGTTGTCTGTCCTACCGAAAAGAATGTTAGTTGTTGGAAATTGTGTCCTGTATGATCCATCATATACAGGAAAGAAAATATTTGATGTCCTTTTTTAAATATTTAAAGGGAATTTCATTGTAGTCAGGATTATTTAAGATTGCTTGTCATTTACATTAATGCATTTAATTTTTTTATGAAATAAAATGTTGAGATGATTTTAAGAAACAATTAGTAAATAGTTTTTTTTAATTAATTAGTTAAGCTAGATGGAACTTAAGATTAAGGGGATAAATGATTTTTTAAAAGACTTATCGCTCCTCCTTCTTAAGATATACAACTATTTTTTTAAAGAATACTATCATTATTATTTTATACTAAATACTATTTTTAAAAATATTATATTTAATAATATTTTTAAAAAATACTGTCAAATAATTATATATTAGTTTTTTTTTTTCATAAAATACATTGAAAACACACTAGCGGAACAAAAATTTATCTGTTGAAAGCTAAAAGTATTTGGAAAAGCGAAAACTTTTTCTTTATTTAAATAGAGATGTAAAACAAATCTTCTGTTTTAGACATTTATGAAATGAATTGTTAAAAGAAATTTTACAAATAACTTTTAACTGAATTAAAAAATAGGCTGTATTTCTTACATTTTTTTTAATTTTGGCATCTTTTTGCAATTAACATGATACTTTAATTTTTATACCTCATTAGCGTTAAAACAACTATAAAATCTTTTTGAATGAACTGATTGCTCATTTAGATCTCAGAAAACTGAAGAATATATTGAGAGAATTTTAATAAAGGTTTTTCCGTGAGGAAATTTTAACAAAATTTAGAATATAATATTTAAAGATGTAAATAGTGCAAATATATAAATGAATATAACTACCCAAAAAATGGACACAAATAAAATTCAAGCAGTTTTATAAAAACAAATCTCATTAATAAATGTTGAATAAAAAAGCATTTCGATATTTTCCCCAAAAATAGGCTTTTTAACATATCTTAATCAGTATTGTCAATGACATTCATTATAACCTTTATTATATTCTTTATATTTTCCAAAATTTTGCATTATTTGTGAATCAGGTGACTAAATTTAAATTTACACACTAGTTATTACTAGTTACACCATTTTTCCGAAAACAACAAATTTAAATATATCCTCCGCTGTTTATTAAAAAAATATTTGCAATTAATTTTGATAAATAACTGTAAAGCTCCATAAATAATTCTTGTGAAAGGAAATTTTGTGCCAGTCATTTGCATTTCAAAAATATTTAAAATGTAAAATAGGGAAAGAATATAAATTTAAACATTTAAAAATATTATATTAGGAAAGATTTTTTTAATTTTTCAATTTTTTGGCATCAGATTTTGACTTATTAAAATATCGATTATCTCAGATTAAATATTAAAGCTCACTAAAAGAATGTTTTTAAATATATTTTAGAAACTTTTATTCCAATATACGTTGAAAATTAAATATTTTCGGGTATTTTTTGTGAATAAATAATTTTACTTTTAGTGTAATGCAAGTTTACTGAACAGTTTTTAGAATAGAAGGATTTTTTTCCAGTTGAAGTTAGAAAAGGAGAAAAAGTGTTTGTCTAAAAGTTTAACCAAAATAAGTTTAGAAAGAAAGAGGTAAGAAGATTAGAAATGATGTTACTAAAGTTGATCATTTTATTGAAAAATATTTTTTTTTTATTTAAAGGCATGTTATATAGGAAACAGAAAATTATGCGCAAAATTGGCATAAATAGCAGATAATTTTTTTACAGATAATTAACTACATTTGATGACCAGTTGTCATGTTCAAAATGTTTCTTATTAAATATTAATGCATTAAAAAATCGTATTATATTTTCTTCTAGTTTTTATTTATTTTATTTTTAGAACGAATTAAACCTTGACAATCCGATTTGACAATAATTATTTGTGTTGAGGATAATTTTCATTATTTTGCACTTTTTATTATTTTTGAAGCAATAGCTATAGTAATTTTGTTTTTTAAAGAAAAACGAAAATTTATCTGAAATTTTAATAGTGACTTTTATCAACAAACTTGGTTTAATAATTTGGTTTTTTAACAATTTTTGAATCAGCAAATTTAATACAAAAACATAAGAATTTTTCCGTTTTTGTATTATCTTTCGTCACATTCATTCAGAATTCTTATTTACACAAAAAATTAGTGTAATTGAAATGATAATCTCTTGAATTATAAGAAAATATAAAAATTATTTTTATATTATAATATTTTCGGATATTATCCCGGGAAAACAAAAATTTTCTTAATTTTTACTTAACATTTTAAAAAATCACTCCGAAAAGCATATTCCAATTGTATATATGCCAAATTTAATAGATCAAGCGGTCTAGCTTGTAGAGTGTAAAATACAGACAAAATTGCACATTCATCCTTTTTATAATATAAAAATAAAGCCTTTGCGTTATTTCTAAAATATGTGAATATATTTTTATTTGCAACAACATTCATTAGTGTACTGATATTTAAAATAATTAAGCTACTTTGACTTTCAGTTATAGAAATTTTTTTACTAAAAATGTTTCTAGAAGTTAAATCCGGCAAATTTAGTTAGGAATACTTGAATAAGCATAAGCAATCCATCTACACTTTTAGAATAATGGAGCTACAAAGTTGAGTAACGGTTGCTGATATTCCGCTGCAGTAACAGAACAAGCAGTTGATTTGCATTATTTGCAACAGACCCAGTTGATTTGCATTATTTAAGAAATTACTCTATGAATAAAACAATTAATTTTGTTTTAGTCATTGTGCACTTAAAAATTATTTGAAAATGTTTCTTGTGGCAATTGTTCAAAAAACTTCTAAAACTCGTGAGTTTTCTGAAGCTTGTATCACGCTACTGCTCGTTTTAATAGCATTTTTGAAATAATAAAAAAACGAGCAGTTTCACTGGCGCCAACAGACGTTATGGTGTTAAGTAAATTGCATTTCAAAACCAAAAAGAATTTTCAGAATCGCAAACACTCCATGGCATGTCAAAATTCTTGCATAAAAATAAAGAAAATTAATTCAACCTTGAGTCATCTTTTCCTTACTTCCAAATGCTCTTCTGTAGTTTTGGCTATTTTCTTCCACCAAGTCAACGATGTCCTCGCTTTCCATCTCTAACCCCATAATTTCTGATAGAGACAAAATCTCATCGACTTAAGCTCCAGTCATTTGGAGTCGTGTTTGATTACGTTATCTGTCCAGAACTTTTCCCTGGTAAATATTATAAGGGATTCAAACAAACCTTCAATACAAATGAATAAAATACAATCCAGCATGGGACGTCACGTGTCTCCACGCACCACTTCGAAGAAGCATGCTGTTTAAACGAATCACTTTTTGCATTTTGGTCTGCTTGTTATGCGAGGTTCGACTGTATGCCTGAAAATTGCTACAAAATTTTTCAGTAAGGTCGATAATAAGGCAGTTGCAGTCATATAGGAAATCCCAGTTTGCGACCCCAAGAGTAAACGAAATAAGTCACCCCCCGCATGATTTTTCTTCAAATGGACACCTTCTCTGATGAGAGCCCCTCACCCTCTCTTTTTGATTGACTAGACAGCAATTAAAAGAAGGAAGCGCAGAGTCGATAATTTGTTTGGTATGTAATTTTTTTCTTTATACTAATATGATTCGTTATAGCCTTTTTACAAAATAAATACATACGAAAAATAAATGATTACAAAATAATACTATACTAGATAAATACGTAGTATAAAGCATTGAAATCGTCAAAAAATTCGAAATAGAGTATCTCAAATCTCCACGTTTTAGACTTCCACGAGTTTGAAAAACACATTTTTGGAAAAATGCCCATCTGTCCGTGACTAAGAAAACTCAAAAAACGGTCTTTAACCAAATTTGCTGATTTCAATCAAATTTTAAGTAAAATCTGTTCAAATGAATTTCGTCTGTCTGGTTGTTCGAATATAAGTTAACACGATAATTACAAAACGAAATGAGCGAGATAAGATTTTCTACACAGATTTAACATTTATAGTCTAGTCAAATTTTGAGCCAAATTGACGATCTGTCTGTCTGTACTTTCAAAAACATGAAAACGTGATAACTTAAAGAAGCAATGACTTAAATATATCTAATTTGGTATGTGATTTTATGACTACAAATATAGTTTCGTGTCAAATTTTTGTTTCAGTCGGTTAGGAAAAACGCGCCTGATATTAGTAACAGCATGCCAATGATTAGTGTTACGCCAAATAACTCGCCAAGGATAGGTTCAATAAAAATGCTAAATTCACTCCGAAGGTTCATATTTCGTAACTATTTTAAGCCAATGTTATACAAGACGTTTTCTGGGGTAACACTTTATTAGAGTGTATGCGAGAAAGTTTCGGGGGGGGCACTCCCTTTGATTTTAATATTGTTTTATATATCTTAAGATTTCTATTATAAAACTATTTAGATTTATATTTATCATGCTACTATTACCTTACAGTTGAAGCAGAAAATGAAAGTCCACTCAATCTAAGTGTTCCCTCAGACAACCCCTCCCCATCCTGCACCAGTGCTTTGAAGATTAAGAAATATTGTAATGAAGGTTTCGTAGCAATTAATAAGAAGTTAATTTACAATTAGCAAAACATTCTGAAAATAATTTAATCAGGATTAACTCTAGCTATGTCAGTTAGTACTGAATAATTTCTTTAAATTATTTAATACTAGCCTATAGCCTTGCCGGAAACTTCGTTCTTTGAGTTGGAAAATATATATATATATAATGAAATTATCGAAAGAATTTTTCTGTAGTCTTTTTGATATGCTTGCCCATAAGAAATTCACATATGTTCTCTATACCGGATCCTATTGCAATTAAATATGAATATAAAAAAAAAGAAATACTAAATAAAATTTTTCGTATGATGATATAATAATAGTGTTTTTTTTTTCAGAAGATAGGACTGAAATTTCGATATGAATGAAAGTTTGTCAACATTTTTATAAAATTACAATTATTCCATCACATATAAATTTAAAATTAATAAAGAAGCAAGATAGTAATATAGAGAAGATATCAAAATAAATATAAACGAAATTAATTTAGTGTATAAAAAATTTATTGCTTTTAAATTTATTAACTCAAAAAAGGTTCACATTTTTTTAATCACATTCTGAAGATTACTATTTTTTTACCTTTGCACTCGAATGTCTTCTCTCAGTCACCCTTCAAGATGGTGCATCATTTGAACGTTTTATTTATTTTTTCAGTTGTTAAAAATGCCTACAGAATATTAAAAAGTGGATTCATTTTTCTGGGAAACTCAAAACAGTTACAAGTATTTATTTTTTGGTGTAATAAACAGGTTCATGTATTAAGTGAATAATTATGCCTCGAATTATCTTTCCGTGTGCAAAGGGTTAATATTAATTTCATATTTTTCAAATATTTGATATATTGCGGAAAAATCTTATTTGTATTCCATTTATATACTTTAATAATTTTGAAATAATGAACAATTTATGGTTGTTCATTATCAATAAAAAATCAATGAAATGTATAACATTTTAGCATTTTCCTCCTGCATAAGCAATATTCTAACCGATTATTTAATACGATTTGATCAACTAAAATATTTTCCCCGTTTCAAAACCGTACATAAATAGTGAACCACCAATCCCTATACTTTTAGTGATCTATTCTTAACTTCACTCAGCGTTTAGTATCAGCCGATACTATTTTAACCATCTCTGTGTGGCGAAACCATTAGTTTTTATGCATGAGTGCTACCATCTAATTTGAATATTGACTGCCATGCATAAGTACTAAGTGACCTGGAGTGATTTTGGTCAATTTTGGTGGTTTTAACGCCTGATATTTCAAGGTGAGTCAGACTGCACGGTTTTAAAATATTGTTTCTGTGTTGAGAGTTATTATTTTTCATTTAGACCCTTTCACTTAGTTACCTGTTGCCATGAAGACGGTTATTTAATTAGTCTGTTTATTCAGACATATGCAATATTGACTTGGCTATTAGTTCTAATGTGAGCTGATTATTTTTATAACAAGCTTTAAAAAATATATTGAAATAACGTATTATAATATTATAAATATATTTTAAAAAAATAATTAATAACATTTTTTGTTTTGTTCAAGTTTATTAGTATTAATTTATTTTCATTATATATACTTTGCTTAAGAGTTTATTCTTAGCAGATTAAAGAATTGAAACCAATACTTATCTTTTTCATTGATTTTATCGCCTTTCAAATTATTTATCGAGATTACTATAAGAAATAAAAAAAGTCTTTGTAAATTCTTACGATGATATTATAAGAATTGAATTCTTTCGCTAACTATAGGCACTTCTTTATAAAGAATATTTGTCAGCTTCATTTCCCCCTTGTTTTAATCAGGATTGTATTCTTTCCTGTAAGGACCTTTAGTCAATGCAAGTTTCGAAACCTTATTCATTACCTCCCCTTCCAAAACTAGAAAAAATTTAAACGAATAAACGAAATTTAAGAAAGCGATTTCTTAAATTTCTGTATAAGAAATTTTTAAGTAACAAATATTATAACTAATTTAAGACACAAAACATTTAATTCGGGATCATTTCCAAAGCAGCTAAATTCAATAATTCGTATATATTCAATTTAAAATTTAAATTTAAAAGCAATTGTTAACAAAATAGTAAAAAAAATTAAGTAACTTTTAATATAATGTAAATAACCTAATATGAAGCTTCTAAGAGCTATTGATACGTGAGTCAATCAGAATAACTATGGAAAATAAAGGATTGCACTAATAAGTAAGCAAATTTGAAAAAGTGAACAAATTCCTAGAATATATTTTTGGAATTTGTGTGATTCTTTGTTTGTGAATAAATTTGGATACATGTCTTGTAAATCAAATGAAAGTATATAGATAGATATTACCGAGAAAAACTCACCCTACCCAACCCAAAAGAAAGAGGGGAAAAAATGTATCAGGTGCCTTTAAAATCGAGGGTTTCTTAGGCTGTCATCAAATTTGCCTAATTAATAATCCGGTCCTTATTTTTAATGTATTCAAGATTTTTTATGGCTATATGTTTTGTTCGTAAATGGATGTGCTTCATTTTATGCAAAGTGATTATAAATTAATATCCTAACTTTACAGGGCTATCATAAGAAAACAAAGCCATGTTTTTCATCAGAAATTACAAATAAAAATTCAAAATTCCAATTTCACACATAAGTGTTCATTATAAATCAAAAATACGAATGATATCAAGATATGATAACTCATGCCTTACTCTTTCAAGATGCTTTGAAAGCTTGCAGATATGCATGTCTAAAGTTTATCAACATCAATAAATAGTGGAGAAACAAACACCTTCTGTTTTATGTAACCCCCAGAAAAAAATTAAGTGTCATTCGCGTATATCTGCATTCTTTCAAAGGGGCCACGATGTCCTGGTGGTAAAGTCTCGGTTTAACTCGGTGGTAACCGAATAGTTTCAAGTTCGAGACCCGATTTCATCAAAGAAGCGGGTCCGTCGGAGCCAAATGTGCAATTTTTAGTGTGGTATCGAAGATTGGAGAGGGGCTGCCTGTCCAGGTGTCGTCCGTGTCATCTGACCGCGGCTCAAAATTATGAGTTCTGTTTCAAAATAGTATTAGTGTTGCTTTATAACGGGATGTTATTATAAATGAACTGAACCGTATCGAATCTTTCAAAGCTTCAGATTAGGCACGCAGAAAAATTTTTGAGATGAGTTATCGAATTGCTTCTATATCCTTCATATTTCTACAGAACTCACACTGAATATTTATTATTGTGTTGAATTTAAACTTTCAACTATTATTTTTGATTTGCGATGAACAAAATTGCTGTACATTGTTTTTCCCTCTTTAAACAAATTTTTGAGATATTCATTTATAATTACCTTGTATATGAAGCTTGCATTGTTTTTTATATATCATACCAATGAATCAGTAATGATTGATTTATTGGTGATACATAAAACAATATAAGAAGCAACAAGGTATAAAATGTTGTACAAATTGTTAATAATTACAATGAGTATTGTGAACCATTCGTATTAATTTTGGAGAAAAAAAAAACAGTAAATAAAATTGAACATGTCAGTATAACATATTATTATTTTGCAACCTATCTACTTGAAATTATTGTATCGTTATCTTGTAATCATATTATATTGCATCGTCAAATGTAATTTTAAGCGTTTTCTGTTATCTGACTCTAATTTCATAATTTCGCTTTTTTTTTTTAAATTTTCTCATATACGAAATTTAGAAAGAGAAAGTATTGTAAACGTCAAGAAATTCGAAGTCGATATTTTGACGTGTCTCTACATTTCAGACCTAAAACACGTTTGTGAAATTACGTTTGCCTGTGAACACGATAACTCAAGAATGTGAAAAGCTAGATAGATAAAATTTGGTTTATAGTTACAGATTTTAACTTTATATTCGTATCAAATTTTGAACCGAATATATCAAAAAGTATATCATCTGTTTGCCTGTATTTTGTCACGCATTTAAAGGCGGCAACTAAAAAAAAAGCAACATTCAGATAAAGAACATTTTGTGTGTAATCTTGTTTCTAAAACAGTAGCTGTGTATTGTTTTGGTTTTAATCTTTTGAAACAACAGTCCAAAAGGCATTCTTGGTTGTTGTTGTTTTTACTGTATCACAAAGCAGTAATCGTTCACATGCAGTAATATGAAAATAAAAATCTGAGTACTTGTGGGGTTCGCGGTTTTTCTCAAGACCTCCTATTTACTATAGAGGAGAAGATAACATTTTTATAGAGAGTATGCGATAAAATTTCGGGAAAATTGCTCTCGTTGTTGAATATTGCATATACTCTATATAGAGAGAGTGCATAATATTCAGTAGTATTTAATATTACTAACAGTAATATTCAACTATACAGAGTATATTTAATATTTCTAAATAGTAATATTCAACTATGTAAAACAGTAGTATTTAATATTATTACTTTTCTACATAGTTGACAAGTAGTTAGACAAGATTTGTAGTTGAGCAAATTAATAGAAACATGCTTTTGCTGTATTTTGCATGATTTAAGACTTGGGGATAGGGTCAATAAAATCGAATTTCTTAACCTTAATTGCGAGTATTTTCAATGAAAAGGAAACATTTACACTGTTTTTAAAATAAAGCGAATAAAGAAGTTGAAATAACTAAATTAAAAAAAGAATGAAAGTGTGGGGAGTTTTTAAATGCATAGTTATATTTAAACATACTACGAATTTTTTTATGTTCAAATATATTTTCTTCCTAAAATTTTAAAACTGTATTTGTCACAAGTTGAGAATTTGTACTTATAACAAATATTTTAAGTTAACTATTTTTTTACATTTCAGACAAAAAAAATGCCTGTTCTAATTTCATTTCTTAAATCTGTATAAAATAAAGGTCAGGTATATATTCAAGTTTAAAAAAATTGAATACTTCTTCACTGCTTTCATATTAGAATTCCTTTTAATCAGTAACAAAGGGGCGTCGCTGACGTCGGATAAGCGAGTCTTTCGGTTAATTGATCACACATTTTAAGAGCTTACCTTTTTATGCTTTGTAATGTAATCTGTAGAAAATACTGCATGCGAAGCTCTTAGGTAATTTTTTCTATCAACCGATTTCAATTAAGTAATATCTCAATAATCATACAAATATTTAAAACTCTTTGTTATATCCGGCATTGCTCAGGATGAAATTTTTCTTATATTAATAATAAAATAACACTTTTTATTAATTTTCATTATTACTTTCATTAAAAGTTTCTTTCCATTCCAATATTTCTGAACAAAATTTGAAATGCTTATAGCAAATATGTATAATAAAGATTAAAATTATCACGTATCAAGTCGGCTGTTGAAGACTATGTTGATGCAAGCGTCTTATGCAGGAAAATAAAAATGTGTGTAATATCAGTATTCAAAATCAACGATCAATTTCCTCTGCTATTTTATTTTTATTAAAATGAGACAATCTATAATACGAAAAAATGTTAAGGCATTTGGAATAAAATATTATAGCTTCTTGGAAGGTTATCGACTATTCCAAACGATTTTCGAAGTACAAAAAATCTATTTTTTCGCCATAATTTAAATTTCGTGATTGACAACTTAAATATATGTTTAAAATATGGAACATTAAGCTGAAGCTAATATTAAAGTATCTAAAATTATGGGATATGAAGGCAGATGATAAAGCCTTTTATGTATAGCAATATTTTATACAAAAGTAAATTTTACCTTAAAATACTAGATGTGAAAACATTTTAATTCCGGGTAATGTTGCATGTATTCAGAAGTATTTTATAAAATAATTCAATACAATTAGCAATGTAATTTCAACTAAACAACAATCTATAAAAAGGTATCTTTATATATTTATTTTAAATCTTTATTCAATACAATACTTATGTATTTTAATTTTCCAAATTTGTAACGCTATATATTATAAAAATATTAAATACGCGGCCATATCAATTATTTTTCATGCAATTGCAAAAGACAAATTTTATTCAGATAATGAATATTTTTCGGCAACATCATTTTTACCGTGCAAATAGGTATGGATCACGCAGTCGTTTTCTTTTCTTTTTTTCCCAAAACAAAAATCCATGAGATTCGCAATTTGAAGAAGCAAAAACCAAAAACACATCTATCTGTGCAACCGACAACTCTTGTTTACTTTGAGACTCGATTACCATAAATTATAGACTAATTTATTTCACAGACAAAACACTGAAAATTTATCTTGGTAACTAGATTCTCTAAAGTGGTTGACATAAGGCTGTGATATGCGATTGCATTAAGAATTCTGACATTTCCGGAATTTCATCTAGCGTAGCATCGTTCCTAAGCGACAGTCTGGTAAAGGTTATTTTTAATCAGAACCCGAAAGTTTCTTCTGTTTAGAATTATGATTGGCCGTTACTAGGCATAAATAATTAATGATAATAAACGCAAACTTTGTTTTTGTGTTATTTAGAGCGCGGAGCACGGGACATTCAATTATCATAATTATTCATTATTTATTCTGCCTAATGATGATTAGCGTAAATTATCTTTGCGTCTACTTGATGGGTTTTAGTCTTTGATTACTGTGAGATTCGTTGTATCAAATATGTAATAGCATCATAACGGTTATTTTAATTTCTGGAGTAGCTTTGAAATTAGAGGTTATTATGCTCATTAAAAAGCTTGTGCAGTAATTAATGTGCTATTTTGGGTCTTTAGCAAATGACCGTGAACTACTACATAATGAATTTCGTGTTGAAGTAGCAAAAGGTGGAATTTAAACTTCCACAGTGGACATTTCTTTGTTAATGGGCACGCATTTTTCATAGTTGATGCTTTGAAAGAAGGTTCATATGAAACATATTAATAGAAATTCTAATAAATAATGAAGTCAGTCTATTATATAATTAATAAAATGTTGTTAATTGCATGAAAGCCGTAAAATGTTGTACATTTCATAAAGCGTACTTTACGAATTGTACGACTTTTACAGTTAACCTTGAAATGTCCTATTTCAATTTTATTATGTCCCTATTAATAAACTGATAGTCGCAGGACACTATAACATCTCATATAATCCCAGCAAAATGTCATCACCAATGACAACCTAGATTAAGAAAACACATGTTCGCAGATCATTAGAACAATGGTTTTTATTAATGGAAAAGTAGTGAGCACCTTCGCTGTCTCTTTCTTCTATACCGTAAATTGCTCTTCACAGCAAACTTTTCACTGGTAATGATTGGCTATGCCTTTGCTTGTGACACTATTTTTTAATGATCACATGATATCTTATTGCAGCCAATAACTCTCCATTTTGCAGTAATTTAAACTTTGTTTACCTTAGTCCTAAATACAGTTGGAGATAACGTAGCCTCTTCGAGTCATGTTATTATGCCTTACTACAGACTAATTAGTAATATGGTCTATGTAAGGTTAATGAGTCTTCCTTCAACTATTCTCAATACTATGCCAATCTAAAGTCAGCTTCATTGGTGTGCCATTAAAACAACCAATAAATATAATTATTAATATCGATATAGAAATAAAAAAAATGTTTTTACTGTAGGTTGGATTCAACTGTTTATAACTTTAATAACTATGGTAAGGCTTTTCATTTAATACAAAAGATATGAGTAGTTGTGTTTTTCCTTATAATGAAGTAGATAATATATATGTAGGCAAAAGAAAAGACCTTGTTTCCATTATTATATCTTTGTTGGATATTTGGTTGAATCTTAATGCCGGAACACTTGTATTAAAATTGAGAATAAAGAAAAATATCCATCAAGAACAAGAAGTATTTTGTATCAGTACTTTAGGTAAAGCACTAGGAAACATAGAAGTTATGTGGCTAGTTACTACAATTATTTAAAAGATGCAAGTGAAGTAAAGCAAAGCAAAAATACCAAGAAACTTTTTAAGGTAATTAAAGATGAAGGCTCCATTTTAGTAGTAGCATATGGATAGGAATATTTTGCGGCGTTGTGAGTTAATTGGATTTGATGGCAGAATTTTTACTCTTGATTAGTTAGCTGAAAAATTTCCTAGAAAAATGCTATAATATGATTTTCAATTTTTAGTATTTTTAAATCCTCATTAAAAACATCATTGCATTTAAAATTTGGTAATTTTTTTTATGATTCTGCGTTTTTTGCATAATTTGAACTTTCTTAAGATGCATTTTAGCCGCAAAGTCCCAATTAGAAGACAGAAGCAGGTGAGGATCAGACATAGGACGTGTTTAAATAGAAGAACTTTATTACATAGTGAAAGTGATGAAGTCATTTGCTCATTTTTACATTTGACGTTATTTTTGAAAATAAATTTGTTATCGAGAATCAAACCATAATATTTAACTTCTTTATCCCAGGAAAGATTGTCTTCAAAGAAAGTCAAAGTTTGTACTTATTTTCTAAAATGTCCTTCCATTATTATATGGCAAAAGGTTTGTTGGATGTCTTCCTAATAAAATGAAAATTATGAAATGTCCCTTTCCATAAATCCTTTGAGAACAGGATATTTACACTATTTATTCTTATTTGATTTTGATATGAAAAAATGGGTTTTGCTATGAAGAGATAAAATTATTTAAAACTTATAATATAATGGAATAATAATCTTTGCTTCGTAAACCTTTTGCTTTTAGAAATATAATCAATCATACTGTACATAGATTTTATCTAACATTTCAACATATCAAACTAAAATAAAAAAGAAGTGAAAACTTAAGCTTGAATTTACATCTGAAACCAAAGTTTTTAAAACAAATTGGAATCCGATAGACGTTTCTAAATAATGCTTAATGGATAGATAAGTTAAAGAGACAAATTCCATTGATATTCTTTTAATAATCAACTTTCCAACGAAGATTTAATTCTATCATGAACATTTAAAATTATCACATGGATGTGTACATTGAACTCGGTTCATGGTAAGTTTCATGATATTTGTCAATGAATTTACCCTTTGTATTCGGAAAAGCAATTCGATGCAAAATTATTCATCTAATACAAAAACTTGTTTATTGTTCCGAAAAATATTGTTACAAGCCTGTAAAGTTGCTTCCCAGCACGGTTAGTTCTATCACCAGAAAGACTGATTTATAATCATCTCTATTGGATGCTGCTCGGGTGCCGAGCCAGTGATCCCAGAGCTTGGCGACAAAATAGTTAGTGCTGGGAACTTCGAGAATTTTAACGATCCATCCATTAGAAACCGAGATACACCCGATTGTCCTAGAAGGTTCTCGGCCCACCTCCCGAGAACAATAAAAGGACGGCTGTCTCAAGCTGCAATGAACCAGATTGGAATCGTAGACGTGTCTTCGAGAGGATAGCGAAGTAACGGTGGAGTGCCAGCGTGTGTGGATCCCAAGCTATTGCTGAACTGGGCTGTGTGCCTAGTCCTGTTGTCTATTGTTGAAGCAGCATCAAGTTGTGTGTGGAGTAGCGAGTCCTGAGTTGGATACAGCTAATTCGAGGAGACGGTGAGAACTTCAGCCTTTTGGAGAGATCGAAGCTCCGAGGATCCCCTCTCTTGCTGGATTCTGTTTGGCCGCTTTGTGTGCTGTGGTCGATTACTACTTGTTGGCGACTGTTTGCTGTAGAGTGCTGCTGTGTGCTGTTCTGTGTACGTCTCGGCCGTATATAGTTGTCGTCTTTGTGTTTAATAAACGTCGTTGTGTTTTCTACTGAGGCCTGATGATTGTGTTTTCACACCATACACCCACTACAAGCTAACCCGGTGATTTGTAACAATATATATAATTGTTTTAAGTTGAATTATCCCATTTAATTAATTTGCATCTTCTTATTACTTTGAAGGTAATTTTAATAATCAAAATTAAATAAATATATAATGATGATGAATGATCATCTTGAATGATGAGCGAGAATCACCATCCGAGTGCAAAGGGTTCAATTCGGGAATCCCTTGCAAATCTATCAGGAGGAAAATTATAGACCAACATGCAGTTAAATTTTAGATAGTGTGCAATTCCTTCTGTTATACGTCTGCAGTTTCGCAACAATTTATTCAAAATAAAAACAGAATCGAAAAACATATTCATCTGGATGCATGATAACTTGAATAGATATACTTTTCCAACAATACTACAGTTTTGAAGTCATATTTCTTAAATGCTATTATAAATTTAATAATATTATTTTCAATACAAAGGCCAATTATGTTTTTCTGTGTACTTCAGATACTTAACTAGCCTTTATTAAAAGTGATTGCGTGACAAATATCAGTAATGAATTCGATAAACATTCATCACTCTTTAATATCGATTTTGTAGTTTGATGTCATTGAGAAATGAATGATTAATTTATTGTACCCTGTACTTCTTGTTGCTATTGAGGATTCAACATTTCTATTGTGTGTGTTGTTTTCTTTTTTCCAACTAGTTTCACTATTTATTGAATATCCCCAGAATAATCCATTTATTTCTTACTTTTTGTGATAAAACGACGTAGGCAATAATTTTTGAAAAACATTTTCTGGGAGATTAGACTTGTTTTTCAAAACAGAGGGAGGAAAATATGAGCGTTGAATGAAAAATAGATGAGTTACAACTCGGATGTGTGCACGCAATATTTCAAAGACACATTTTTTTTTTCAATTACATGAAGGGAAATATCATTGAGTAATTCTTTAGTAATCGAAGAATTCTGTTTACTGTTTTCAAAATCTGACGAAATATTAAATATGAGAAAGCAAAAAGTACTCAGCATTTGGATAATGTCTCGGATTGATCTAGTTTTTCTTTATCAATATGTCTATTTGTAATTTGAAAATCCGTTGGTATGTATATTTGAACCGTATAAAATTCTGCGCTCCTTGAAGAATTCAAGCAAAATTTAATACACATACTCTTTAGCAGATAGAAGGAGTTAATGTACCCTCAAAAATTTTCTGTGTACCCCTCTGAAAAGGATGAAATAGGGTTGAAAGATTTTACATTTTTCCGTCTTAAACTTCTGAACAAATAATGGCACAAAAATATTTATACCATCTAAAAATTTAAAAAATTAGCTTCATAACATAAAATTTATTTATATACAATTATTTTTCCAATCAATGTCTCAAAATTTATTTGGATACATTTTATAGCAATGCCTTTTCTCCCGCTGAAATATCAAGATTATTTTCTGTTAAATTACTTCTATCGCTCGCTTACCTTTGCCAATGTTCACTTAGTTTTATTCATCTTTTTTACTTTTTCGTATACGTAGAAATCATATAGTAGTCATCAAAAAATTCGATATTTATATGCATAGAAACCGTCAAAAAATTCGAACTCGAAATTTTGACGAATCTCCATATTTTAACCTCCTTGATTTGAAAATCGCATTTTTAGAAAATGTCCGTCGTCTGTAACAAAGATAACTCATAAACGCTTTGATATAGATTGGTGAAATTTGGTGTTAGGTTATGTAGATTTCTATTAAATTTAAGCAAAATCCGCTCAGAAGGTCTGTACGACTGTTCGAATATATGTGAACACGATTACTACAAAACGAAGAAAGCTAGATAGATAAAATTCGGCGCACAGATTTATCATCTATAGAATAGATGATACCCGTCAAATTTTTAGACAAATCCAACAAAGAGCTGGCTGTCTTCCCTTCTGTATTTTCAGAAACATGTAAACGCGATCATTCAAAAACGCCATGACTATATATCAAATTTGGTATGGTATTTTGTGACTATAAGTGCAATTTTGTGTCAAATTTTTGTGTCAATCTGTTGAGAAAGCGTGTCTGAAATTCAAATTTGAGTTTTGGATACTATTAATGCATGCGTAACTAAGGTTCAGAGAATGTTCCGGAATTTTTATATCCTTTTTTTTTTTTTTTTTTTTTGCTAAAAATTTCTGCAATTTAAATTTTTCTCAAAAAAGTAATTAAAAATAAATTCTGAAGAGTTCATCGTTTTTTTTTTCTCAGTGAAGAAAATGTTCATTCTATGTGGGTGATGATAACAGCAGATTAGTATCTTTATTCTTTCTTTTTTTCAGTATTAACTCTATAACGACATTTTGGGCGATGAGTATCTTAATGGCAAGAAAAGTTGTACCGTTAAAAAGTTGAGAACTTTTTATTATTTATGATGAATAATAAAAAGTTTTGTAAAAAAAAAGAAATAATAAGTTCCAGAAATAAAGTTTTTTTTGTGGACTCAAGCTATAAACTGTAAAATATCAGCTAATCCGAATTAACTAAAACAGTTCGGGTTTCAATCCTTGTTCTTTACAATCTTCTATTTAAAAGCTCAAAAAAATATAGTCTGAAAATTTAACAATTAAAATGAGTGTTACTGTGTTTTTATGCATCCTAATGCTTTTTTTCTTTTTCAGAGTGTGAAGAATAACGGAAGATAATTGAAATTAGAAAATCATATCCTTATAAATCTGTCATTTAGATTGTGCTGTATGATGTATCAATTCTAGATTTTTCTCGTGATGTCACTTTTGAAAAAATTAATATGTTTAATAATATTTACTTTTTTTCTTTATTTGTGGAGTTTTTCATTGAAACATGGAAGATTTCGAGTTTTCCAAATAGCTGTCATGATATTTCATGTCAAAATAATATCATTATTTTACTAAATAGTCATAAGAAAATTTATTTTATCCAAATAAAGGAATATTTTCATGCAGTTTCCTTTGTATCTTTTAGTATTTGCATTTTGTTTTACTTTTATTATATATCTTTCTATTTTTGAAAACTTCAAAAATTGACTTAAACATTCTATAAATCGAATGTTTAAGTCAGCTTTTAAAAAAACTCTTATCTTATTTTTGAACTTTTAACATTACAGATGTATGATAAAAATTTATAATTACCTATATCATTTATTAAATGTTGTGTTATAATTTTCATTTAAAGCATCGAGTATATTTAAATTGTACGTTAGCATGATAACAATATATATCTTCTATATTTTATACAATTAATTACCAAAATTGAGATATTCGGAAATAAATATTTTTTCACAGTATTCACTTTGTGTAATTGAATAGATTTTTAAAATTAGAATCAATTTCTAATTATTAATACTGGATACTCACTTTAAAATATAATTTCTAGAATTAAAGGATAAATATGCTTCAAAATCAAACAATTGGATAAATAAAACGTGATTAAATGGTTAATAGGCACATGCTTTAATTATATGTTAGAAAGCCTATTTATTTGTTATAAGATGTCTACTTTTTTTTTTGTTTGATAAATCTATCTTGTTTTAAAAAAATCCCAGTCTAAGCAAAATTTCAGGCGAAATTGAAATGTGCAGTAGGACTGTTTTATACAAAGGCAAAATATGTTATCGATTTCAATTAGTTAGACATATATATATAAGAAAATTTTGGGGAAAAGAAACAATTCGAAGATCAATGAATGTTTCCAGAGGATTCTCTGAAAAGGACAACTGCCATGATGACCCCCGAGCCGCCAAAAGTTGTGCCAACTACTGAAGCTACAACTACAACAATCGTAACGACGACTACTGAAGTCGGAACAACAACAACTTTCGAACCGACAACAACCGAAGAACCTACAACAACACCAGAACCGACAACCACTACTCCAGAGCCTACAACAACAACGACAACAGAGCCTACAACAACCACTACTCCTAGTACCACAACAACTGAGCCGACAACTACAACAACAAAAGCTCCAACTACGACGACGACAACTACTACTACAACCACAACTCCAAAACCCACTACGACTACAAAGAGAACCACAACAACAAAGCCACCAACTACAACAACTCCTGCAACGACTACACCAGATCCTTCAGGTATTAACAGAAGTAGAATCCTGTAGATCCCTTAGAAACAAATCACGAAATCAAGTGCTTGTTCTTTGTCAACTATTAGTTTTGTATAGATTAGAAAGTAGAAAGCAATAGGTTTCTTTATCGGAAATAAAATTCGCAATTCATTGCATATCGTTTACCTTTTTTTAGTCTTGTAGAAATAGAATAAGCAATTAAATTATCTTATATAAAGACTATTTTAAAATGCATGTATTTTTAGATTATTTTGACTTTTCTCTGTCTCTATTTCAGATATTAGTTCATTGAAAAGAGTAGTTTACATTTCCCATTTTAAAGCTACTTCAACATATGTTTTGATATCAAATATTATAATACCAGCTTGTTCAAAGTCTTTGGTTAATAAAATCTGACGAGTTAAAATACATTTGATAAATTAAATTTTGGTTTAAAGATTTCCCAAGAATTAGACAAGACATTAAGGAGATTGATTTTCCCTATAGCCTAACTATGGCAATAGAGTCAGATAAATATATCCTTTAATAACTTACAGATACGCGTTACTCGGCTACTTCTTCATTCCATTTATCTGATCTCACTTCCGCCGGTACACCTGTGTATAATGATGGCCCGGTACATTCGTCTGAAGATGGTCCAGAGGGCTTTGGTACATCAGCAGATTTCGGGGACAACGAAGCAAAACCAGAAAGATCTTGCTTAAAATTGAATGACCTGACGAAAGCCGTAAAAGGAAAAGCTTCAGAAGAGCACAATAAGTGTTGGCGCAATCCCATCAATTGCAAACACGGTTTTTCAGCAAGCATCTTTGGGAAGTTGTTGTTTGATAGGAAAGATGACAGTAAAAGATACCTCTTCAGTACAGGTAGGTTCTTTGTTGTCATTCTCATGTTAAACTCGGTGTATCGCTGAAATCAGAAAGGGTAAAAAATTATAGATAATACATCAATTATTATAGATTATAATAACAGATATTAAATATCTCCTTAACCCTTTCAAGGGCCATGGGAAGTATGCTTCCCACCAAATTTATCAATCTTCGAATGAAGTTATATAGATTGGGATAAGTTCTAATGCAGAGATGCTTCAGTTCCTTATCTCACACAAAATACCATGTTTTCATTTGTCACTTAATTATTAATTAATCAAATTAAATTTATCTAATAAATTAAATGAATCTCTTTTCTTAAGCCAATCTCAGTTCTAAAAATATTTTAATATACCATAAGTAGAAAAAAAAAAATGGTCTTTTAAAGGGTTAGTACGATTACTGTGTTACGAAATATGGATGACTCCTTAAAACTGGGCAATTTGAAAAGATAACATTGAGGGAATAAAAGCTTTAATGCTTACTGTTAAATGTTCAGCTGATGATTTTGTTATCACCATAACTTTTTCTGTGTTCAAAATAGTTAGAGACAAGTGATTTTATAGTGATTCTATTCACAGATATCTTTTATCAGTAAGCAGTGACTCAATGTAGTGATTTGATGCAGTGACTCGAGTTACAATAGTTCGCATTCAGCCAATGTATTAAGATCAAAGTGTTGATTCGCTCACATCCGCAGTTTTTTACGTTGTATCACCAGATATACAAATTATCGTTTGATGATAGCAGCTACTTTATTGCGGAGATTAAGGGTTTAAATTATTATAATATTATAATAGTACAAATACTTTCAATATTATTTTGTTAATTATATCGAAAGTAAAATGAATTATCCTAACAAAACTATTCATCTAATTCCTTTTATGCTTCAATAGAAAACTTCCTTCTGTTAAATGTGAAGTCGATATTACATTGAAAATAATAAATAATTCGTGATAAAAAAACTATTTCATACATCAAAATATTTCCCTGTCTCGAATTCATTATTAGAAGGTTTTTATAATCTATTTATCTAAGAGCAAAACATAGTATATCTATTTTAAAAATTATCTCGAATTAGAAGGGGAAAAAATTGGCTCGTCCTAAAATTGAGAAATATATTCACCGGTATTATTCTACAGTTTTTCCAAGTTAAGAAAGTTCACATGAGTAAATTTTCCAATACATTGCGAATGCATATTTTTCAATTTTACGATTATATTTTTCAGTATTAGGACGAACTCTTTTTCTAGTAATGGAAATCTCATAATTTTAATCGGAAATATCTTCGCCAATTTTACAGATAACACCGTGAAACATTTTCCTGTATTTCTATCATGTAATAGCATACATTCTTCTAATTGGACTTCTTGCCGATATTCTTTATTTTTTTAGTTAGGTTCATAACTTCCTTATTTCGCTGCTAGGAACGCTGTGAATGCTTTACCAATCAGCCAATATTAAATTATTCAATGAAAAATTAAAAGAATGAGAATTTTAAGTAAATTACCTTCAACATTTGTTGGGGTTCTTACAGGAGGCGACATCGAAGGCATTCCAGGAGTAGCCGTATTTTATAAAGGAATATATGTGCATGCTGTTGTTTCTACAGGAGAAAAAGTATGGTCTGTTTATGTAGCTGGCCTTGTTCTTAACGACACGTGGAGTAATGTAGCTTTCACCTGGAGTCAGAAAGAAGGTCTTGATGTGAGTTTTATGGTCGAAATAAATTTTATTTACCGTTATGAACAAAATTAATTTTAAGGGCAATGATTTTTACATAGAAAAGTTTTTTTTATCATCAACAATAGACACATCAGTGATTTAATCTGACGATTTTCATTGATAATATTTTGAAAAAATAAAAAGAAATTACGAACTCTTTTCAAAACCCCGAATTTAAATTGCCACATTTTTATTTCCCCGTATACTTAGTAGAGAGAAAATATAATCATCATCATTTAATTCGAACTCGGGATTTTGACGAATCTCCACATTTTAGACCTTCTTGAGTTTGAGAAATACATTTTTGGATAATGCCTGTCTGTCTATGACAAAGATGATTCAAAAGCGATTTAAGCTAGACGGTTTAAATTTAGTATACGGTCGATACATCAAATTGGCAGATTTCTATCAAATTTTGAGTAAAATCTATTTACAGGAGGACAGTTTATCTGGCTTTCCGAATATAAGTTAACACAGCTACAAAATGAGAGCTAAATGGACACAATTCTGTAAACAGATTTAACAAGTATAGTATAGACATCTGTCAAATTTTGAGCCAAAACCAATAATGGGTGGACTGTCTGTCGGCCTGTACTTTCAGAAACACGTAAACGTGATAATTCAAAAACGCAAAATTTTAAGTATATCGAATCAGGCATGGAATTCTTTGACAAGTCAATTTTGTGTCAAATCTTGGTTTCAAAAGATTGAGGAAAACGTGTCTAAAACCCAAATTCGATTTTCGACGCTATCAATCGTATACCATTGATTAATAGCCAAATAAATCGCTAAGGATGACACGATAGATTCAGTAAAATTTCTAAATTCACACCAAAAGTTAATATTTCGTGACTATTGTACGCGAATGCAATTAAGATGTTGTCTGGCATAACAAGTTTATTAAAGAGAATGCGAGAAAGTTTTGGCGAGACCACTCCCACTGGTTTAAATCATGTTTCGATTTGATTAAATCAAATATTTGAATGTAATAAAAATGTATTAATCTCAGTATTAGAGCATAACTTTTTACCTTTACGAATTTTCAGAATCCATATAAATTCAGTTTTGTCGATATATATATATATATAATGGGCTTTGACCAAAAAAATGGCAGTGTTTTTTCCTAGGCTATTCCATATTCTTCCACCGTATCCCAAATTTCATGAAAAACCGTTATTTGTATTGAAGAGAATTTAATGTGCATTTTAGAATTTCTTTTTATTACTCGCTCACTCGAAGCTTTCAACATAGTCGAAAATTTCAAATATATCTATTAATTCTTTGTTAAAACCATATATTGTTTCATTTGCATATCGTTGCAGTTAATTCATATAGGAATACGCTGAAACTGCTAGCAGATAGACATTCTTTGACTTCGTCAGATATAGCTCACATTTTTGATGCATAATTTAGAAATTGAGTGCTAAATTAATTGGACTACGGTCACAATTTGTCTCTATTATCTTTCTATTTTTGAATTATCCTGTTCACATACACTAAGATAAATTGATAAGAGTAATTTAGGAAGAAAAAATTTTTTAAGCGGAGACTTAACCCTCTCACACGCAAACAAACAAACAGAGAGAGAGAGAATCAAGGGCTGAGTTTATCTTACGATTACGGTGCATAAAATTTTATTCTGATAATAGTCCAATAGTTTAATGCCCAATAATTAATATAAAAATCGCAATTTTTTCGGCGTACGCATATTGATTAAAATAATGACAAGTATAATTTACTTTACGCTTTTGTTTTTTAGAAAGTTTTTTAATTGGTAGTATACGCCTGTCTCAAACAGTTTAGAAATTTGCTGTTGGACCACAGTTGTAGTGGACATCTCGTAAACTCATTTTAGCGGAAAGTAAAAAAGGAAAATTCTCCTGATGAAGATTTAATATTGGCATATATCGCGTTACGGATGGATAACTCGTATTGTGAAATTTCAATTGATAATTAACACCGTGTCTGATTTTAGATCCGGAAATTTTCTTTTAATAATTGGCGGATTAAAATTACACAAGGGAATATCTTAAAAATATTGGTATATGAAAACTTTACAACTGCTTAAACTAGATTGAATTTTTTAATTTGATTTGGAGAGCATTTATTAAAAATTGTTTCCTTATTTATAAAATTTCTCAAATATCATTACATTTCTTGTATAGCTTTACATCAATGCCAAACGGCAAGCATTCGCAAAATATTCTGACCCTCTACCTCAACCCCCTCGTCAACCAATGAAACCTCTTCAACTGACCATCGGCTGCAGGAGGACTGGGAAGAATGTCTACAATGACTTCGTGAGGGGAAAATTGGACGAGTTTGTCACATGGCAATACAAAGTATCACATGAGAATGCCAGCTTCTTTCTTGGTGGCATGGGTAAGTAAGGCTCTTGGATTTTAATCACGTTGTTGTTTTTGCTTATCCCGCTTGGATTGAATACCAATTCAAACTAAAACAAGAGATCGGGGAAAGAGGGGCGCAGTAGATTCTGAGGGTAAGAACCCCTGAGCACTCGAGGGCAGAAGTCTGACTTTATTTCATATGAAGGTGACACTCACATATTTGCTTGCACAACCCCTTTTTACAGGGGGGGCTTTTTCATACATCACACAGATAAAACACCATGGAACAGGTGTAGGAACACCCATGCCCGAACTAAGACTCGAATCCGGGGCGCCCAGATCACAGGAAAGACGCGCTATCCCTTGACCAGGTCGCCGGCGGATTTTAATCAGTGTCTTATATTAGACATATTTTAATTATTAGATATTTTTAGATATTTATGTTATATTAAATATTCAATAAAAGTTAAGCTTTATTGAAAAAATAATTTCCAATGATCGCTGTAAGGTTTCATCATTGAAAAGCAGTGTAACAATCGGAGGTGATGATACACCAAAAGCATTATCCGAATTAGTTATTTTGACAAAATAACACTTTTAATGATAACATAACAATACTTTTAACAAAATAACGCTTTTAAATGATGAAAAAACTCTTTTCAAAATACCTTTAAGAGCAGAGTAATGGACCTAAAGATATCTATTTTAACAAGTAGTTGCAGGATCAAAAATTACCGAAGATTTTAACGTTTCTGTTGTGAATTGGTTATGACAGTCCAAAATATTGTGAATAGATAAGCGGCCGTAAAATATTGTGGCTAGATAAGCGGCAGTGCCCCCGCCAAGTCG
This sequence comes from Argiope aurantia, assembly GCA_026543865.1. Classification (NCBI taxonomy): domain Eukaryota; kingdom Metazoa; phylum Arthropoda; class Arachnida; order Araneae; family Araneidae; genus Argiope; species Argiope aurantia. The sequence goes on along the minus strand of JAPMOR010100153.1, from coordinate 406,350 downwards.
AGCAATAACAAGCGGCACGGTCGTACCATCCTTTTCTCGAAGCAATTCTGGTCATTTTCGACTCCCTATAACTTCATTGTGCATAAAACTAGAAACCTGAATTTTTAGTAACCAAGCAGGCATTATATTGCCGCATTGAAGAAAGACAGTCGAATCTCCATGGCCGAATGTTCATGGCACTGGTCTCGTGATCAAGAGACCTGGGTTCGAATCCCGCTAGAGACAATGCGATTAATAGTATATATAAATACTTAATTCCTTGATTTTATGTTTTCCTTTATTTCATGTTCCAGAAGATACTGGACATTTCTTTAGTTTACCAGACAAGTGTTCTGAACTTTTCTTACTGTCTCCAGAAGAGTATTCTGGAACTTTCTCTGCTTAAATAAAAGCAGAAGATTTGTCAGTTACTGTATTCTCAGTTCTGAGTGCATTTAATAAATTGGTTTAGCTCTACCTCTTGTGTGTGTCATTGAGTTCTATGCTATAGTTCTACGTAACAATATAAACACGGTATATTTCAAATTTCATTAAATTTGAACCATTAGTTAAAGAATTATAACTAGTCAAAGTTTGTGAATTTTGTCACTGACTGACTGACCGATCATCAGAACTCTAAGGCACTTCTAGCGGACATAGAAGCATCAAATTTAGAATACAATTAAAGTTTAGTGTATAAATCAAGGAAAAACTAAAATATTCGTGTAATAATGGACGAATCGATAAATTTCTCGAAGTTTCGAGCATTATCCATTTTGGCGGCAAATTCGTCCCCAAGTCGCCAAATGATCGCCAAGTTTATCACCATACTCTGGGATCACTGGCTCGGCATCCAACATCATCCAATACAGATTACTGTAAAGCGGTCTTTCGTATGATGACACTATTCGCACTGAGAAGCAAAATTACAGGTTTGTAACAATATCTAATTTGAAATAATTCAATTTGAAACTGGAAGCTGCAAACGCAATGGGTATTTTTCAGCGAATCAATCTGGTAGAAGAAAAGCAAACTGATCTTCAAAGTATGATATGTATAGCCTATGCTATAACTATAAACAAAAGTCAGGGTTTAGGTCTAAATAATGCACTGATGGATATCGGTTCCGCAGTGCTCACATCCGGTCACGTTTACGTGGCTCTTTCGAGAGTTACAAGTCTGGAGGGCTTACATCTAATTAATGTCGACTTTGGAAGTATTAAAGTGCAGGAATCCTCAATTTGTGAATACAACAGACTAAGAAGCATTTACCGTCCAGACTTGTCAAAAATTGTAACATCAAAGCTTACGTGAAAAACCCATAGAGACAGGGAGTGGACTTTGAGAAAAGCTGTAGCTGAAGCTCAAGAAGTAGTACCGGAAAAGAAAAAGAGAAGACTGGATACAAAAATAAGAAAAGGACTGTCAACAAAAAGAAATGAGATGCCATCAAAAACATAAAAAAAACCAAGTCTCGCAACTCAGTTCTTCTATCGTAAAAATTTGTGAGATCCATGTATACCAAGTCGGTCAATTTATTCAGTTCATACTTAAGGGTCCTTCTGTCTTAAGTTATTACGTAATTAGCTAACCTAACAACATCTTATAGTGACCATATAAATATTAAAAATCTTTTATGGTTTAAATAAATAGATTGACTTGGCAATCGCACTAAACAATCTAATTTAATATAATATGTTAATGTAATCTAATTTAATGTAAAGATACATTGTTTTTCCATGCGATGGCCGTTATAATTTCTTTTAAACTTTTTCAAAGTTGCTTTAACCGATGAAATTACATTAAATCATATTTTCTTTTACTACTGTACTCGCATTTACAGTGCCGGAAAAAGGCTTAAGTGTTACCCTGGATTTGATATTTTCTTATCTTACTCGTCAGATTTAATATTATATAATAAAATAAATAAATTACTCGGTGTTCTATAAGGCGTATCCCTATAATATATATGCCTTTTCCCTATTAGGCCACTGGGTAATTTCTCACCTTTTCTAAAAAAATTAGAATTTTCTTGATAGTAAAACTGGAAGATGGTTAGCCAAATATCGGTTTGGTGTGTGTGTGTGTATATATATATATATAATTTTCTTGATGATGAAACTGGGAGGTGTTTTCTATAATTCTTTTCAGTTAAGAAATATGATATGACCCTTCATTTTTTGTGAATAGGAAACATGGTGTTGCTATGGTTACCAGTCAAACTTTAGATGAGACGTTAACAGATATGTGGTGAAAATAGATACATCCAGTTTATCGCCTTTTTCGTTTAAAAAATGAGCTGGCATCACGTTATCTAAGCATTAGAAACTTACATTTCAACGAAACAGGGCAGTGGGAGGTGTCCTGGTACATTTCTGACACACTGACTAACACATTTCTGCTATTTTTTTTTTAATTCTTTGAAGCGAAGTAGATCCTGAACTAATGTGATTAAGAATTCTGTCCGCGTGACTCATTTTAAATGATGTAATGGTATCCAAATGAAACGCAATACTTTTCCATGAAGAAACTCTGATACACATTTATTATGAACGTTTCTTCATGGCTTTTTTGTTATAAAAAGTTGGAAACATTTAATTCAAAACAGACACCCATCGCGATGAAATTGTTACGTTTTGAATAATACCCTGTGAATGATGAAGCACATATATTTAAAAAAAAATTCCTCCCGGTAATCTGAAAGTCAAAGATAGATTCCTTTACATTTAAGTTACTATATGGCAACATAAATTGTTAATATTAGAAATAGTCAAAATTAGGGTATGAAAATCACTTTTCAGTCCCTAACTTCTAAGATATTGTAGTTATCGAAAAGCTTTAAATACAAAAATTGTTCATCTTAATTTGACTAACTGGCTTTATTTTTCTATTTTCAATATTAAGAAAATTATAGCGAAATGAAAATTTTAACCCCCATTATTTCCACACCATTTGAACTAGATGGGCCATTTACAAACTCGTCCGAAAGTTTTACACTTCCAAAAGCATATTCCAAACTACTTAAAATCCAAACAGTAAGCATAAGCTTTTGAACAATGACTAGCTTTGGGTTCTAGGGACTGTGATAGGTTAAATACTGTAGATATTTTCCTCGAAGTCATGTCATGAGAACCATTGCAATAGGTAGTCTTTCTATAGGAATCTACCTAAAAATGCAGCAAAAATGCGATGTTCATTTGTAATTGAGGCGTCAATTTTCGTTGTAATTAATTTCTAAAAAATTCCACTTCCTATTTTCAAATGCTTTTTTATAAGACATTATCTATATATGACCTCTATTACAAATCATTTGCAAATATTGTGAATAAGACTTCAATAGTAAATAAAACGTCGTTTTCTTCAGCATGTGTAATTTCAAATAAACTATAAATTTATTAGTCCGAAATATGTTTTGTTCTGATGCATTTAGTTGCCACATTTAGTCAACTTCTTAAGTTGAAATATCAAATAAGTTCTGACTTTAATTTTCGTCATGGAGTACGATAATAATAAACCTTCATTAAGACCGTGTATTTCCATAAGCCATTGTAAAAGACATCTCTTGATAGTAGCTATCAAGATTATCATCAGAACCGATGTTATGTGTATTTCTAAACTTCTATTGATTTTAGAGAGAAGGGACCAAAATTGTTTTCTTGTTAAAGAGATATCGCTGTCTTACACTACGAATCGATTATTATTATTATATCAAATATCGATTTAAGTATTTAATTTAAATGATTTGCTTTTAAACGTATTCAGTATGTATTCAGAGCTATTTAATTAGGAATAATTATGCAATGCCTAGCTTCAAGATCATATAACAAAAAGGCAAAAGAAGCAACTGTCTGAGGACCTCTTGATTTAGGTTGAAGTGATTTTTTTTTCTGTTGTTATCTAAGAAATTCGTTTTTGTATTTTCATTTTATTTGTAAAGTACATGCACTCGAACTTATTCAAATTAAAAACAAATATCCTTTAAATTTCCACATATTCTTCTTGGGATTTTTTTCTATGATTTAAAATTCGTCTATGATGTAATCCTTCTTTTTTTTTCTTGTGTTAGCGGATTGATTCGTAATTCAATAGCTCTGGCCAATTTTGTATTATAGTATAAAGATTATTTTAAAAATGTTTTATTGCTTTGTTTGGAATAGTTTTCAAATTTAAATTACTTTTATATGTGAAACGCTGAAAACAAAGCTCTTGAGTATGGTTTATTAAAATTTAAAAAATGAAAGTTAAAAGTTTTCGTATTTATTTTTGTCAAAACATTTAATGCTTATAAATTGCTTATGTAGAAATAAAATTCAAATCTATAGAAAACGAAGCTTCAGACCTTGAAAAGGAAAAATGTGGTTTCCCAATCATCGTAAGATCCTTTGTAGGATTTAACTGCATCCATACTGAAAGCGCCCAAACAACCTTTCAGTGAAATTACGATGGGTGCCTGAGATGTCTGGATATCACTGCCAATTCTTTCCCTTTAAAGTATGATTGAATAAATACACGAGGTGTGTACTTTCTTCGTTAAAAATACTCGCCCAGATGGATTTGGAGGGCAAGAGCTTTTATGAAAACTGTCAAAAGATGCCCGAGCATACATTTACTTTATATAATCAGCTAAGCGGGGTCTTCTTTTGCATATCAATTCTATAAAAATACGGACTGCGTTTTCTGAGGGGGGGGGGAGGTCTTATCTTTCTGAGAAAATCATAAGTGTTCCAGTATTCCTAGGTACACGAACTCAAATGATCTTAGGAATGAGATGTTTAATGTGTCCTTAATTAAATTCCCTGGTACTTCCAGCAAGTCTTATGTCTGTATTATTTGATAATTTTAAATAAACATAAACTACCTTTTTATAAATTCCTAAATGTACATTTCTTTTTTTAATGCTTTCATTAGAACCGGATAAACGTAAGTATATATATTTTTTTCTTTATGTAATAAAAAAATTTCCTTCTCAACAAAAAAATTTGATATATTATTTTTTATATATTTAATATTTTAATTATTAATATTTAAATTTTTTTATATCTATACTGGCTTTAAAAGTAAATACATTATTTTTAATGTGTTTGCTATCAACCCATTCTGCTGTATACCAGCATTTCTTCTTATTTGTTGACTAATTATCTACCGATAATCTTAGGATTGAAACAAAAGATTTTTAAAATCTTGGAAGCTTTTAATGCTTGATTCACTTCAACGGTATTTCGTTCAATTTGTTAGTTTTTGTTCTAAGTTTTAGCGATTTTTTTCTCCTTTTTTCAACTTAATATTTTCAAAAATCTATTTAAAAATGTAAAATGTAGTTTTAGAAAAAAAAAATTTGATTTCTTTTTGTTTTGAAATTACAATAGGATTGTAAAATAGATTAAAAAGTTCCCTAATATGTTAAATTTTTGTTTTGTCCACTTCGTTTCGATATCTTTGAACAATATAAAAAAAACTGTTAAATATATGTAATATTATTTTTAAATCTATCTGTTTATAGTACCGAGAGTTACCGAATATCCAATGAAGGCTTAAAGCTTATACCTACCACTTATTTATAAGCTTAATTCAAATTCTTTTACTCTAATTTTGGTACAGTTTAAAACATTTTCTTGGGCAAATTTTTCAAACAAAATTAAATTTAATAATTTTTTTCGGACAACTTATAATATTATAATGTTGTCAATGTAGTAGAAACAACTTAATGTTGCTATTTTTCCCCTAATATAGTGGTGCTTTACACTTATGTTTAGGCTTCTAATTCTTTTCACACATTTGTTTGGCATTCTGAAAATATAATACTAACCATTCTTTGCATTTTCTAAAGAGGAAAATAGATAATTAGTACAATGTATAATAATTTAATCTTCAGTATATTCTATAAGTGAAAATTAAAATTTCAAATTTTTATCTTAATTTTGCTCATATTAAATTCATTCTAAAATTTATCTTATTTCCTGTTTCAATTCCCACTTTTTATTTAATTATTTTTAACACGCGTTTAATAAAATTGCTGGTCACACGCTCACGCTCCGAGTGAAAAGATAAAAATTCTAATGCTTACAACATTCTTTGACAGATATCCGATTCCCTTTCCTAAATGTGTAAAAGGACGTCAATTTTATCATCGCCTCTTGTACATAAAATAACTCCCATCGTGAAAACAAAACGAAGCCAAAATTTTAAAAGTTTGTTATATTCGGCACGCATCTGACAAAGTTATGTTTACATATTGGCTGAGATGCCATTTTACCAGCTGATAATAAGACGTCTTAATAAAGATAGAAATATTCATAGAGTGATCTTGCATAAATCTGAAGAGCATACTGATATAGATACAAAATCGGAAATGAGTACCATTATCGTGCAATCTAAGTACTTTTTGGTCTTTCAATTAGAAAAAGTTTTATAAGCAACAAATATTCCCACCATACAATAAAATCCCGCATTTTTTAAAATTTCTGATTTAGAAATTCCGTATTTAACTAATCTATTTATGAAATGAATATGGAAAATGTATTTCTAAGCCAAATGAAAAAATTTTTGGTCTTCTAAGAGACAAATATTTGACTCTTATTTTAAATTTATTTGAATAAATTTGCATGCGAACTAAATAATTAATTTTTAAAAAATCAATTAAATATAGAGAAGCTTAGTGGCAATTAGTAAAGAGTCTCAATTTATTAAAAAATTGAAAAAAAAAACTCCTGAAAATAGTTATAACAGTGCTTCTTTTATTTGCAAATTGTGAAAAGCTGTAATAAAAAAATTGAAAGATGCACATAATAAGTAAGACATGTATAATATATTTGCGTATTCTTTGAATTTTTTTAATTAATAAATTCTTTGGAATTTGTTAATTTCATAGACATATGTATACAAAAAAATGGCTATACGAATGTAAAGCATTTGGAGTTAAGTTATAAATCCCCATCTCCCATAGAAACCATTAGAAAATACGCTGTTTCTGAACAATTGCGCCAACTAATGAGTTGATTAAATATGAAGACATATTCAGTAATAACTTTATTCATTCTATTTATGTTCTCGCATTTATAAATAAGAAAGAAAAAATCCCGAAATTTATCATCATTTTTAAGTAATTTTGAAAATTATTAAATGTGAATTTCTCTATTACCTCTGAAAAGTTAATAAATAGTGTATTTTTATCGCTTGCTTTCATACTGAATGAAATTTTTGCTGTAATTTTCCAGTATGCAATCCACCTAAGCATCCTATGAAGTGTTCTACTGACATAAAGAAGCTCTTAGAACAATTGGTATGATTGTTGGTTATTTTGCACAAAATATCAAACTTTCAAATTTGGTTTGAAAAACAGTTAGTAGATTGTAGTTAATTATATTTATTATATTGTATTAATATGTAATTAATTATTTGAATTAATAATATATATTTCTGTTATTTGTAATAATATGTATTTCTGTTGTTATATGTTCTATTATTATTTCTATTTTTATGTTTTTATATAAAAAAAATAAATTACTTTGCATTCTGGTGATGATGAGATGTATCAATAGTATCGAATTATTACTCGTTCTCATATTTGAAAACCCTCCACCCTTTTGAGCATGCGTCAAGATGCGTTTATTTAAACAAAATAGGGGTGAGAAGAGATATGAAAGGGGGAGGTTTACATTTAACAATAAGATGAACCCAGATTATTCGCGGATTTGGGAGGCTTAAAAACGCGTAACATTGTCGAAAAAAGATTCTAATTCACAATAAAATACTTTAGAATAATTTTTATTTACTGTAAGGGGCCTAAATATTAAATATAATGAATAAACGTACACTTTAGGTCTTTAAAATTTGGTAGTTCACTTTTTTTTAAATAAGAATTTTTATGTTAAAATACTTCTTTTTTTATTTGTTATTGAATTTTTGATAACATTTTGAGATTAACAACGGTAGACACTCTCTGTCACAATGATGTATAAAATATTCTTCGTTCCGTTTTTGAACGCTTTTTTGCTACTTGAACCAACCATATAAGCAATCAATACGCAATTTTCAGTTAAAATGAAATAGTAAACTCATAAATAACACGACGTTCACTTAAGTATAGAAAAAATGAGTCAAAAAGCATCTAATGGAGCGGAAATCAAGGTCAAAAATTGACGAATACCGGGTATGGCTCATCCTTCCTCGCCTCGCTTCTTAGCGAGGTAGATCGACGAAAAGTGATAGTCTTGGAATACTGAATCTATCACTTTTCAGTATCATCAATCTTTTAATGTATGCTTGCTCTTTTAATATATATTTTTTCTCACACGTAGGATACAATGGACCTTACTAATATAGATACAGCAATGACAACTATTCAACACATATCGGAAGTTTCCAAAGCTACCAACAAGAAAACGGCTGGTAAGATTCTGTTCGTCAACAAAATAAATTTCATTTTCTGATCAGATCGGCGAAGAAAGTTCTTTTAAATTCCAACAGATTTCACTACAGTTTAGACTAAAACATTAAAACATTGCGATACATTTAAAAAAAAAATTCAGTCATCTGTCATAACTTATGTCGATTTAAATATATTTACATGCTGATTATATTTCTGATTTCGAAAAAAAAAAGAATTAAAATATTTTCCAAATCGTTTTATTTAAAAACTAATTTTTCAGGTAATGTTATAAAAACTGTAAATAAATTGACGAATTTAAAAAGAATTGCGGCATATATTTTTTATATAAAATATAAAAATTATTTTTGAGGATTGCTATTAGTAACATAAATTTATCATCAATGCAATTTTACTTATATGCTTAACAGTTTGTCGTATGGTTGATTCCACTTTATGATTCTAAATACATCACTTTTAATTATCGTGAAACCTTACTTAACGAGTATGATTTGTTTCCAAATCTTACTCTAAACGTGAACACATGTTAAGCGAAACAATTTTTCTATAGAGATCCATGTAAAATGGAGCAATACGTTCCAATCCGAAAAAAATACTGAAAAAAAATTATAATTATGTAATTTATTATTTATAATTCATGCCCTTTTGCAGGAAAGTTGTCTAGATACATTTGCCTTCGGTAAAGCTCCAAAATTTGGCGAAAATGAGGAACGACAACATCGTTAAGCAGATTTTATAGCGCGAGTAGCTGTACGTAGCAACATTCTCAACGTATGTTGCAAGAACTTCCCATGCTTTCAGCATTTTCCTTATTTTACTAGAATATTGAAGTTATACAAAGATTATACTCTTTACGAGGAACTAGCATCGTAATCGCATGTTATTGAAATATTAATCTCTCATATTGCAAATGTGAAGCCATGATGCATGCCAAAGTGTCTGTTTTTTTTTTCTTTTGAATCTTTAATTATTGTTTATAATTCATGTGTTAAATGGGGAGAGGGGTCAGAAAACAAGCATTTGAAATAGATTGGTATCACGATGTGGACTTCGTTACGCGTTTTGAAAAACAATGCTCGCTAAGGGAGTTATTGCTTCTTTTATACATTTTGTTTTGCTGGGTATACGAAGTTTTGTTGTACTTTTTATTAGTTATTTTTATCAATTTCTATTTCTAAGATCTCACCAAATGATTCCTTTCTAGCAAAGATTTAGTATTGATTAATATATGAGCACACTAAATTTATCATCTGTCCGAATTTTGTAAATAGTATGTTTTTCGGCCAATTTAAATGTATGACTAAATATATCACTTTGTATTATTTTTTACCAAAAATACTTTGTAATCAAAATATTAAAACTATAAAGAGAAATATGCCACATTTAAAATAAAACTTATGAAACACCCTGCACACATCTTATAAACCATTTGAATACACAGAATGAAATTAATATTGAAGTTATGGCATAGAGAAAAACAATATACAGATAGGTTCAGGAAAAGTGACAGTTAAAAAATAAATAAAATGGCATGCATTAATTATTTTACATCTCACCAAGTAATTCCAGACATTTAATATCAGATAATATATCAGCAGCGCGCTGAAACATCATTATTTCAGAAAAAAATTATTCATATATATTTGAATTTTTTTATGGCCTGGAGAATCTTGGTTTCAGATTATTAATTTAATACAATCTCTTAAGATTTATAAAAACAATTATGAACAAAAAAATAAAAGCCATAAGAACTTTTTATATTTAACAATTTAATCATTTGATAGAGACAACTAAAAAAGTTTGCTTGGTTTAAAATATATCATATGTGATGTGTTATCCCTATATAAGGAATTTAGTTTAAAATTTTATAATTTTATCTTCTATATGGTTATGAATCTAGAAAACATTTTATGTAAAATATTTTAGTAGCACGACATCTGATTTCATTAACAGATACACATATATTTTAAGAAAATGGTGCCAAACTAGACACACATATGCATGCAGAAAGGGTCACATTTTTAACCAGTCCTTCAAATCTAAAAAGTTTGAAAGTTTTCCATTTAGAAGACTAATAAAATTTCATATTTAACGATTTTTTAGCATTTGTTGTTTTTGCTTATGATTAGAACATAACTTGTTTTCCAAAATAATAAGCATACAAACGTTCCTAGAGACTACGGGGACCAAGTCTCAGCTTCGAAGTCTTCAGCTCGGTATCGAAGACGCGCATATTCGAGATCAAATTCCATTGAAATTGCAACATGTATGTAGGTTTGGGGAGTGTTTAAGCTTCTATCTACAACCAAATGTTCTATCGCTGGCATAACATAGGTATTGGGAGACTGATCTTTTTATTTGATAATTAGGACTCGAGAAGCTATTTTCTAATTACATAATTTTGGTCTAAAGCTCAGCAATGATCAATTATAATATTAAAACTGTGCTATGAATTTAATTTTAATGGTAGTTCAGACTGTCAAATATATATTCAAAGAATATTTTACGTTATACATATAAATCATTCGACCAGCAAACTGGCGACTTTTAGAATCTAAAAAATTGATTGACTTTGAAAATCCAAGAAAAATCCAGAACTTGAGTATATCCTATAATATACAGTTCTATATCTTTTGTTACGAATTTATAATATTGCTTTCTTGAACAGTTAATTTGAAAGAGACAGTTCCAAGTATCTCTAAAGAATACTGAGTGGATGCCGGATCAATGATATTCCAGCCTTAGCGACAAACATAACAAACATTTCCCAGCTTGGCATTGACTTTGGCAAAAAAAAAAAAAAAAAAAAAAAAAACCATGAAGTTTCTTAAACTATTGAAATTTTAACTATATCTAGAATAGGAACGAAGATACGATATCCTTCTAGAAAACTGGACACTAGAAGGGTACGAAAAAATTAACTTTTGATTTTTAATTTCTAATAGTGCAGAAAAATTAACCTTTGGAAAAATATAAAAAATATTGGAGTACATCTTGAGGTGCCGCAAGGACATTAAAGTTTCATAAAAACACACTTTTCTTTCAAAGATTTTTACGTGTTTTGATTATGAAATAAAGTTTTTAAATAGCATTATAATATAAATATAAAACAGTTTTACTATTGCGTTGGCATGGCATCCAAGACGCTGAGTCATCGCTGGGGTTGATGTTATTGGTGGCAGGCGGAGATTTGTCTGCATGTGGTGACAAGCTCAAAGCTGGTGTCAAGTCATCAGTTTTGTCGAGTTCAATTAAGTTGTCGTCGCCGCACCGTCTTTTTTGTCCGTCTGCGTTGTTGTGAGTAAAAATGGCTGTCTAAATTAGTGATGACAAGACAAATTTCAGAATGTCCTGTTTGGGGGAAATTTTGTGATTTACTTGAAGTTAAACTGTCGACATGCCAATTTGTTATGAAGTGCTACTGTTTTATTAGACATAACCTCAAAATTGCTTCAGTAAAGAGTCCTTCTGTAAGTGAAATACGTAACACTTTAATTCCCAAAATAGAACAAATATGGTCAAGAGCCTCTGTTCCCATTGTTTCTAGCAAAAGAATTTTACAAGTGATAAAACTTTATCATGCTAAATACAGGAATTTATTAAAGTCTAAAAGCAAAAAAGGGGCGAGATCAGTTTGATTCCAAACTCACAAAATTTAGAGAAGAAGCTAAACGTTTATTTGATTTTGCTGTCTGTAAGTGTGTAAACTTTAATACTTGTACTTGTATAAATGAAAGAAAGAACCGGTGGTGTAACAAAAGTTTCTAAACGTTCTAACAGGAAAATGTCTACATGCAATACTGATAAAGTTACCATAAACGCTTTGAGCAAGAAAAAATAAAGAACTACAGAGAAAGGTTGAATTTAATCATGAACGAACAAAAAATACTAGTGTGACCGAAACAGTTATTGGCGACAATGACAGCGCTGAAGATCAACAATGTTCTTTACAAAACGAGGCAAACATATATATTATTTTTAAAAAAATAATAAAACGTCATGCATTTTGTAGTTAAAAAATGCAACAAATAAATGTGCACATTCCACCCAAAATATCCTTTTACATATCAAAAAAAATAATTTTTAATTCTACTGCCATACAGGAAAGAAGAAAGGCTCCACATCCACTGAAAACGATAAGAAAGGAAGTGCAGAAGAAGATGATGTTGATCTGGAAGAAATGAAAAGAGGGAATTTGAAGAATATGATAGCCATCGTGAAGAAACTCGTCAATAAAACTTCTGGACCGTTTAGCCCAGGAGTGGAACCAGAGGATTTAACTGTTTTATACGTAAGATCAAAATATTGTATTTTTAGAAACTTCTTCGTACATTAGATGGTAATTTTTTTAAACATTATTAGACATTTTAATTATTTCGATTTTTTAAAATTATTAAAAGAATTCAGAGTTATAAAACTAGAAAACTTAATGAAATTTTAGACTTAGTCTAACCGAATTTTATGATTAAATTTCATTCTTAATATGGTAAATATGTAATATTCGTCTAAAAGTAACAGTACTGTAAAGTACGAAAGGCTGCGGTACGAAAATGGAAGATACGAACGAATGGATCAAAAGTCCTTTCGAAGAAACCATAAAGAAAATGAAAGTGTCATCAAAGGAAGAAAACATATTAAATGAACTGTCACTAAACTTAAAATCTTTATGTTCTCCTTCAGGATGACTGTCCAATAGCAATATTCAGTAATCGTCAAACATACATCAAGACACTTGATTGGGCATTTGACCCCTTGTATATTTGTATAAAAATTCTTTCTCAACTTTACTTTTATTTGAAATATAAGTACAGAAATAAACTGAACGTAAAATATGACTTGAAGCTGAAGCTGTCAAGTTTTAAACCATTATTGGCTCGTTCGTAAAGAATAGATTACAATAAAATTCCCATTGAAGATTTTTTAGGTTTTGACAGCACGTTAATGAATTTTTTACATTATGGCAACTAAATAACAACAATAAATTTTGTTCTTAGATTATAGATTTATAAGAAACGAGACTTTGAATATCTCTACCTTTCTTAAGACTTCGTTTTATCAACTGATAATAAAGTATAGCAGCCAATATATATATATATATATAAGCATGATTTGAAGCAACATGACCGGAAAGAAGAAACTTCTGGAATGAACAATTTATTTTGGCATGTGAGCCATAAGTTGTACAACGAGAAGAGCGATGAGAGGCCTCTATTAACATCGCGATACAAAAGCAAAAGAGACAGAAATTTTCCCCTTCGGGTTTTTACTATGAGATTCTGATAGTGATTTCTTTGACACATATCGACTTAGGAAAGGTAATCCTGGATAACTATAAAAAAAATATGCGGTTTGCTTTAAGGATATTTATTTCTTCTCTCGGAGCGTGAGAAATCGCTATAGTCATCAATTTTTTAGAGCACGTAGTAGGAAATAATTATCAAAAAAGGCAGGATTTGGATCAGAAAATAAGACAAAGTTTTAGAATGAAGTTTAAATAGTTAAAAATTTGAAATAAAAATTTCAAATTAAGATTTATATTAGATTTTAAAAATATCATTACACACAATAATTTAATTGAAATTCTAATATTAGTATGCAGAATATGTTGTGGATTCAAAGATATATATATCATATTTATAAATTGTTACATAATGTTATACTATAAGTGTTATATATATATTATATATTTTTAGTAGTTATTATACATTTACGAATAATATCTATTTTCTTTTTAGAAAATGCAAGAGATGGTCAGCATTATATTTTCGGAAGGTCAAACAGACTTGTGGAAAGAATTAGAAGCGGTAAGTTGATGCTTGCCATTAATTAAGTTATCACCAAAGGTTAAAAAAAATGTAAGCTTAAAAATATTGGCAATTTTCAAAACAAATTACAGGATTGGATAAAATTTTTGCATCCATTAGATGTATGTGTAAGAAAAGATCTGTCTATATTGTGGCTATAATTAAAAGTATAGTTACAAATATAGTAAAATAAACGTAATACTCTTTCTTATATAGACTATCTGGAGAAATGATTTATAAAAAATAATAACAGTAATTTTCATTATCGTCATTTGTGGCCTCAGATTAATTGCGCAGTAAAATAGGCATGAAAAAAAAATTTATTTTTGTATGATAGACTATGAATGGGTATTTTAACAAGAAATATTTCATTAGAAATTACACTTCATTTTTAGTATTCAACTGCATTTTTACATTTTTCCTATTCTTTTACTGATTTTGCAGTCCAGAGCTTATTAACATATATGTAAGTTGCGTCATACAACATACATGAAAAAATAGTTAACAACATTTCATAAGAGAGACCATTCTACATAGAACTTCCAAATTTGTCACATTTTAGAAATACATTTCTTCATTTAGTTTATTCCCACAAACCTTTGGATAGTTGGAGTTTACTAAGGAAATGGTTTCAAAATTTTAATTAGATTTTTGAATGAAAAATAATGAAAACTTCAGTGCTTTTTTCACAATAATACGATACCATATTGCAAAAACTATTTTTACGCCACTTTAAAATTCAAAATATTAGCTTTTCGGAGCTAGTAATTTCATTTCTGTCCAATTTTTCTTAATTTTAATATTTTATTGATATTTTTTTAAATATATCTTATAACAATGCTTTCTACTGATTTGGCAGTTGAATTTTTACTCTCGTTTGTTGCCAGGAAATTAAATACTTTTTTTGTGTATGTCCATGCTATCGCTGCTGTTATAAGTAAATTTTAAAACTACAATAAGGGCAGACTAATCAAGATTATAAAATTATTATATTTCGATGTTATGTATTAAAGGTTCAAATCTTTTAAATTTTTAAATATAAATTATGTCCCACAATTTTCATTTTTTTTTTCTTTTTTCAAACTTTTTTCTTTCAGTTCTTAATTACTGTATAAAAGGTATTTTAATATGTTTGCCTTGCACATACTGCGTCATAACTTTCTCAGAAAACATCAATGCCAACTGTACATTTATATTAATTCCTTATGAGATTAATCCATTGATATTAATTCCTGTAAATTGTTATTAATAAAGACACCACCATTATGAAAAATTAAACACATAATAGTTATTTAAATACAATTCTTTGTTATATCCTAAAAAATACGATAGCCAAACACATTGTGAGAAATCTGTTTTACGGATTACATCATTAAAATTAATCCCACTAATTCTGTAAATTATATCATGAGTATTATGTATAATTATTTATTCCTGATTATATAGTTATAATTCTTGATTTGTTAGTTACTTGTCACCTTTCATGAACCGTTGGTTCGCCGTGTTAATTAGTAACAAAAAATTTCAGTTAATTTTTTTTTATAAAACTTGGTTTTAATTATTTTTTTTCAACAAAACAAGTTTAATCAATAAATTTTGATGACACATATCTGAGAAAACACATAATTCATAACTAACTTCATTTAAGAAGCCTAACATCTTTCTGATTATTGTGTAAAGCAATTTTCTAATTCTCTTTTTATAACATTACATTATGTCATAAACAAGAGATCCAATGCTTAAAAATGAATACATTTTTTTTAAGTTTCTCCATAACTTAATTTTGAAGTTAAATCTTAAATGTAAATCTAATAGCATTGCAGAAATTTTATTAAAACATGATTCATATTATAATCCACTTAATATTTAAAAAAGGCAAATTTTCATATACTAATCATCAACAATGGAATGAAAGCCAGGATGAAATATTAGTAACAAAAATGGAAACAATTTAAATTTCACTTCAGTAATGAAATATATTATAATAAAATGTATTTATAATATCTTTAAATAAAAACTAGTTAAGAATAGAAAAAAATTATATGATAAAGAATTAGAATAATTAAAAACATATTTTCCTAAATTTTAAAATCATGAAAAAATCAGATTTGTGCAGTAATATCTTTAGATATTAACTTTTGAGATTTATAAAAAAAAAAAAACTCTTAAAGGTACGCATTCCCGCACTTCAAAGTATATGAGCGCCAAGTTTGGAAGATATAAGTTTAATTATTTTGCTTATACAGCGCGAACAGTATATGTGTGTGTTGGTCCAATACACAAATGCTCCTTTGTTATTAGTAATGAAACACATATATAAGATAAAAACACATGTAAAAAAACACATATATAAGATACTATAAATCTATTATTCATAATTTTTGGAAATATTTTTCAAACAATTGTTCTTTTCTGTCAATCTAAAAATTAACTCTGTTTTTTTAGGATGGTGAGGACAGTGTCAGTCTTTTAACTTCTGTTCAAGACTGGTCTATGTCGAAGCTGCTTGAATCCAAAGCAACAGAAAAGAACGTTGACTTATTAATGCTGACTGAAAATGTTGGTTAGTGAATACTTTTTATTTATTTTGTAAAGTGATTAAATATGTATTTTTAATGAATTGATTAACCTTATCTGTTAGAGAAAAAATAATCGTTTGCTTTAAAAATGAAAACGATTATTGATTCATCACGAATACATCAAAATATTACTTTTTATAACATGAATAATGAGATAAATTAATTCGTAATTAAAAATCGAAAGAATCAACCATTTGCTTATGAAGTGAAAATACGATTATTTTTATCAAGTGCAGGCAGGCTTAATAAAATCAAAAATCTCGAATGCTTCAATATTCTGAAATAAAATGTCAGAGCTTAATTTTTTTAATCGATTAAAAGAAGTAATTTCGATGCACAAACTCATTACATTATTACTCAAATTATTTGACTCTTAAAGAAATTTATTTGTCAAATAATGTGTATAAAACAAAATTAATTTGGTGGAAAATTCTAAAAAAAAATATTGCCTAGGTATCTTTTATGGAATTCATACTTTTAACTAGTAGTTAAGGATGACATTTTTAATTTTTCACAAAAGATGTATTATATCAATTATCAAAAATATTTTTTATCGTTTTACTTTTTCGAATATAAAGTTTATAAAGTGCAGCAATCGTTATGAAATTAGATATCAAATTATTCTCAAAAATAAATAAATAATCAAAAATGGAATAAATGTCTGAATAAAATTTTGCATATACTCTTAGACTCGAAATGTTAATTTGTCAAAGAAATATCTTGATTAGAAGAGCATTTGTCAGTTCGTATATGCAGTAGAATGCAATAAATCAAAAACGCAATAAGTTAGCTGACAGAAATTCAAGGTATAGTTTTCTCACCAATGCACATCAAATTTCGCATGAAATCCGCCGAAGAGTTGATTGTCCGTCTGTGAGTCTGTGAATGTCATATTTCAACCCTCTTAGCATAGAATATTATACAGTAGCTTTACTATGTTGCATGATATTCTGAATGTAGGCCAATATCGAGATGTCTTAACAATGTTGTTGGGCATTTTAGACCAAAAAGAAAAACAACAAATGAAATTAAGTATGTGGTTTCATCATTAAAACGGCACTGTTAAAAACTATAATATCAAATTTCGAGCCGAATCGATTCAATTTGCATTCTTGATTTTATTCACTATACGAGGGAGCTAAGCAAAGCACGTTTAATAAATGTAAATATATAAAAATGTTTTTAAAAAACTCCCAGTGTTTTTTTCCTTTATGCTGCTTTTTTCAAGAGGGCTGATCACTAGTTGAGAATAGAATGAAGCACATTTACATCACTATTCTGTTGGCTAGGCCAACTTTATCGATAACCGGTGGATATGTGGTTAGGGCGAAGAAATAGTATTTAGTAGTCTTATGTACATCAGTTTCACCTCCCATGAGTTTGCTTAAAATTGCATAAAATGAATCAATTTTTGACAAAAGAATCATGTCAGATATCTGGTATATATCATCATGTGAAAGCAGGTGACAGTCTCCACGAGATGGCGCAGGCGGCGCCAGTGGGAACACTAAAACTAGTAGACGGAATGAAACTAGAGCGTGCGGGTGCTGGAAAGTTTGGGGGAAATGGCTGTGGACCGTGGCAGCATGATGAGGAGCCCACGTTGTAATATGTACCAAAATTTGTAAATATGTATAATAGAACCTATATTTAACCCTGGCTCCCACATCAATAAAGATTGTCATTCTTTGGTCTACATTGTCGATGGTACTTGTTTGATAATGATACAAAAATGAAACATTTCAAATGACTGACAAGAGTCTATACTTTTAGTTCCTCGCATGCGAAGTACACAAAGAAAAATCATTGTAATCGTCAAAAAATTCGAACTCCGAATTGCAACGAATCCCCACGATTCAGACTTCTTCTGAATTCGAATTATGCGTTTTTTATGTATCTGAATAAGTTGAAACAAAAATACTTTGAGATGGACTAACAAAATTCGAAATCTGGTCTGTACACTAAATTTGTAAATTTCTATCATATTTTGAATGGAATCCAGTCTTGACACCTAACTTGTAGATATATACCAAATTTAGAAACAAATCAGTCAACGGGTTGACCGTCAATCGATTTGTACCTTCAAAAACATGTACACGCAATAATTCAAAAATATCAGATCTTCTCATAAGTATAAAATTTGGTCTGATAATTTGTGAGTACAGTTTGTAGTTCTGTGTGAAAAATAAAAGTTATCCAAAATACGCGTTCGGTTTTCTGTATTTATATATTAATCACATCCCAACAATTAATTGCCAAAGATGGCACTAATATAGCTGTTTTGTAACTATTGTTTGCCAATGACATATAGTTAAAAATACACAAATACAATCTTTAAAGAGAATGGGAGAAAATTTTATGCAGACAACTTCCGCTAGTTATTCATTAATATTAAATATGAAATTTTGGTTGTTTATGTAATTGCAAATTACGGTATATGTATACATTTTGAGGGTATCCCTGCATTCTTATTTCAGTTATTAGAGGACAATATTTGTCTTGTAGTGAGGTCTCTAATTGGAAATCGTAAAATATTATATTTGAAATCCGATTTCATTAAAAATTAGCTAACTACATGGATTTGTTGTAGCACCGAATCTGAAATGGGAGATTTAATGTCTTCCCACTGCTGTGACATAGAACTCTGGAAAGAATGATGAGGCCACGGTGACCTGGTGGTAATGTCTCGGCTCGTGAGGCGTAGGGTTTCAGGTTCGCGACCCGATTCCACCGAAGAACCGTCGTGTAAGGGGGTCTGTTGTACGTTAAATCCGTCAAGGCCAAACGTCCTCCCGCTGGTGTGGTGTGGAGAGGGGGTGCCATCTCAGGTGTCGTCCTCGTCATCTGACTGCGGTTCAAAATTACGAGGTCCGTCGCAAAATAATCCTAGTGTTGCTTTACAACGGGACGTTAATATAACTAAACTAAACTAAACTGGAAAGAATGATGTTCGATCAAGTATTATCCTTATCAACATCGTTTTAAATTATGAAATAATTCAGCTTCTCAAAATAGTTCTCGCATAGCCTAAAAATGGAATGTTGATGTTAGAGAAGATTAAATAGTAACTGACCTTCTGAATAGCAAATTATTTTGACTATTTTTCCCTGATGGGGATCATTTCCTGAGGGTTGATCATTTATGGACGATGCATATGTGAGTGTTTCTTTTCTCTATTTTGAAGTGGGTGATATCACTCCTCGATGATGATGTTTATATGAATTTTTCATGAAAAATATAGTTTCTTACAATCTGTCACTTGAGGGCACTAAGGTAAGTAGGCGGTTTACATAATAAAGTGCCAATTATACTTAAATTGACTGTTTTCCATAGAAATAAATGTTGACATTAGACATAAGAAATATAAAATGATTTGAGAGTAAGATTATTTACGAAGTAATTAGAGAAAACAGATTAAATGTATTACAGTGAATTTATCATTTATAGCGTATTTGATCAATTATACACTGTGGACAAAATGTTACTAGTACAGCATACATATTCTCCGTAAAGAAATTGTAAATTATCATTCCTGAATGAAGTATAGATCTCAGCTATATGCAAAACTGTTCCTTTTTTCAGCTACTCAAAGTTTGAAGAGCGAGCCAAAAGAACTGAAGAAAAAATACGCACCTTACATGTATTTCCCGGACTACGGAAAAGATCCAAAGTGGGATGAACTCAGAAAAAAATGGGGCGGAACAGCAGATCAGATGAGAGTGCCTGTCGCCGTACTCGGAGATTCGAGTAAGTTAAAGAGTCTCCGAATTTTAAGAAACTCTATTACTGGTATTTAATTAATTTTTATTGGAGGTCACGTAATTGATATATTATATGATAATTCTTGGTATGGATTCTGCATTCTTGCATTATTCTGATTTTTTTTTCTTTTCTTTTTTTAGTGTTTGAGATCAATATCTTAACATAAACAATTATAACATGTTCAATTATGTAAACATATTTTTAATGTTCGTTTTCAGGTGAACCAAGTAGTATTCAGTCGATGTATTACAATGCTTACCACAAGATGGCGCCTCTACAAAACTCCATCACGTAAGATTTCAATTTTTAATTCATTCGTTGATGAAATTAAGTATTTAGGTGAAATATTTAGAATTTAGGAGAAAGCTGTAATAACAAATAGCCGTACTCATTTAGTTTTCTTTGTCTTTCTATTATCAAAATTAAAACAAAGTCACGGAGACACATCATGTCAAATGAAAAGCATAAACGAGGAAAATTTTATTTTAATAATATACTAAAATGTTTATTTAGAAAAATTTAAAACATTATTATGGTCACACAAATTTCGAACATTAGCATTTTTGTAGAACAGTGATTTTCGAAGTCAAAATGTTACTTATATTTAAAAATAGACGCCTTTGTTAATCAGTTGCTTCTCCAATAAAAATGATTATTAAAAATTTCGATTAAATATTTCGTATAACTTGGACATAATGGCTTCTTCAGCAAAATACTTTTAAACTTTTGACAAACATATAACTCATACTAATTTAGAAGCTTTATATTTTCTTGTTTCGTTGTACTCTGTATTTCTCTAATTTTCTGTCTATATTTTTATACATTCAATTTTATAAAATGGGCGCATTTCACAACATTTTTAGTATTGTCTTATTCTGATGTTCAGCACAATTTAAAAAAAATTATTAAAAGTATGCCTTATACTCCAATTTATTCAAAAGCATATAATAAACCGAAATTTCATGTATTGATTATTAATAATGGGGGAAAAGCCAGAATGAAATGTTCGTAGTAACAACGAAAATGATTTGAATTTCACTTCAATAAAAAAATATTTTGTTATTAAATACGCTTACATTTTTTTAATTATGCGATAAAAAAAATTAGTGCAATTGAGAAAATAATATAAGGTGATGTAAAAATCATTTTCCTACTGTATTATTCTCAGTTATCGAGGATAATGTTATGTTCGATTAATTTTATTAATCGCAGCTATTGTTTAAAAAGTTTCGTTGAAATTCTAATGAACATTTTTAAAAAATGTTTCCACATCCCAAATATTTTGAATAGTATTTAAATCAGGGTAGACGCTAGCCAATTTTAAAAGAAGAAACAAAATTCAAAATATTTTTTGAAGTATTATTCAAAAATTAAGAATATTGAATTTAAAAAAATAATCGATATTTTTTTAATTTGATTTTCAACCTACTCACTTACTTAAATATTTATTAGAAAGAATCAAAATTATTAGTTGTTAATAATATATAAATTTTTTTATTATCAATCAATCAATCAATCCAGATAAATTTTTTTTCGTATATTGTGGTATTTTTTGTCTGACCTTCCAGCATCAATCTGGAATGTCAGAACAGTTCATTAGCTAGATATACATTTAGTGCCAAACAGACTTTTTGATATACTTAATAACAAATTTTGTTATCAAGTATATATTTATCCATTATCCAATTACTCATTTCTTTTTCACACACTTTTTTGCTTTGGAAATACTTTATTGTATTAATTCAACTAAAAATTCATATAACATTAGGGCTATTTATGGATTGTATTAATCTTTAACATCTAAAGGGAGTAAATTTTGGCATTTAAAGTAATTTTTGGCACATACAAATTTAGAAATACGATCATTCTATGCAGAAATGACGCTTAGACATCATAATTAAAGCAATAAATGCATTAAATGCAAAAATTCTTTCCAAGCCTTAAATATAAAATGTTCCAAGCATTAAATGTAAATGGATAGATTAAATATAAAATAAAAGTTTGCTTTTAAAAGAAGAATGTGACTTAACGCTTTGGGATATTTTTTTAACTCAGCTAAAAAGATATTAAATTTTACAATAATAATAATTTTTAAACTTTAAAATATTGACATTAAACAAAATTTCAAGACAAAGAAATGTACTATGTAGAACGGTATTCTCGATTTTATGTGGATTTATTTCGTATCACGTGATTCCAATTTAAAATAAAATCATTTTTGTCATGTATTTATGTCTAAGTTACTCGGATAGCATTTTAGTTATGACATGGCACTCTAATAATACGGTTTCGATATAACAGGAATCGTATCATTTCTAAATTTCACTAAACACGGATTCGAAGCATAAAACATGTGTCTTATAGGAAATCTGAATGAGTGTATGCAACAAAAAACCGTTTATACGCTTCTCATATGTTTGCCATTTACATTTATTTATACGTCGTTTTGTCTCCATTCCGATTCGTATGCTAATATGGCCTGATGTCAAACCATATGCTTGGTGCAGTATGGCCAAAGATGGCTCTTGCGCCATAAAACTAAACCAAAACCGATTCATATGCAACCACATTTTTGTGTAAGTGCTTCGGTTATACGAAACTATGCTTCGGTTATATGTCATTTGCGATATTGAAGGTGATTGGACCGCATACGCATTCTGCGAATACACACAAGAAATTACTTTACACGCGTCGACTTGATAATAATGACGTCAGGATTATTCACAATTGACGAATTCACATTCAAATTATCTAGTATTTGTTTAAATAGTGGTAAAGAAAAATATATTAAAAGTTATCTCATATTCACTTAATAACGCGTTGAACTCTGCTGAAAAATTTCGAGCCTAATTTGTTCGTCAGAGTGTTAGTTAAAAAAACATTCAAAGAATTCACTCCGGTTACAACTGAACATTTCACTCAATTCGAATCATAATTATGACCCCAAGTAGATTTATGATTCAGTTCATCCATAATACTCTATTAAGAAGTATATCAGTAGATGAGTCAAGTGTTTATTTTTAATTAAGTGCTTGCGTGCTCAGAAATCTTATAAGAAATGAACAATTATGATAAACAATAACGGTACAATTTTTTCACTTTTGGATAAATTCTTAATTTTAAAATTTAATTATTTTCAATATTATCTAAATACACTGTTTTTTACAAAAATTAATGAATTTAAACGAATTTGCTTTTATTGTATTTAATTTATACTAATCAAAATTGTTTATTAATATTTCGATGGTGCATTTAAAAAAATATAAACAGAACTTTTCTTGTATTTAACGACTGTCGCAAATAGTAACAAAAAGTATATCCTTAGATAGATAATCTTTTGTTAAATTTTTTTTTAAAAAATATATAATTTTAATGAACCATCCGGCTTGAAAATGTTTTGTTATCTGTTTCAGGGGATTAAACTCTACTGGCATATTTTTAGATAGTAGAGTTATTAGTTTTGGCGTGAAACCAGCTTACGAAAAAGACGTGTTGACTTCCGAACCTGTCATAATTTTTTTAGAACATCAACTGGAGGTAAAAGTATAATCTGATAAAACATAATTAAAGAAATATCATTTTGTGTTTAGAATATTTGTTATAATAAATGGTTAAAACATAAATACAAATTATTTTGCGATTTTTCTTCTATTGTAGAAAGAAAAACTTCTCAGGGGACCTTCTGCAGAAGAACTGGAAATGCCCAAGGTATAATCAATCATAGATTGCCTGATTTGTTGATTTAATAATAAAGAGCCAGAATTAGCAAAATAGCACCAAGCCAAGTGCAAATTATCAAGCAAAAGTAGTTGTTTTGTTGTAGGAAGAACAATAAACTGACTAATTCAATCAATTCTTAATCACATGCGTACTGTAAGTCACGCTCTTGTGTTATATGAAAGATGTGCAATGGATTCCAAAAATAAATTACTGTTGCACACTTGATGGGAGTCACATGAGAATAAGTTGACTTCTTTAGACATAGTTATTCAGTCTGGGATCAACTAATATTTCATGAATTTCTTTACATTTTTTTAAAGTTATGCGTACACGTTTGTAAATAGTTTCTAATGTTTATATAGCTACAAAATTAAAGAAACTGGAATGCGATTAGCAACGATTGTTTTAATGTAATAATTAATTTCGTTAAAATATAACATTTTAATCATTCTGCAATTTTTTTGTAAAATCAGTTGTATTTTGAAATTTATATTTTTGAGTCGGTTTCCAATTATGTAATTACAAGTACAAATTTATGAAAAATTATTTCGAAGATACCTTATATTCAGAACGGCATTTTTTTATTAATGTAATTATTTAAACAGACAGTGAGTTTTTGTTACATTTTTAGTTTTTATTCTGACAGTATTAAGACTTCTGTTTTAAAGTTTTGTGCAAAAGATTCTCTAAAGAACCGTGATTATTCTTATTTAGTTTATTTGAAATTAGCATTTTTTCTGTTTTTGCATAGTTAAAAACAAAAAAAAATGTTATATAAACTCGAAATCATCTTTTATTTTAAAGTTTAAATTACAGAAAAAAAATTAAAACGCAAAATAATATGATGAAAAATTAATCCTAATTCAGCCGATAAATTGGAAAATATCCATGCTTAACTTGATTTTCATGCAAGAGGAATCAATCTTTCAAAGAAATATTCGAATAACTAATTATTGGATATTAATTTTTAATCTATTAATTATATATGGTTAATTAGATTTTTATTTTAGAGGATAATTTTTATTTATAGATTGAATCAAGAGAGTGCATGAGATGGTCCGACACCTTAGAAATTCCTGAGTAAGTTTTAGTATTCTCTCAAGATTTATTATATATGTTAAATTATACAACTATTATATTTATAGGCCCAACTAAAAATCAATGTCCGCTCGCCAAAGTTGAATTTTTTTAGACTGATTTTCCGCCAAATACAATTTTGACAGTTTTTTAATGCAACCCTAAAAGCCATTTGTTACCATTTTTTGTAGTCATCTAAGATGACAGACGTTTGGGAAGTTTTTGATATTTGGCATGATTCTATAGTGCTTGGGGAGAAACTGGACATTAATCTTAAGTCTTACTTATTTATGAACGATCATAACTTAAAACTTTTATTTAAAAGGCTGCTTAAATAGTGGTTACTATCAAACAGTATTCAAAATATTTGTCTTCTTCTCTGCTCATCAATAGCACAACAAAACTGGAAGACCCATCAGCAGTGAAAATTGGAGGCTGGACCCCAGAAGGCTGTACTCGTGTGAACTCAACTGATCTTTATACGACATGCGCCTGTGATAGCCTTGGAATGTTTGCTCTTTTAGCCTTCCCACCTGTGCCCAAAGTAAGTTTGACTAAATAAAATTACTTATTTCATTTATATCTGGGAAATTTACTATAGCTTATCTCTTGCCATCGTTACCTACTGAAAGAAACTGGTTGGTAATGCGAAAATAATTTAGTTAATATAGAATTATATTGCAAACTCTATTGTTCATCTACAGTTTTGGGTTAAGCCCCTAAAACTGTGTCTAATTTAAAAATTTTGAAATGAAATGGTTATACGTACGATCAGTTAATGAAAGCACTGCACCATCGATTGAATACGGTCACAAACAAAATAAAATACAATCGACAAAAAATCGAATCAGGCAACTCAATAAAGACACATAAGCATTGAAACGTGGCAATAGCATATATCGATCATTTTAGAAACTCGAAACTATCACTTTTGAACAATTTTATACCCCAAAAGGATTATACGCAATGAGGGGGTATGTAATTCTTTATTAAATTCTTTATGTGATTCTTTATTCTCGATCTTCGTCTCATCCGATGTGTTTTCTTTCAGTAAACCCTCCTCTTCTCATTTTGAACAATACTATCTTATTTTAAATCGAAACAATTGAATTTAATATTTATCTGTCTAGTTCAGTTTTAAGGATTATTTGTGGTTTTTATGCCATCTAATTCGGCTGGCAATTAGGATTTATTACTAGATAAAATATAAACAT
>JAPMOR010100153.1:240411-376661 GCA_026543865.1 Argiope aurantia | reverse complement strand
CTTCGTGTAAATAAACGTCGTTGTTTTTATTCTACTTCTGCCTGCTGATTGAGCGTTCTCCACATCATATAACTTCCACTATCCAAACGAACCCCGGTAAAAGAAAATTTCGTAACAGTATAAACCAACTTCAGCAATAATAGAAATGCTTCGACTCTTTTTACGGATCCTAAAGCGTCGTGAAAACAAAGACTAAAGGATAAAGCTAATGCGAAAAAAGAAATAAATTGAGACATTTCTGTATGAAAGAACGGAAAATAAGATCTTTGTGTATAATTATGAAATAAAATTCTAGTTCTCTTTTTTCTGAATTTCGGTATATCAAAATGAATTTTAATATTAAAAGATAATGTTTTTATTTTTTAGGCTATAATGATACAATTTGAATTCATGTAATGTTTATGGTATCATATTGTTACAAACCTGCAATTCGGCTTCCCAGCACAGTTTATTCCATCAATAGAAAGAAAGTTTTACAGTCATCTGAATGGGACTAGCACGCCGGAGGTCCCAGAGCTTGGCGACAAACTTGGCGACTTTGGCGCCAAAATAGATAATACCCGAAATTTCGAGAATTTTCCCGATCCATCCAGTAGGAACCGAGATACGCCTGGAACGTTCCTGATTGGTTGAGAGGCTTCTAACCCCGCCTCCTGAGACCTATAAAAGGGTCCACAGCTGCCAGAGCAGGCAAGTCAAGTCGGACGGGGAGACGACGGAGAAGTCCGAAGACGGAGCGGAGGAGTTGAAAGCGACAGAGCGGAGCAGGCGGAAACTACGGTGAGCAGCGACTGAGTCAAGCTCGTGCTGAACTGAGCTGTGCGCTACTGTCTGCAATAGATTCTGGTTGTATGCTGCTGTTGTATGCTACACGTCTCGGGTGAAGATAATCGTCTTCTGTGCTGTATATAGCTGTCCTGTGTGTCTTCGTGTAAATAAACGTCGTTGTTTTTATTCTACTTCTGCCTGATTATTGAGCGTTCTCCACACCATATCACTCCCACTATCCAAACGAACCCCGGTAAAGAAAATTTCGTAACAATATTAATAGAAATCCCTTGTTTCTACTGCACTTAACAATTATACATCTAATCGATGCGGTGTCTTGATACAGATGTGTTTTTAAAACGTATCTATATGTTTTCCACTGATTTGTAGAACATCTTGATTTGTTTATTCCTGAAATGCTAAATATACACTAAGACAGGAGTTTCATGGTTTCAATTCCATAAATTAACTAAATTGTTTTTGTGAAATATCAAGCTAATACATTTTACGATATGTTTTTACAACAAGCTTTATCAGTGTTTTTCAAAACTCGTATTTTCCATTTTTTTTCAGCAGATTTATTCTGATAATGGAAAGTAAAACGCTGACTGTTCCGTATTTACAGAGCCATAGAACTCTCATATTTATGCATTGCTCACAAAAATGTATTTATATTTTTAAATGAACACGAAATAAAAAAAATAGAAGCACTTATTTAGATATTATTTTTATTAATCAAGAAAACAACGAATGCTCTTACGACAAATGAATAATCGTGACTATTTAGCAAATGCCTGAATCTAAATGAAAGTGCTTCACATTGAATCGCCAATTTAGTGTTCAATTTAATCACTTACTTAAACTGCTAAAACGTACTAACAACGACTGGATCAGACTGCTCTTGTGGAATCTTTTTCCACCAGAACAACTTCTAATTCAGTGTTATAGGGGACATTGAATGGTTTTCCGGTCGCTGGATGAATTAAATGGTCGCTAAAATAATGATGTTTTTAAAATCTATCGGAAACTTTTTTAAGTGAATGAAAGATGAAGATAGAGATAGGGTTGAAATTGGGGACTAATTTCTTTCGTCTGGAGTATAAGTTCTTCGAAGGAATATATGAAAATGTCCACGAGGAAACCATCCATTCAGATTTATTCCAAAAATGATGTGCAGACTTCTAACATTTTAACTAATTGAAGAAATGAGTTTGAATAATTGAAAGATTTATTCTTGCCTTTTGCCAATTTATTTATTAGATAGTTTCTTTCTCTGCTTCTTTTTCATTTTCCCCTAGATATTAATTTATTGTTACTGTTTTTCTTATGTTTTGATATTTATATATGCTTAGGTCAAATTACCAATTAAAAAAGTGGCCACAAAAATTTTCTCTAATGACAAAATATTATTGTAAAAATATTGCAATTTGGCAAATGGTTGTTTTGATATAGTATAATGACGTTTATAAAAATTTTAACCATGCTACTTACCTCAGAAAATTTGAATATGAATTGAATAGTTTGAAGAATGTCAAGGTTAAATTTCAGTTCTCGCCAAACTGTCCAAACGCTGTGTTACACTAAGACACAGCTTTTGTGATTGATTCTAATCTTAAATATATCGATATTCTCAGTTAGCGTTGCAAACACTTTGTCCTTTATGTAACCCGAAAATTCATATTGAATAGTAATTATCGATTTTAATTCATGGACCCAAAGAATACATTGAACTTTTTCCTTCGTTGATACCATTTTTGATAACAATCGAATGTAAAATCACTATTTCTGTATTAGTTGCGCTATCTATTGGACTAAAAAAAATTTAAGAACATAATTATTCCAAAATTTTACGATATTATGTTTTTGTTATTAAGTGAAAAAAAATCACCACCACCTTGTTGTATACAAGTTTTCTCTCTATTTTATAGTTTCTTGTTAATTTTGAAATATCCCTAATTTTTGTGGACAATGTATGAAATAAAATAAAATCCAACTTTAATTACAAGACTGGTACATGTCAGTCATTCGTTTATGTTTTAATTGGATACTGCTTTGTATTCGTAGGAGGCATGCCGAGTGTTGTCCGGATTCATCCATTACTTTTACCTGGCTCTCGGGGCCTGGCTCTGCATCCTGACTCACGCGCTGTTCAAAGGATTCATCAAGGGAATCGTTGACGGACGAGTGAACTTTTACTTGCTCGTCGGCTGGGGTAAGTACAAGTTCAAAATTGAGCTTATTAAAAATTCTTGTAGAAACATTCCAATTTTTCTATTAATAATTAGAAGCAAATAGGACCAATTCATGCAAACCTACAGGTTCTAAAAATGTTGTTTAAATTTTTTTTAATAATTCATAAAATTTCATGATTTTATCATTCTCAGGGCTGTCCTATGTGAGGAGCTCTATTATAATTGTGTCCCAGTTGCAAATTTCTGAGTTTTTAGAGATAGACATACAAGGTTACTATTAAAGTCCTTTTATCCAACATTAACTAGAGAATGACGACAAGTATTATTCCAAGCTTAGTATCCAGTTATAGTTAAATGACCATACACTACATGAGATCGGTTAAATCCCACATGGTGTCAAACAATAGAGATAGCTTTCATACCTAGAAAATGGTGAAAGAAGCCAGTTATAAAACTGTAGATCTTCTTTGATTTAATACACGTAAAAACTGAACACCATAATGATAAGAGTAATACGTATAAAACGCATATTTGTTTTGTCGGGATTTCCAGAACAATTAGTTGCAGGTAGATACTTTCGTTATCAGTATTCGAAATAATCCTTGCCAACTACAATGCACATCTGGAATCTATTTTTTTTTATTTCCTGCTGCACATTTTTGTACTATTGCTAATGCTTGTACCAGCTTGTCTGCTGTTGCTAAAATGAAAGAATTAGTTGAACAGCAGTTTAAGATAATTTTAATGCGTAGAAAATAAGTTTTTAGAAGCGCAGATGAATTTATTGACGACACACACACACATAATATCGCATGGGAAGAGAATTCTACAAATTTTTTGTCTGACTGAATAAATTCATTATATTAATAATAAAAGGCTATGTTCTTTATCGGAATACCTTTTAAAGAAAGCTCTATTTTTTAATTTAAATAATACTATTAAATATTATAAACGAAACTCAGTGAACAATTTATTATCTATAAATCACTCTAGAATAAGAATCAGATCTAAGTGCAAATGAAAGCAACTATTTCCAAAAATATTGATGCAGTATGAAGTTCAAAAGATTCTTTTTCTTTATTACAGGTCTTCCTCTTGTTTGGGTAGGAGTTGTTGTAGCTTCTACACCGAATTATGGCTACGAAGATAGGTGAGAAATCTAGAAAATATTGATACTTTCATTGTTATTTAAATATGAAAATCGAATGACTGAATTTTCTATGGTTAAAAATTTATAACATGAAAAAAAAGAAAAAAAAACACGATATGTTTATCCTTATAATGTGTAAGCTTGCAATGTACAATATATGAAATATTGCTATCTCTTAACAGTCTCTCTGTATTTAAATTATTTTTAAATTTAAAAAAGTCAAAATAATATCCGACTTAGTTTGTCCATAAAATTTGAATCTAAAACTTTTCTTGCAGGTGTATGGTTGGCCCTTCAAGAACCTTGAGATGTTCACTAGCTTGCCCATTATTTTTCATCAGTGTGGTAAGTTCTAAAATTTTGCTTTCTACTACTTTGTCGACTTTGTATTTTGTTTTATTCTTTTTAGTAGCGCAGTAAATTGACAAACAAATGCTAAAACAAACTACAAATTGACAACTATCTCTAGTAAAAATCATTTTCATTTACGATTATGTAAGCAATGACGTATAAGGTCTGCTTTCCTGTTCTAAGCATTGTGAATAAATAAAAACAGGCAGATCTAAATTAAATTTTCAGTAGTGTACATTTCAAAAGATGAATAACATATAAAAAGGGAAAAGGCTTAATTAAAAAGGTCATTAGATGAAAATACCATATCTTTACATTAGTATTTTGTACTTTACATATATGAATTAAATTGAAATTTGACGATTGTTAGCAGACATTGAACTCTTACACCACTCATAATTTGCAATTAATATGCATCATAATGAAGATGCTTCTACTGGAATCTTTCTTGTCTGTCAAGTTTGGAACTTTCCAGTATCAGTCATTTTTTTACGTTCTTGAAATTCATGCTCAGTATAAAAAAAGTCTTAATTTTAAGATCTCTGTACTTCTTTTTTTTTTTGGTAATAACCTACCTTAAAACGAGGACAAATTTGATTGAAGAAAGCCATCCGTCAGTCAATAACTTTTACAATAATTAGTGGATTTTCGATAAAAGCAGCAAAGCTGAGAGGGGGGCACAACAGATCAAGTAAAGAGCCTTCTTTTCCTAGTTGCCAAATAAAAAAAATAAAAAACAGAAATTGTATGCATTATAAAATATTAGGATAATATTAACATTCTATTAAATATTATTGCTCAGATTCTTATATGTTTGAATATGTTCACTTCGTTATTACAATATTTATAAATACCGAAACTTTGCTCCAATAATATTGGGTACAGATGTGGATGCCGAGCACTCCGCAATCTTAATATATAAATAAAAAGCATATTCGAAAAGTTACTACAAGAAAAAATATTGACCTGAAAATGTGTTGAAATGGGGAACTAAATCGACCACCAGTCTATTAAAAGAAGTTCATAATGTTCACTGCTTAGGGTTGCAAAATGCCAAAATCAAGCACTAGTTGTAACAATAGAAACTGCTAATCTAATGTAGGACTTTATAAAAAGTGGGGAAGGTGATCTGTTGTCGCATAAATTGATCTTTCTAACCCAATAAAATCAATATTTTTAACAAAATATCTGTGATATAAGTATGCTAGTTCTGTAATGTATTCTGTAAATTTGTTACTATTTCGTATATGAAAATATTTTTCCGATTACTGCATTGTTTTTTTTAACATTTATTTCAAAGCATCGCTTATCCACATTTTATGACGCATTCTATGTATTCTCAAGCTCTTAAATAGGGATCATTTGAAATGCGTCATCCATTAACCAGATTTTGGTTGTTGTTGTTTTCTTTGCTTTAAATGTCATTTTAGAAAATCGGGAACAATTTTTATATATTTATTTTGATATTTTAATCCTAGAGTGTATGACTATATACAAAAATTTATTGACTTTCGATCGATTTTTTAATGCAAGTTTATCTCATAGTTAGTGTGCTCAACATCAGGTATAATAAAATTCTTTTGAATTAAATTAAGTTCGTCGTTAACCTATTAACCCCGACCTGTTCATTTATAAACTCGACTTGTTTGTTGTTAAATTTGCTTTGCTTTCACAATACCGTTACGTAACTGACAAAACTAACCGTTTCAATTTTTCAAAAGGAAAATAAAATTGAATTTTTCGTCACCTATAATGAATATGGTAGCATATGCAAAATTCAGTTTTTGTAAGAGTTTGAATAGTAGACGATATGAAATCTGAATCTATTGAGTTTCAACCATTTATTTCATTGTAGATTATTCTTAAACATTTCTATTCTTTTTTTTTTTCATCCTTTTATCTTTCATTAATACTGTACTTTTTCCGCAGGGATCCCTGATCTGGAGTGTAGTTATTTGCTGCAATTTAACTACTCCACAAATCAAACGCGAAGAAGTTGTCAAAGAGCTTAAGTATGCCATTCTTAATATTAGGGTTTTTTTTAAATACTTATTAATACACTGAAACAATTTCTTGAATTTTAACTTTTCAGTGGTAGCACAAAGATGCTGTGCTTCCTCTCCCTGGCTTTCACCGGCATTTGGATCCCAGGCCTGGTTGCTTGGCTGGAGATAGATAAAGTTAACTTAAGAGGGTGGAGGAAGCTATTTCAAATTTTTAACTCTTGGATTGTAAGTATACAAACTCTTTCATGAAGCATGCTATAATTAATAAAATGCTACCTAAGCTTACGTACTAAATGACCGAGTCGCCACGCAAATTAAAACGGGCATTGTAGTGAATGCATTATAGTCAGCATTACAGGCAACCACTCCTTGTATAAAGGTACAACTCGCTATTCGAGTGAGAGCAACTCGACCCTACACCATTATAGTACCCAACAGAAAAGTGAGGGTACTATACCCGAGGGAGATTCTCGTCCCCATATCTGAAAAGCCTTCTGGTGGGATTTATACATCCGCAAAAGCGAGACATTTTATGTTAACACCCAGGAAGGAAATTATGATGGAATCCTAGTACTATCATTGGCTATGATAAAACATTTCTATAAGAAATATGATTTGCCTTGAAAGTAGATGCAACATTCATATGATTGTGCACATTGTAAATGTTCTGATTTTTCCCCCTTCTTCAAACTGACTATTAATTCAGTTAGATTTTTAAAAACTGGAAATTATTAATTATGAAGATATTTTCTTAATATTAACCTAAATTGTATTTTTACAACATCGTGATCTTCCATTCTGGTGTTTTTCATTTTGAAGTAGCTAATACAATATGCAGTTGATACTATTATTCTAAAAAAGTTGCACTGCTTTCATAATTTTAATGATTTCCTGTTTCAGTAAATTGAAATTATTTTATTATTTATTATATGGTATATTATTTTGCAGGGTGTTTGCATCGTTTTGCTCCTTGGAGTAGGATCGAGACATTTCAGAAATGCAGTTTTACTTAAATACATAAATTATCTCAAAAAACTTTTCCACGTAAGTTGCATTTTTGATTTCTTTCAAATCAATAAATATACAATTTTGTAATCGATTTTTTTACCGAATGATGTCCTAGACTTCTGAAATTCTGTGCATTTTTCTATTTCCGAAAGCAATATAATAGTGAATATGTTCAGAATTAGTTATAAATTAATAAATATTCTTTAATAGCATTTTGATTCCATATAAGGAGGTTTCTTGTATTAAATTTAAGAAAAAAAATTGATTTCAAAATTCTGTAATAGAATAATATTACATGAGAAGATTAAAGAGTAGAAAATAAATCAGTTTCTCTATACTAAAAAAATGAAGAATAGTTTTTAAATCGAAATTATGGAAATGAAAAAAAGCATGGCGCTACAAAGCAATATTATAAAAGAAATTTAGCATTTTTTTTTATCTTGTACTGCTCATTATGGCTTAACATAATTTAAAAGTTTACAAATACTAATACACATAAATGCGAATAATATTAGGTTTTTAACACTTCACAATTTCAAAATTCAGAAGTAAAAAAAAAGAGAGAGAGAGAGAGAGAGAGAAATCAGTATAAATTTCTTTAAAAAAATTATTATACAAGGTGTCCACTCTTATCTGTCCTGTAGCTACTTGTATTTTCTAAACGTTAGAAATACAGCTTTTTCCATTTGGAACGAACTATATATGCCAAAGTGACGGGAAGAATTATATTTTATACTGTTTGAGGCAATGAATGCACTTCTGAAAAGGTTACGAATGTTAATTTTTTTCAAACGTTTATCAGTTCCGAAATTGCGATTTTAGCTGCAAAATTCGTTTAAGATGAAAATTTTCAATGCTTCTTAACATGGTGAGTTTTAGTCATAAAATAACTTTTGTTGTTGTTGTTTAAAATGCTACAATGTCAGGAGTATTTTATTAAACATGATTTATAGGACCGGAGGATTATATAAAAAGCTTTTTTTCACAGTTTTCTATTTTATGTTGTTTGAGAGAGTAAAAATAATTATTCTTGTTATTAATTTTTTTTTCCTGTTTAAACTGTATGTCTTTCTTTAACAGTACAGAAAAT
Source organism: Argiope aurantia (assembly GCA_026543865.1). Lineage (NCBI taxonomy): Eukaryota > Metazoa > Arthropoda > Arachnida > Araneae > Araneidae > Argiope > Argiope aurantia. The sequence goes on along the minus strand of JAPMOR010100153.1, from coordinate 368,096 downwards.
AGTTGTTGAGTCACGATAGGAATAGAATACCTTGTATATAATATTTCAATTAAAATGTTTACGCTTATCAAAACTCAGATTTTTATTTATTTTTTCAGTGAAATAAAGGAATTCTCTTCACAGAGATCCACTCCCATTAATATTGCCAAACAACTTTGATTTTATTTCACAAAAAAAAACCCATTGATGAATTAAATTTTATATTCAGATTTAAAGTTTATGAAGATATTATTTAAATAAGTTTAAATTCACTCATTTACCTTGAACTCTATAGTCGTACATAATGCAGTTATATCCCCATACCACGCGAATTCGGTACGCCGACAATTATTTTTTTTCCAGATCGAATATTTCCTATTTGGATTTATATACAGACACAAAACTCTGAAATAAAACAATTCCTTAAATAAGCACCTATAAGTTATCGTGTAATAAAAGTTATCTATTTTCTTCAAATGGGTAATAATATAAATGAGCTGTTAGCCTTACATTACCGCAATAAAAAAAAAACTGATGCATATCAGAAGAAATCTCGACTGTAGAGGCCAATACCAAAGGCTCAGTTCCACAGAAAAGTCAGTTACGATTACAAGCTGGATGGAAGATCCCGGTTGAATTGAAAATAGGTTACATATTTTGCAGACAGTAGGCTCTAATAAGCGCATTAGAGCAATCTGTATTCTAGTTACATAGCAAGAGACAAAATAATTATTAGTTTAAGAAGAATTTGACTTGAGGAAATAGTTATGTTTTCATGTAATTTTTGGATTATATATTATATATTTGGACATCAATGTAAAATTAACTCCATTTTTTAAACACTTTTACTTTAACATATTTTGTATCGATAGGTTTGAATTATGCATTCTTTAATACATATTTTTCTTCCAAGAGACTATTTTCTTTTTCTTCTTGGATTAAAATTCGCATATGCTTATATACGAAGTTAAACTCTCACAAATGATTTTTTTTTTTTAGATTCCCTTTAACGTGCAATTTTAGAGCACTACAGTATTTCAATTGTGTAGTAATGACAACAAGAAGAATTAAATCACAGTTTTCAGACTTTTTTGAGGGGTAGGGGGCTTATTTGAATTATCTATACTATTTCACTCGAAAAATTGCATTGTGGCATATAGAAATATCAATTATATACTTTATGGAATTGTCAAGATTTTTGAAAATGATCAACTTTGAAGTTTCAGTTAACTAATAAAATCTTTTCTTATTACAGAGTAACGAAATCAATCCACAATCCCGTTTTGTGTATACAAATGGATACCGCTTCGAGTACAAAAACTGTAAGTACTCTTGTTAATTAGCTGCACTTTATATCTGAAGTTTCCGTAAAAATAAAACATCAGATAAAATATTAAACTACAAATCTTATGAGAGAATTTAATATTTATTAGAAATGTATACGTTTATTGTGTTCAGGTGGAAAATTAAATAACGAATAATCAAGTGAAATTTTTATTAAAAATTGATTTTTTTACACTTACGCCAAGAATGAAAAAGTTCCTAAATTTCAAAAGGAATTAACCCAATGTGTTTATCAGGTTTGAGTTTTTTGATCTAACAAATCTCAATATCGTTAAATTTTAAGAAGTACATTTATTTGCAGTTAACATGGACTTGTTATAATGGGTAAAATTGTCTTTTTAGCTGTACGTAAATGACAAATTTAAAAAAAAATTGTTTAGCATAAACTAGATTCTTTGGAATTTTCGACTGTAGAATTATCCTTCCCTTCTTCTGTAATACACAGTAATATGGTCACTCTATTTTAACAGATTATAGAACTTTAATGTGGTAATTCCATTGAATTCAATTAATGAAAGCATATTATGAAAATTACGGCACAATAAACAAAACTCCATTTAAGACAATAAGAATAACAAAACGTACCCTTGTCCAAAAATGTGTGAATTCAGAATATTTAATCATAAAATTTTAATTACGTTATGCTAAAAATATTTGGAAAGAAAATGGAAATTCTTACTTTGTATCCATCTGAATATATCGTTGCTCCATTCAGGTTATACTTAAATCTTTTCATCCATTTATTTGTCCTGAATTTTCAACTGCGTCTATTTAATTTATAATAGAGAAAGCATAAGTCGTAAAATATAGAGTGTAGCAAAATACAGCCTTCGAATTTAAGGGAAGAAGTAAGTTTATAAGCATGATATATTAACATATATGACGGAAAACATCATCTTGATGACTTTCACAGATAGCATGCTAATAACTGATGAATATTCTTTATTTGACGATACTTAGAAAGTACTTGCACACATCCATTTTCTCAACATCAGTTTAAATTCCTCAATCTATTGAATATAAAATTTATTTGAAAAAAATTCACGAGTTGGAACGAATTTAATTTGCTGATACTCTGAATAGTATATAAAAAAACAATCGATTTTATGTAAGAATTCATTTATTTGAACAATGACATACATATTAAATTGAAATATAAAGAAATTCCATTTTGAAATTGATACCAATTACTTTTAACGGGAACAAAAATGTAGAATTTTGACCTAGTTGAAATAGCGAATTAGATTCATCAAATGTATCTAAGAAGTTAACACTCTCATCTATACATGCTTCACTTCGAATGCATGGCTGATGCTATCGAAAATGCTCAATATTCGCCAACATTTGCATCGACGAGCGAGATTCTTACGACGAAGTTTGACAAGTATACATTATCTCAGCATTTATAAACTCCTGCAGGTTTTCAATATGCAATTAGAACTTTAAATGAATAAAGCTGAAATCCAAGAGCAGCTTCCTCAACTCATCCCTTTGGTCTGTTTTTCTAATTGATTTTGACTTGAATTTTGTATTTTCTATCTCCCTTAACAAGTTAAAGTTGAATTTTGAATAATCCTATAGAGTTCTTCGCCAGCAGAGTTTTTATAAGTCAATGCAAAATATAATGTGTTCAGGTGCATTCTTCTTTTTAAAACCTAAATACGTTATACTATGTATTGGCTCAAAATATGCTATTAATATACTAAAGAAGAATCGGCTTCTCTTATAGATTTTACTGGATACAGATAATACGATATTAATTTTATCATTTATCTTTTAAGAATTTTCAAAACAGAGACATAAAATTCAATGTAGAAAAAATTTTGTAGAAAATTCATTTGTAGAAAAAATTTATTTTATTAGAAAATCTTATTTTTTTTTCTATCTATATATTTTATAAAATGATTTCTCAATATTGTTGCTTTCATTTATTTATTTGCAGATTATTACTACTGAGCCCAATTACCACAGCCTGAATGATTTTAATGTGATCCTTTTTGCTATCTTGAATACATATAACATTTCGATGACATTTTATTGTTCGTACAACTACAACTTCGGCCAAGGACTGCGTTTTGTAACTGGCGGCTTTATGGAAAAGCACAATTTGTTTATATTACGAATAAAATTTATTACTTTTATTTGATGCTGTTGCATTACTCAAAAACCAATGTTACTATTCATGGTTTCCATGCATATTTCCCACTAATATACAGGATGGTCAAGAAATAACAGGTGTTCGGAGCCCTGTAGTGTGTTATGTACTGGACGAAATATAACAAAATCTGACCACCGTACACATTCAAGTATGCGGTTTCGATTTATTAAGGAAAAAAATTAGTACGAAAAAACACCGATAGGGAAAATCCTGGCTCTGCGATCGAAAACTTTATTATGCAATTTGCTTATACGGGTACTTAGTGACATGACATCGGAGATAAAAGAAAGGGTTGCTGGAATTTGTCATTCTGCAAGAATTCGCCCATCGATTGCGTTATCGCTACGTGAACGCGCCTTGTTAATCAAGCTGTTTTATCAGTGGGATGAAAATGCCAGTGCTGCTCTTCGTGAATACCGGCGATTAAAACAGTTACGTAGAGGACCGATGACCATAACTAACTTGAAATTTATTACTTGAATTTATTTGAAACAGCAGAAATTCTCGGTGTACAACAAGGTCGAGGACGTAAAGTTATCAAGCAGAAAGAAGTTAAAGAAGTTGCAACTGCCGTTATGAATCAGGCCATAGCTAATAAGTAGGGTACCAGCAGTGCACGTTCAATAATCACGACAAACAGATACCCCGTCCTCGATCGTGCAGAAGATATTGTGCAAGATCCTGAAATAAGAGAACATACATTAACTGATCTGAAGCTTGGTAATTTCTGGTTGTAAGACGGTTCTGGTGCACTTGAAAGGTGTTGTGTTTCAAGGATGTGTTCCTGACATTCCTACTTTAAAAGATCAAATAAAGTTACATGTCAGATGAATAAATGTCAATATTCTGCGAGCCACCGTCGAAAATCTCGTGCACCGTATACCGCATGCAATTATTGGAACATCAAATTGGTGGTCACCTTGAGCCAAATTTGAAAGTTGCTATAATAAACGATTTTCATTGGTATTTGGTGCATTGCTATTTACTGTTTCTGTTGGCAGTTATGCATTCTTTTTTCACATATTATACGCTTGCAGCGCCAGGATTTCCCCTATCGACGTTTTTTGGTACTAATTTTTTTCTTGATAAATTGAAACTTTATTTTTAATGTGTATGGTGGCCAAATTTTGCTATATTTCATCCAGCACATAACACGCTACAGGGCTCCAAACACCTCCTGTTATTTTTGTGATCATCCTGTATTTAAAAGAAACACTTTTAAAATTTCTGAAACAAAACCAAGCCTCCACAGTGTTTTCACCAAATATTATACAAAATCTTTTTTTTCTCTTATTTAATTTTCATAGTTTTACATTTATTACAGCAATTATATAACAGTTTTCTTTATTTGTAATGGTCAATAATAGAAATAATTCAATTTATTTCCTGTTGTTCAGAATCAGACAGATCAGCGGTTCTCAACTTTGCGTATCCCATGCCCTAGCATCACGGCTCCGCAACAGCACTCCATTCACCTTATATATATATTATTAACATTTACAATACAGAAATTTCAGCAATAACATTAAAATACAGAGACATTTCTAATTTTACCTTATGCAAAAATCATATACAAGTGTTTAATTATAAATGTATAGACAAAAAGTCCCACAAAATTGGAATAAGCTTTAATTTCTCTAAATATTGCTCTTGCACATTTCCAATAGCAAAATTTCATTAAATGAGATGGTCATTTGTATCAAAGCACTTTGGTTTCTGTGGAGTTTGATAGTAAAAAAATTAAATTTTCAATATTATGTTGATGATTAATTAAAATATTATATTGATGACGCCATAAAAACTTAAAACACTGAAAGACGTAATGTTAAAAATTGAAAGTTTTTTACCAACTATTTGAAAGTTTTAAATTGTTTGGATTTCTTTAGTTGTGGAACGAGAATTTTGAGATTTTTTCAGTGGCAGCCTGCTCCTGGTTTTATAGGATGATGGGTGTACGGGAATAAGAGTAGGAAGATCAGAGATTGACCACTTTGTGAGCCAACCATTTCGAAGAGGATATTATTTCGGTGAATCGGTCGGTGTTTCGGAGATCGTATGATATTTGCGCTCAATAAATTTCCCCTTTTCCTCTCAAGTGTAAAGAAAGGCTACCACATTATAAACTTTATCTTTGCACGTATGATTTGGCGATTTTCAATGTACTCCAAATGGTAATTAACTCACTCCTTGTCTCTGATAACGAAACGAAACTTCCTTGAGAAAAATGCTGATGATCCTTACACGTTTCAGACGAGTGTTGAAAATAATAAATATAAAGTGTGAGAAATTTGATTTAAAAATGTATTTATTAAAAGGAATACGCTTATAATTTTCCCACACGGAAGACGTTTATAAAAATTATAACTCTGATGTGCATAATACAAATTTAATCTAATAAAATGAATTATAATTTTTAGTTTTATGAGGATTTAATCTTTATATCTCTTACGGTTTAACTTTATTTAACAAAATGAAATAAAATACATAGAAAGGGCTTTAAATTCAAATTTAAATGGATATCAATAATGTTTAGTTCTTTCTATATGTATGCATGTTTTTATGTATATATATTCCACAAGCTGATACTTGAAATGAGCTAATGTATTTTTTACGTTAAAACTGTTTTTTTTTTTTTTTTTTTTTTATTTTTGCAAAATAATAAGTTTTTTGGCTGGTTAAAATAAATGATAGGAATCATATTAATAATCTTAAAAACAGCTGCTGGTTAATTCTCAGGAGGAAAAAAAAACATTTTCAATAAGAAAATGTTGATAACTACTGAAATTCCTTCAAATCTGAAATATGTTATTTCATTTTCTAGCTTATTTACAGTCAGATTTAACTATACATAATCCAATGTACCGGAAACGACATTTAAATGCAACATCTAAACAGCTACATAAGAAAGTATGAAAATAATAAAAAGGCGTTAGAAATTTTTAAAAAAATGAATATAATTTCTAAAAAAATTATTTTTCAATATTTCACAATATGCATTATATGGTCTTTAACATTTAATAAAAATAAAGAAAGAAAGAATAAACTAACTGCAAAAATTTCTGTCTCTGACATTCAGCATAGTCATATTAATAATCTTAATATCTGTTCCACATTTCTGAAAGCTTATCCGCAATTTTTGTTTATTTGTATGTAACTAAAATTTTTTAAAAAGTTTGAGAGATTCAATTAAATAACTTGGTAGGAACGTTACTTTTTACAAAATAGAAATTATGATTACTCCTATATAACCATGAATTGAAGAAAAATAGTTGTAAAATATATTGTTTCACAAATGCTAATACACATTAAAAAGCACTTTTTAAAAGTTTTTATGAAAGTAGTAACCACCTAAATTTTATAATTCAGATTTATGGTTGCTAAATTTACTTAGCTTGTTCTTGATCGCTTACTCACAAGAGCATATGTAACTTCAAATTCTATGGACATGTAACATTTACTACTGTTCTAAAAACATTATACTATTCCGCTTTTTATGCAATGCATCTCTTTTAATTTTCAGTAATCTCAACAAAAATGGGAACTTGAAAAACGAAAGTGTTTAAATTTCAACTAATACAAAAACTTTCTCATTCATCATTGTTTATGCGCATTACAGATAACATTCTTATCTAATATTAATTTCTCTAACATTGATCCTTATACATACAATAATTTATTACATTAAGGAGTAACAGGATTTATAAATGGATACACTTTCTAAAAATTACAGCGCTATAACTTCCGAAAAATTACAGCACAAAATTGATTTTTGCATTAAGATAAAACTCAAAATTTTTTCTTTTGAATGATATCAATGCTTTAATCTACAAATTAAGTTCTGATGTTTAACAAGCCTTTAAAGAAATATTTAACTATATTTTTCAACAATGTATTTCGCACAAAATAAAAATAAAATTTAATCTGCAAGAACACGTCAATGGGAAAAAAATTAGCTTTTATCAACCTGCTGCCATCACATTGACAGAAGTTCAAATTAAAAAAATAAATCAACTATTATTGCAAATTAAATATATAAAAGTGTAAATTTCAGCAATTGTCTGTGTAAAGCGAAAACATTTGAAATATATTTTCTAAAAAGTAAATGGTGGAAAAGATTTCTTTGACCTTTTACAATATCTATAGTATTAATTAAATCAAACAATTAAATGTAAGACAAATATATATATCTATTGGATAATCACTGTAATCAGCGCCCATCAGTTAATTTTAATCAGGGGCACGCATCTACTAACAAAATGGTCTAGATGAACTAAACAATTACATTTAATGTTACTTGAGTCAGTAAATGCTCCGATGAATTAAGAATTTTAAATTTTTACATAGGTCCTTTACATTAATTACCCTTTGTAATCCTTTTATATGTTTACCCTTTTACATTAACCTTTGAATCTTATCTAACAATTTTTTTTGAGACATCAATATTTTAACACTTAGCACTTCGATCTCTCCTCTCAGGAACCCTTCAAGGCAGTGCATCATTTTGGCATTTTATTTAATTATTTTATGAAATTTTGACTGGTAAAAATACTTAAGAGTGATAAAAATATGTAGATTAATTTTCTGGGAAAATTCATATATATTAATTTTTTGGAGCAATGAACAAGTTCTCTTATTCAGCAAATATTTATGCATCTAATTACTTTTTGGAGAGCTAAGGGTTAAATAAAAATCTTTGAACTTCAATAAACTAAATAATTTATTAAAACTAAATAATTTATGAAATTTGAATATCACTCTTCTATAAAAATTGGCGATTTTAGAACACTTCATAGTCCGTTTCAAAGAAGATACGCCAATCTTTTACCAGGATTTCTCAACAGTGATTGGCTTATGATTATGAAAATATTGATTGTTCTAATATTGATATGTGAAAACAGACAGATTTGATCGCAGAAGATAGAAAATATATTTATTGAACTTGAGATAAGAGTTGAAGTGTCAAGAGTATTTCGCAGAATATGACTCCTTAGGACAAAAGGACTGTGTAAAATTTAAACTTCATAATTTTTTCATAAGAACATTTATTGACTGAATTCGAATAAAATATTTCCATTTGTATCATTTAAATGTTTTGAAAGTAAAAATAAAAATTGAATTTTACGATGAATTAGAGAAATTTTTGTTGAGTAATTCTTTAAGATATTGTAAAAATTACAAAAAAATTTCTGCATTGCATATACAACTTCAATGCTACATTCAATTTTCACATTCAAAAAAAAGATGTGCTTGGTTTCAGTAAAAAAATTTTTTATATTAATTGTAGTTTAACATTTCCACTCTAATATAATGGGCAAATTTTATGAACTCTGACAGAAATTAGTAAATAATACAATGAACAGAACTGTTTAAGGCCTACATAATAGTATGACTGAATTATATAACTATCAAAATCTGAAACTTTAATAGCTAAATATTTTGCAGAAAAAGCTATTAAGAGATCAAGTTACATAAAATAAATTTGAAAATTTTAGAGATCTTTTATACTGGCGAACTGCTGGTCACCAAAGGCGGCTAGTTTCTTAATAAAGGTATTGCTAAGTATTGCTATTGTAATATATATACATACATTTTTTCCCCTTTTATGAGTATAGATAATAGCGATTTTCAAGAAAATTCATTCAGAAATATGAGATTTTTTAAATATTAGTAAATAAAACAGCTATAAATTCTCTTATATCTTACTTCCTTTTAAATGCATCGAATTCCGCTATTCATTTTTCTTATAAAAAATCTTACTTTTCTATTAATAATAGAATTAATTATCATTATTGCAAGATATATGAATAAGATAAATGTATGTGCAAGATCTCATGCAAGATAAAATAAAATTTTTACAAAAATTATCACTATTCCATTATCCCCAATTAGCCCTACCGGAAATGCAGCTATGCAAAATTAAACCCTCAAAACTAAACGCCACCCCTCTAGATGCGCGCCAAGTTTTCTTGCTAAAGGTCCGAATCCCAGTAAACCTGCAATGCAACAGGGGTAGGGAATAATTTATGGAGCGCAAATGCTCTATTCCCGTTTCGGATGGGTTATGATAAAGACAGCAATCGGCCACGACAAATCTGTCGACACTGCTTTCGTTCAGTGGTGGCGGGGTGGTCGGCTGTACAGAAGAAGTTTTAAAACATTAATTAGTAACTCTCTTACATTCGCGTATGCGTTTACACGAAATTTCACATTTCTATCTACAAAATTGGCAGAGATAAGTTAATTTTTTTAGTTTATGGAAACCATTCACAAATTTAGATGAAAGTATTTATTTCAGTATTTATACTTATTCAGTACAGAAAAGCTGTCATATGTAAATATTAGTCTTGTAAAACGTCATCTAATCATCATGGCTTCAAAGAAATTGTTTAATCATTTTCAACGCTCGATAGTTGCAACCTTGACTTTACTTATAACTAAGAAGAAAAGCGAAACTAAACAGTTAACATACCTCAGAGAAAAACTGAAATGCCGCGCAAGAAAATAAAATTATTTACTCCCAATTGTGCACTATCTAAAAAAAAAAAAAAAGAAATATTTCAGCAAGCCAGGTATATTCGGATTTGTTGACGATTTTTGCTGTAGATACTGTTTATTCGAAAATCTCCGTGCTTTTGCGCATGCGTCAGGATGCATTTATTTAGTCAAAATAGAGATGGAAGGAAAGAAGCAAAAAGTAGATGTACATTTAACAATAAAATGAATTCGTATTATTTGCAGACTTAGAAAGCGAAAAAATTGCGGATAATTGGTAATATTGTGAGAAAAAATTCTAATTAATAAAATACTTCAGAACAATTTCTATTTACTGTAAGCCTGCAATTCTAATGAATAAATGGAAGATTTCTGTTCTTAAAATCTAATAATTCAGTTTTTTGCAAAATACTTTTTGTTATGTTAAAATACTTTTATTGAATTTTTGAAGCCATTTTGAATTAACAACGGTTAATAATCTCGGATACATTTAATGATATATGAAATATTCTTTGGGATACTCCTAAAAGCTTTTTTTTCCACTTGAATTAGCCATATAAACAACTCAATCCGTAATTCATAATACTCAATTTTGATTTAAGATAAAATTGCGCTAACAGAAACGACACTCACATACATGAAAGGAAAAAAACTGAACGAAAAGTATCTAATGCGGCGGAAATCAAGGTAAAAGAAGGACGAAGAATTCTACAAATGCGCTAATTCTTCCGCGTCTCACCCCTTAGCTGGGTAGTATCGTCGAAGAACAGTAGTCTTGAGATATTAAAGCAAGCAGTAATCACGAGGCCGGCCTAATTTTGTAAAATACAAACATCATTTTCCAAATTCCCTGCGTCCTTCTATGAAGTGAGTTTAGTGGCTATAAATCATAGGATCCTTACTTTTCTGGAGAGGAAAAGGGAAAATATCGCGTCATACTGATGCAGAAGTTGACAATTTCACTCTTTTTTTTCTTCAAGTTATCCTCATATTAATTTACTAACTGTCAATCCAGAACTCGGCATTTCAATATCGACAGTGTAAAGAATATTTCAGCATTTTAACTGGCAGCCATGCAGTATACAATTACACGAATGACGTTTAGAATCTTACAACTGGATTCAAATTTGATAAAGTCAAATCTTTATTTCCTGAGAAAATCAGTTTGGACAGACGGATGTTGCTTTCATCGAGATTGGAATATTGATTTTCAAAACAATCATTTTTGGAATGGTAAAAATCCGTTTTCATTCAAGAGATTAATCATCAATGGCAATTTTCTATAAAAAATATTATATCTTTCTATTTTTAGAAACACTTTGGTTGGTTCCATTTTATATATTTCGGAACGGTGACTATTATATTCAGTTAATTTTGATTGGCATTATGTCTGAAATAAAGGGCAAATTGGTTTTGTGGATCTTGGCCGACGAATTCAAAAAGTTAGTCCTTGTGCCATACATAAGTAACTTGATCGCATATGCACAAATATTGTTAAAAAATATAAAATTTCATAGTTGTCGAAATTGGTAATTTTGAATAAATTTTTAAGCACTTCAATTAATATATTACTTGACCGTTTTTTTAAATTTAATGGAATATAATAAATCCTTTACATTTTCTGAATCTGCCTTTTAAATAATCTTTCGTAATATATATTTATTATTCATGAAAAGTACGAAAGTATCGCTCAAACATTATTCATAGGTAGGGAAAAATAGTCCAAGTCAATAATATAATAACTTAGTTAATAATAATATATCTCAGAAGATTTTATAGATAGAAGCACGAAAATTCATGTGCATAGATGGATATAAGAAAAATATATTTACCTTTCTCGCTATCCTTATTTCGTTATGGGAGCTGCAGAAAAATTTATTTTTTTAAACTTTTTATTAGCCTTTCTCTAAAGATGCCAAAGTATTTTCATATATTTTGATGTCTTATTTGGTAAAATTTTGCAACTGGAAACATATGTCTAATTGCAATAATTAAAGAAATAAATGATTTTCCACCTTTTTGGGATACCCTGTATATATAATAGGAGCCTCCTTATATAAGAATTATTGAAATACTCCTGTCCACAATTACATCCTTTTTCCACTTATATTTTGAAACCGTAGCCCTGGGGAACACACCGCAGGTTGAAAAACGCTGATACAGATAATAAACGTTGGGCGACTGTCTCTGTTTTTAGCCAATCTGGTATTGTTATGCGTTCTGTACATCCATCAGTAACGACCTGAAAGAGTTCTACAAGCATTGCTCTCAGGCAAATCTTACAAAAAAAAAGACCTTTGTTTTTTCATTAGGAGAAACGTAAACCTAAAATATCCTTGATATAAAATGTTCTCCTTTGAAGACTTTGATGCTTTACCAAAGCATGTTCTTTATTGCTGGAATCTTCTGACACTTCAATGCCTGAAACATGGGCTTGGGAGACACTCAGAGGAGTCAATTCTCCTTTTAAGTCTTCAAAAGATGGTAGGATTTCACTCCCAGTTGAAGCATTCTTGAATGATGGGATCTCACTGGAGGTTAAAGATATACATTCTTTCACTGACACTGCTCTCTTGTCTTCTATACCAGACGGCGAGACAGCAATGTCTCTCTTGATGGGCCCCACTTTTGGAGATCTTCTCAGAATTCTGTTGATGGATGATACGGAAGGTAACGAATCACGTGGGCATATGCCTTCGTAGAGTAACTTTTCTCGTATTTCCCAAGCGAATAAAGAAGCGTTCTCGTCTTTGTACTGTCGAATCTTTGAGATAACCAGTGGCGTCGATACCCTTGGCTTGCTTCCACCTGAATGAGAGAGAAAGATTATTTGTTAGTTATCATTTCTGTAGATTTAGTCTACATTTTTAATTCATTTTTAACCCTTTGTCATATTTTGACGAGTCTGACTCGTGATAACAGCTTTGAATCAAACATAATCAGTCACATTCTTGGAAACAAATGCGGGCGAACCGTGATCATAACGAGTCACACTCGAGAAATAAAGATCAGAGCATATATATACTACTATTCGTAGTTGGGTAGAGTATGTGTTTAGGTTCTTTAATCATATACAAGTCAATCTTCTATATATCATGTACAAATCAATTATATCTATAACAGTTGGCATAACTTCGCAGTGAAAAAGCTAAAGAAGAAACTCAATGTTCTTATAGTTTGTTTACAATATGCTATTTAATTTTAGATGTATTACTACATTCCTTCTGACGATGTTCCACTTGATGATCTCAGATGATTGTCATTTCATCGGTTTCATTTATGTGTGGTTTTGATTAGCATATTGTATATAACAAATAAAATTTGATGTTTACAAGAGGTGTTTAGTGTGAAGCATAAGTATCCATCTTTCGTCTCGGATTTTACTATTATTGTTCTCCCGCTTCTACTCTGTTTAGCGCGCATCGTCTACTCGGAATGGGCCAGAATTTCGTCTAGCTAAAAGATACGGCAAAAGGTTAATACAATTCAGAACAACTATTCAATGATTTACAAGGAAATTAAAATCACACATATAAGTCATTTTTGAGTAAGGATATTCATTATTTTAATAATGAAATCCTTAGATAATCCTTTCTGCGTGACCTTAAACAAAATGCATGACCACTTTAGAAGTCATTTTGCTAATGAAGTAACTAAAATGAGAAAACAGCATGTTACCACGAATACATGAAGAAACGTTATTCTGTAAGTATATTCTTTAGAAATATTCGATAGGTTATCCCATCGAGCTCTTTTGACAGTAAATATGGGGTCGAGAAAATAACCATCCACTATACCAATGCAAAAATGATGCAGAAATATTAAAACCTGCCCCCCCCCCACACACACACTGTTTATTGTTCATGAGGCATTTTAATGTCCTTAGGTGAAGATTGTCTCAATGATCCCAGCAGAGCTCGAAGCATAACAAAAAAAAGTGAGGGCTTAAAAATCAGCCAGGCCTAAGATCTGTACCTCTTTGTTGCAGTGATCCCTTTGGTAATAGTATGCTGCGTCTCCATGTTCCCAGTTTGTAGTTATATGTGTTGCAATGTTTAAGTGAATTTTCAAAATAAATCATGTTTGATCTTGAAACACTTACTGGCAAGTTCGAATGATACGTTCAAATGAATAACCAAATTTTACAAGTGAACTAAGATATGATGTAATAAGTTGAATTACCATAATTTAATATAAAGCAATAGAGTCCCTTAAAATTTAAAAATGTGTAGTGATAAATAAAATTTAAAAAAACATAAGCTCCATTATGTTTACTTCCATTATTTAATTCAATTATAATAAACAGTTTTAAAGAAACCAAAATGATTCTTTAAAATGTTGTCTCAATCATATGTCTGCCATTAAAGAAACTGTTAGAAGCTGTTATTTTCTTATGATTTAGATGATACATTTTTATTTAGATTCAAAATGCAAATTTGGCTGTGATGCAAAGCAAATGGCGAATATTCAAATGGAACGAATTAATTTAAAAGATTCAAAATTAATTTCTCAGAGTACCGAGTTTTAAGAATAGAATTAAGGTAATAAGAAATAATTTTGAAGCTAAAAAATGATCTTAAAAATTGGCCAAATTTACGTATAGATATATTATAAAAATAAACTTTATTATTTTCTCTACTTTTTAATTTTTAATCTATTATATACCGTGCTATGTTTTATATTTGAATCATTCTACAGAAATATATTTAACATAAAATATGCTATATAAATATTTAATTGATCAAAAAAAATTCTGTGGATGCTGCGTAACTTCAATGTCTTTCTAATACCATTTCTAACAAAATCTTGTATTCTTATTAACTTTTATAAAATGAAATATGGAGTTTAATATATTTTATTAGAATGAGGATTTTGGTGAAAATCATCAAATAATATTTATGGTCCCTTATATTCATTCAGAAGCAATAAATAAGGTCTTTTTAATAGAAATGATATAATACACAAGAGAAATAAAATTATTAACAAAGGAATTAATTATATATGACAAACAGATTATTTTCATGAGGTAAGAGAAATATTAATAATGCTAATCCATGTGCAGCTAAACTGTCTTTAGTACAGCAATTGCACACCATAATGGGAATACTTAAAGTCGTAATAATATAGAAGAATAATTAAAGCTAAAATTGATGAAAATAATGAAAACAATTCTGAAAACAAAAATATTAGAAAGAAATTTTTAGGTAAAAGCATTGCAAGTGGAGCGCGCAAATATTGTCATATCTAAAAACACAAACCGATTTAGTGATTCAATAAATTCTATTTTTTATGGACTATGTTTTTGATGCAGGGAAGTGATTTCCTCGAAACATTGCCATGCCACAACCTATTGCCATGGTTCTCATGCCAAGACTTCAGGAAAATTTCTGCAGATCTTACCGATCATGGTCCAAAGAACTCAAAATCACTCTTCGTTCAAAAATTTATATAACACTTTACCCCCTTTTCTTATTGACAGGACAGCTAGAGTAATTTTGTTGGATTTTTAACCAGCTTGGAATATGCTGTCAGAAATATAAAAAATCTCGGATTTCTTATATGGCCATTTAGTT
Organism: Argiope aurantia; assembly: GCA_026543865.1. Classification (NCBI taxonomy): domain Eukaryota; kingdom Metazoa; phylum Arthropoda; class Arachnida; order Araneae; family Araneidae; genus Argiope; species Argiope aurantia. The sequence goes on along the minus strand of JAPMOR010100153.1, from coordinate 352,550 downwards.
CAAAAGGGGTGGAAATGGTAGGGGGATGAAATTCTCATTTCCCTTTAACTTCCTTAATATTGAAGATAGAAAATAAATCAAATTAGTCGAATTAGCATCTCATTAAGAACGAATAACTTTTGTATCTAAAGTTTTCAATAGCTGTAATTACTTAGAAATTACGGACTAAAAATTGATTTTTAATCCCTAATTTTCCAACATAAACAATTTATTTTGATAATTTTGAAAGAAAGTAAATAAAACTTTTTCCTTTTTTTTTTCTTTTCTATACTTTGAAATTGTTTAAATGTACGTGGATTAATGATTAAAAGTTTAAATAAAACTAATTAAATAAAGAGAGGAAAAGATATAATGGCAATATAATATAAAAACGATTTTCTTAAAAATAGATGTGTATTATATTAGTTCCTTTGAATATATTTTATTATAATCTTTATCTAGGAGGCAAGAGTGGGAAGTTTTATTTCTCCGATAAAACAGGAAAATCAGATACCACCTTTGCCGCCAAGGCGGAAAAAAAACTAACCATATCTATTAAAATTTACTAAGATAATAAGATATTAAAAAAGATTAACACTTTTGGCGATTTATCGTTTCCAAAAATGCACATATACTGAATGGCGCCAAGCTGCGGATTAGTTTAAATGTCCATATCCGATTTTTCTATATGGCCAAATCTTTTTTTTTAAAATAAGCCACATTATTTTCTAAGAATATATATTCTTTATGATAATGTACACAAAAAACGAAACATCACTCAAGCACACAATGATTACGGGTGCTCATTAACCATTAAGAATTCATTTGAAATGTGTCATATCTCTTTCCTCGGTAGTGGACTTCTTTAAATGTGATTAAATACTGTCAAAAAAATAATTATTTTGCCAAAGCATAAAATAGATAGAAATTCAAATTTTGAATTATATTTTGCAATATTCATTGAATGAAAAATAATTTTAGAAATAAAATTCTGTATATTTCATGTAATAAACATATGCTTCGGTATTTAAATGCATTTTTTAAGTAAATTATTCGTTATTCCGGAGTTTTTTGATAATTTGTTGGTTCTTCTGTTTGATGTACGCGGCGTTACTGAAAGTGTACAGTATTAAACCAGCAGGATTCATATCCCTAAATCTTTCTCGTATATTTTCTAATAATAGTCTTATCCTAAAGAATGTCTTGCGTTGGCATTGGCGTTCAATAATTACGTAACATTAATATTTAGCATGCACAGCATTTTTACAGCATTTTCACTCATGATCCTTGGCGAGTTTTTTGGCGATTAATTCCTGGCATGCTGTTAATAGTATCCGAAAATCGAATTTGTGATTTAGATGCCTTCTTCCCAACCGATTGAATTAAAAATTGGACAAAATTGTAACTGTAGCCACAAAATCCCATACCAAATTCATTGCGTCTTCGAGTAATCACGTTTAATGTTTCTGAAAGTACAGCAAGACAGTCTATTCCTTGTTAGATTTGACTCAAAATTTGAAAGGTGTCTCTACCATAGATGTCAATTCTATGCATCGAATTTTACCTATCTAGATCTCTTAGTTTTGATATCGTGTTAAATTATATTTATACAGACAGCAAAACAGAAAGACTTATGAGCGAAATTAATTCGAAAATTTGATACAAATCTTCAAATTTAGTATAAAGGCCGTGTACCAAATTTCATCTGTATGGATCAAAGCGTTTCAGAGTTATCTTTGTCACAGACAAATGGAGGACATTCTCCAAAAACGCATTTTTCAAACTCGGAGAGATCTGAAACGTGAAGATTTGCCAAAATCTCGATTTCGAATTTTTTGACGATTATTATACTCCCTCTATACTACGTATACGAGAAAATAAAAAAGATACATAAAAGATATAACATAATAGCTTTTACCCAATTATACTTGAATCAACAGTCCAACAGTTATTAATCGCCTCAAAAGCTAGCCAAAAATGTCATGCTAGTTTACTGATTATACCCATCTATGACATGTGGTTAAACCTAAATTTGCCAATGGTACGCAGTTAATATACAATGCATATGAATATATATTTTTAAAGAAATGATAATGTATTCTTTTTTACACAAATTAATAGTTATAAATATGGTATTCAAAAGTGCAATAGATAAGATCTTAATTCTAACATTAATTGAGAAAATCAGAAGATTTTTCTCCAATGCAATAGAAAAATTAAACAATAAACTCATACTTTTTATCATAAAATGGTATTCTCTGTATTTAATTAAAATATAAATTACAAACCATAGTTAATTTCTTCAAATATATTTGAAATGCAGGGAAACTTTTAGCTACTGCCAACTGATAAAAATCACTGGCATTTGCTTAAAAACTTCACAGATTTTCGATAACATAAATTTTGTAACAAACCTATATTTGTATACTATTTTTATAATATTTGTTATTATAATATTTTTGCAATTAAGGCAGAATTGTACAATAGCTATCGAATCATTATCTATGTTGCTTCAATAGGTAATATTTCATTCATTGTTTTGATCGAAGGACTGAAAGGAATTTGAATCTACATTTTTTAAGGAATCTATCTTTGCCTTCCAGCTAGCCGAGATGAATTTTTTTCAGAGTCGTACATTTGAAATTTTTGTGTTTCCTAATATTCTGAATAAAACTGAGTATGCATTTTAGGTGTCTTCTTGTCAACTGCTTGAAATCAAAATCTGGTACAGAACTTTAATTTTCGTAACAAGACCACATACCAAATTTCATTTAACTAATTATTGGCAATTTTGAGTTATATGGTTACATACACGTGAACAGATCAATAGATTATCAACTTGTTGACAGATTTTCATTCAAACTTTAATACGGCTCTAGACTTTAGAGGATAAAACTGTACATTAATTTTTATTTCTGTAGATCTTTGTAATTGTATTTATTTAAACTCGGACGGATAGACTTCCTCTGAAAATATTTAATTTGAAATTATGAATTTTATGTAAAGATCACATACCAAATTCCATTCATTGAGTTCAAATCTAGTTTTAATTATCTTGTTCATAAACAGACATAATTTTTAAGATATGTTTGTCGGCCTAAGGGATGTTTGTAATATCAAGATTTGGCAGCATCTCAATTTCGATTTATTTTTTTTAACGATTGCAATACCTTCTCATTGTTATAGTTCGCACGAGAAAATATAAAGTATACAGAAATAAAATTAATATCACAAAAATCTAATTTTATAATTTGAAAATGTATAATTATTTGTCCCACAATATACTCCGAAGTTATCGCCGGAAAATGTTACAGTTTTAATTTTCAATTAATAATCCAATTAAAATTCTGAAAACTCTTTATTAATGAGTAATTATATAGTGTTTTGTATGATTTTCTGTAATACATGCTACAATTTACCGTAGCTTATCACCCTATAAGAATTATCACACTAAATTAATAAGGTGAAATCTTACCTATAGCACCGGGGAGTATAGAACCTGTTTCTGCAAATCTAGTCAATATTTTCGACACACAGCCATGAGACACCAACAAATGTCGGGAGATGTCGCATGGTCGGTAGCCATATAGTGCCAATTCCAAAATTCTCAGACGTACATGGAAGGGCAAAGGTTTGCCGTTGGCGAAAGCTCCTCCTAGTTGGTTTATGCCACCTTGCCCTAAGAGGAATACAAGAGCTTTTATTGGGAATTTTTATTATTTGATTATCCAATTACAAAGATTTTAAAATCACTTTTTTTTTCTTTAATATACTTGAAACAGAAAGTGTCGTTTTATCATGAAGTATGGGTAAAACAAACTTTTTAATGCAAGACATGGATCGAAAATCTTTAAATAAATTGGACTTTTAATCATATTTATATAAATATTAATTTTTCAATGATCATTTAAGAGTTTGCTGTCTTCGTTTAGTTTAGTTATTTTAACGTCCCGTTTTAAAACAACACTAAAACTATTTTGGAACTGAAATCGTATTTTGAACCGTGGTCAGATGACGAGGATGAAACATGAGCTGGCGCCCCTCTCTCCGAACTTCCACACCACACCAGCGGGAGGACGTTTGGCCCTGACGGATTTAACGTGCACCAGGCCACCACAGCCTTGAATATTCTGTCATAATAGTCCTTGGATCTTATTTCCTTTAGTACAGCTCTTTTCAATATATTGAATTGTTTCTTCTAGTACTTTATGGTGCCGTTCCTTTCAGTATTTCATTGTTTTGAGAAGAAATTTCGGATATTCGAAACTATTGCTAGATAGTGCAAGAGAACCTGCATAAAATTTTTAATCGCGGTGGGTTTATTACTATCTCTTGAACTTTTTTTGTCTGAATAATGGATTTATTACAAGAGAAAAAAATTATGCTATGTGCAATAACCAGAGATAATCTTTTTCGAACAAATATTAAAAAATAAAATTTGCAAAATACTTCCTCCCCCCATAGAAAAAAAAGATTTTGAAAAATCGAATTAACCGTTTTCATTATTTCATCAAGTATCTGAAAGCGTTATCTTTTTTATGTTCTTAAAAGCTAAAAGCAAGGTTTCTGATTAATATCTGTATAGTTTACGTGACATATAAAAAAATAAAATTGCAGTATCGCAAAATTCAGAAGATAATTGAATTTGATATTTACATTTTTACTAACGCCAATATGTCATGGGGCATATATAAAACATTTAAAATAGCAAGGTTTTAATTTGGAATAATTTGACGAAATCAGGGACAAGATTTGACGAAATCATGGGCAATTATGTATATCTACATCATTTAAAAAAAATTCATGTAATCAATATTCTCAACGAACAAGTTGATCGCCAAAGACGTCTAATTCTGAAATAAAAAGCAAGGCTCACTTTGTTGCGACTAGGCTGACATTATTACTATTTTTAAAAAATGCGCGATTTTAGATCACTTTACTGACCGTCTCTAAGTAGATATGCGAATCAAAGACCGAAATTTTTCCAAGACTGATTTCCTAAGATTATGAAAATGTTGCTTGTGATATTCAAAGCTACATAATTCTGTCCGATTTGATCGCAGAAGCTATACTTTTTATTTAATTTAAAGGTTGGAGTGTCTAGATTATTTCTCAAAATATGATTCTTTAGGTAAAAAGGGCTGTATGAAATTTTCACTTCAAATTTATTCACCGAAACAAAATAAATTATTATTTCTGCCATTTAAATCCCTTTGAAAATAAAATTAATTCTATGATGAATCAGAGAAATTTTTATTGAATAATTCTTTGAGAAATTGCATAAATTATGTAAATTTCTGCAGCACACATTTCAATACCGAACGATTGTGCTTTCTTGACTCGTATCCTAAAGAAATGCCTGGTGTCAATAAAAAATATTTTTTATAATAATTGAAGTTTAATCGTTTCCAATTTAATTTAAAGTTCAAGTGATCTGACAGAAAATTAGGGATACAGAGTACGATGAACATAAAAGCTTAAGATTTCTGTAATGGTAGCAGTTATATGATTACCAAAATATGAAGCTTAAAAATATTTTGCTGATGAAGCTTCTAAAAAACCAAGTTACATAAAATATTTTATTGAAAATTTTAGCGATCATTAAAATCCCGACGAATCAACTGGTTGTCAAAAGCGGCTAGAAACTTAAATAAAGCAAGAGATTTTGAATATAATATCTGCTGAATGCTAAACAAAAGTGGCAGAATTGAAGATATTTCGTTAAACAAAGTTTTCAGTTGATATTGCGATAGACAATATTGTTCCAAAATTTAAAAAAAGAATTCAATGAAATTTTATATAAGAGCTGATATAATTTTAATTGTGCTCTAAATTAAGTTCCTTGAATTTTTTATATTATAGGAAAACGGTACAAATATCTAATAATTTTTTTATCTCGTTATTTCTCGAATGGTTATAATATATCTGTCTATATTACATTCAATTTTCCGAAAAATATCTTACATTCAATGCAATTAATCGGAAAATAACGGATAATTATTAATAATAACAGCCCAATGTGATTAACTGGTTAGACAATTTTACTATTTATTATTAATTAAATAACATTAACCGTAAGGTATATATTTATTCTGCGTTTTTAACATTTTAATGAAATTAGGGAATATCGTGATATTTTGTAACTTTCACAGAAGTGACTTTTGGATTGAAATAATCACTTTCAGTTTTCAAGGATATTAACGTGTGGAATATTATAATACTCACAAATACATTATAATGCACAAAATATTATAATATTTATTAAAAAAATGAAAATATAGATAAAAAATACAAGGAGTTTTTTATTTTTTGATTGAATGTAATTGAAATGGTTGATCATTAACCAGAAGAATCTTTTAACCCCTTCGCATATAGTGACGTGTCTGTCATGCGCATCAAATAACTGAATTTTTAGTAAGACTGCAATTAAGCGACAGAATTAAGTATTTTAAAAAGGAAAAAATTATCTAGAAATGCTTCAATATCTCAAATGCCCTTATATTATTATAAAAATCAAAATAACAATAGATGTCTAAAATAGGATGTGTGATCGAATTAGGAAATTAAGTAAATTCGTATGCCGAGGGATTAACTTTTAGAAACACTGTATACAAAAAAAAAAAAAAAATGAAAAACAAACATTTTTAACTAAGCATTATACTTTTATTTAATAAAATATATTTATTGTGAATGAAAAGATAGCCATTACCTGGTGTTATTAATTAATAACATGCTTACTTCTAAAACAGAAATTAATTTTATGCAGTTTTTCCCCCCTTTCTTGAATTAGGAGAAGTTATGAAGCGGGCAATTGCCTTGCTATAGATTCCGAAGTCATTACAGTAAGTTGCATTTATGCCTCGCAAAATTGAGCAAATTGGAAACCTTTGCTTAGTGAACAATTTATAACACAATAAATAATTTTCAAGAATTAAAAAAACATTGTATCATTAGATTTTTTTTAATTTTTTTTTACAGCTATAACAAAAATCAGTGATAATTTGAAAAAAGTGTATTCTGTTAAGTTTCCTGTCGAATAACTGCATCCAATTAAGCGATAAAGTCACATAATATTGCAATTTTCTAAAATTTTACGACATTCAAAAACTAAATCTTACCTCTTGGAGTCATGTAATTAATTCTATTCTTGCTGAATTTCAAGAATTAAAGTATCAGGTTCTATCTGGTTGGCACAACCAACATTTGACGAATGAAATCTGATACTCAAACCACAAGAAGCGTGAAGTCTCTTTTATATAGAAAAAGTAACAGTGCAGGGGAGAGGGGTGGGGTGCAAAGAGAGTGTGGGAATTCAACACATGTTGGTCTTCTTTTCGAAGGGAATGGACACATTCTACCGGACACTTCTAACCGGACGCTGGACACCAGGATTTAGATTGCTAGAGGAAAGAATTACGTGAAGAAAGAGGAAGGCAAAAATCAAAAGCGAAAGATTCGAAAATTAGAATTATGGATTCTCGGATAAATTTTCGTTTTATTTGAAATGCCAAGAGGTGAATGATTAAGTGTCATACCATTAAGTATGATCTATTATTTGATAATTATTTCTACTAGTACAATTAATCACGTTATGCAATTCCTGTTTTTATCGCATTGTCAATGGAACAAGAGACATAAATAATTTCAAATATATGGCACTTTTTTTTCAATAGTTGTGATATTTTTGTAAATATTTTCATAATAGATTAAAGTCTTTTTATCTGATTTTCATAATATGATAATTAAAACTTGCAATGAATGGAATAAATACACTTAATTTTATTCAGAATTAAATATGATAAAATTAATGGAATAAAACATGCAATTAATAAAATAAATACACTTAATTTTATTCAGAAGTAAATAAAATTAAATTTATCATACAAATGATATTTTTTCAAAAGATAGAAAAACCATACGATAAATAAAATCGTACAAAAATATTGAATTCGCCATTTTTTAGATCGTCTGATCTCTATTTAGATCTCGAATGCAATGCCTTAAATTTATTAAAAATACAAAATCAAATTACTATTCAATAGAAAACTGATAGTGAAGTCTAAATTATTATTTTTCGGAAAGCAAAATCATGTATATTGATAAAATGCATAGAAAAAAATTTCATCGACTTATTTTCTTCTATAACCACTTGTTTCGAATTCTGATTTGAATGCAATGCACTAAAATTAATATACTATTATTTTTCATTCCTTTTTCTAATTTTCTTTAATTTAAATTTTCCTAGGTGTCATCTGAATTCAATAAAATAGTAATTTTTAAAATATTAAGTGGTATTAAAATATTTCGTTAAATTTTCTAAAAGAAATGGAAAATCCCATCTTGTAAGATTTGAAAAATGTTTTATCCGCAGCCTATATTTATAAATTAAATTCATCAAAATTTAGCTGTAATTTAAATTAGAATTTTTTTAATTACTTTAAAACTCAGATCAAAGAACATACCTGTCTAAAATTAAAACAATGAAAATGATGCACACATTTCACCAAGTTCTATCAGAATCTGAAGTCATGAAATGCTGCCAAAATTTTCTAAGTAATGTAATGAATGCATAACGATAAATTAATATGGCTCTAGAGCAATAGAAGTTCCGTTTAATAATATAAAGTACAGTTTGTATCAAAACTTAAAATTACAAATATTGTTAATAAATTATTCCAATAAATATTCAATAAAATAATGAGATTAGCTGAGGAACCAATAAATTTTAATGCATCTTTTTAACCAGAATTTATTTTATTTTATTTTAGTGAGAAAAGGGCAGGTTTCCGGTAATGTAAATGTTGATCATAGTTCCACAAAAATCAAAATATAAATTTTTTTTCAAAGGTTTATTTGATGGAATCATAGAAATAAGTATGGGGAGTCTATTCATGGTAAAAATTTATAGATTTGTGCTTATATTGAAACATCGGTATTGACTCAGAAACAATAAAGAAATGAAAAGTTCAAAAATAATCGGACCTGATAGAGTCTCATGTGTAAATTTATGTACAGAATATTCATTTAGCGACTTAAAATCTGGTAGAGTAAAATTTGATCGCCTGTAATACATAAATTTACGTTATGAAAGTTTATAATTATAATTGTTTTTGTTACAAAAATAGGTAATATTTTAGTGAATACTTTATACAGGTTGCAAATTATTTTCACCTATTACATGCGAGTTTTTTATTATTATTATTATTTTCAATTCAAATGATTTCATAGTTTTATCTATTACTTTTAAGTAGAATAATAAACATGCTTTAGATAAATAATTTTTTTAATAACTTAAAGAAAAAACAAGAGGAAATTCCCTTCTCTTGCCCAAAACACCACTAGATGATATTTTAGATTTGATTTATCTATTTATTTCATTTTTGAAATTTACTCTTAATTATATAGTAGGATAACATGCAAACAAAAAACATATTTAATATCATCACAAAGCGTATGCGCTTGAATTCAGTAATTAAAACAATGAAAAGTATTGTTGATAAATATACATTAAAATATTTTTCTTATATTTATTAAATTTGGGGGGGGGGAGGAATTCAAATTTTTCAGAATGAAAATTTTCTATTTCAGAAAATAAATTAAGAATTTATTTAGAATCAGAAATTTATTTTTTCATTTCATTTTAGAAATTAGCCAAAATAAATACAATGGCACTGAAAAACATATTTTTTATACCATTGCAATTTTAATTTCGAAATTGTGTTTTAATTTTAAGATTATAATGTAAATTATAAGGCAAGATTATAATGTAAATTATGTAAATAAGATTATAAGACAATAATCTGCTCCGAAGTTATTAAAGAAAATGTGAAAATTATTATTAATTTTTTATTAAAAATCTAATTAAAATTTTGTAAAACCTATTCTTTGTAACGACTTAATAAAGAAGCAATTAAAAGTCAAATTTGATATATGTATATCCAACAATCTACAGTGAGCAAAATTTTGAAATAGATTTTTAATAAAAAATTAATAATAATTTTCACATTTTTTTATGCAAGTTGCATAGTGAAGTTTGCACATGCCATCCCAACAACTTTATGTTAAAAATGAGAAACTTATTAAATGACAAATATCTTCATTTAAATCATTAAAGTTGATGAAAAATTATAAATTAAATTGCAAACTTGAAAAATGGTACAACATTTTCCTTTGAAATTACAATAGATATTTATCTAAAAAAATAATTTTGAAAAAATAAATAATTAATTTTTATTTATTAACTGAAGTTAAACAATTAATCCATTCGTTACTAAATTAATTGCGATTCATTTCATTGAAAATCCTTTTTTTAAAATTAATTTCGAATTTTTCTAACCTTAATCGTCAAGAAAGGATAGTTCCCCATATTTTCTAATATCTCTATATCATTTTGTTTGAGCGCGCAATTACAGCTGCTTTTCTGAAATACAATCAAAATATAGATATAGATATATATATATATAAAAAAAAAAGACTTGTGTACACAAACAAACATCTGCCTTGCAGGCATGCTTTCCTTTCACTTCATTGTTGAGTTGTTTCGCTTTATCGAATTCTCCCTGCTATATCCCCGGTCTCATCAATTTCCGAAATGGTCAGCAATAACATAAATTCCACAGAATGGTCTGATAATTGCCCTCGTAATTGCTTTCGGGATATACCGATCAACCCAATCAGGGTTGTTTGTTAATGTTACCTTTTATTTCTAGGAATAAGAATCGGATTGACTTCGGATGTTTCAGCTGGAAAGACTTGATTTCGGTGTTGTTGCATTATACTTTATAAACGTAATTAATATGATTGTTTTATCTTATCTTATTGCCTTTTAAAATGCTTTTCATCTTGCATGATTAAACCGATAACATTTGTAATGAAAAAATAATTTAATACCGAAATCAATGGTGTTATCAATTAAAGTTTATACAAAGTTAATTATACAGTTGTCAATTAAAATGTATGGGATAAATCCATTTGCATAGCAAGGGTAAATGGCACTCGGAGCATATGCCATCAGTAATTTCCCTCGAATAAAGAGTGCCATGATAATTGATTATGAAAATTGGCTTAAATGCATTAATGTTAAATGTAACTTTAACTTTGCCTAAAAAGGTCCAAATGTCCATTCAACGAAACTAAAGTGTGCGCCTAAGATGTTTAGATATCACTGAGAAATTTCCTCCTCCTTCTGTTAAATGAGATTAATTGAATACCCGTAAGGTATGCTTTGTTCGTTAGAGATGCTCGCCCAGATAGATTTGGTGAATACAGGATTTTTATTAAAAATCTTAAAACATGTTTGAGCATACAGTTGCTTAACCATTAATTAAATGGGGTTCTCTTTTCTCATGAGTTCTTTAAGAAAATGAGTTGTCATTGCGGTTTTTGATAGGTAGAGAATTTTCTTTATTATTATTATGTTTGAAGGATTCTAAGATTCGAAAATCTTTCACGCTTTTGCGCATGCACCACGGGGCGTTTATTTCGTTAAAAAGAAGGGTGAAAGGAAAGATGAAAGAATGAGATGTTTACATTTAGCAATTACATTTAACTTAGATTATTCTTGATACTAGGAGGAATAATAACATCCCACCTTTCAGCATACCGCCTCTTAGCGAAGTACAGTTGTCAAAAAGGACTAATCTCGGGATCCTGAAACGAACCTGAACGTGGATTATCTTCGGATTGATTAGTTTAGGCTCTTAGGGCTACGAATAGCACTTTTGACATTTAAATGCCATTTTTTTTTTTAGTTTAATACTACAGGCTTTTTTTATTATTTTTTTAAGCCAATTAGTTCTGTCTTGAGTAAGAGCCGCGAACTGATTAAGCGGATATTCATCAAAATGATCTAAAATTATTTGAAATAATTATATTCAAAGCTTCCTAACTTCGTAGTTAGTCGTAGAAAAGTGGAGCTTTCTTTTCGTTTAAAATGTTGAAGTATTAGAATATTTCACTGAGTATGTGGCTAAGAAGACTGAATAAAAATGTAGACGTCGTCATTTTTAAAAGTCCAATTATCCATTCAAACAATGTAAACTATAATTATTTTTGTCATTTAAAGAATTTTTTCAGTGGAAAATACATATCCGTATAATCTGTTAAAAAAGCTATCGGGCTAGGATTAAAATAGACGCCAAACATTTTATCTTTCATAATATAAAAATGAACCCTTATTCTCACATGTATATAATTAAACATATTATTACTTTGCTGATCAAGGGTTAATTTTGATCTATCAAGTCGCAGAAATTATTTTTAAATTAGTTATAATGTTTAATTAAAGCTTCAAAAATTTGAAATTCTTATAAGTTTTACTTGCAATAAGGCTACTTTTATTTTTCTAAAAAAAAGTACTTTATCTCTCAACCCCATAATAATAGCAGCAAATGAATATTTAATTGAATATTACTGGTGAATGCAGCAGAAAGATATGTTGTGGAGCAAAATTACAAAATCTTCAGTCAGTTATCCATGGTATCTATCATTTGTTTTGATACATTTTTCGGTTTTTAAGTTAATATAATTATTAGGAATTAAAACCAATTTTCTGCTTTCATCCTTTGATCCAAATCATTTGTTTTAATTCAGTTGAATATCAATTGAAAATACTTAATTCCTTCTTACACAGTGGCTTTAAGAGCAGTTTAGCTGTTTAAAAATTTTGCCCGGAATCTTTCTATTTCTGTGAAATAGAAATACTTCAATCATAAGTATTGTTTCTATCAAAACCCGCTTATGGAAAACTCATCTTTGTGTCCATGAGCGCGGCTTGTCGATGCTGAAAGCTGCTTCTGACAAGGGATGCTTTATCTTGAGATTGCCTTTCGGATCAGGGCTCTTTTAATTTCCGGACCCTTCTTTATCCGGTTGTGGTGTCTGCCTTCCAACCGGAACTGCGGAACCGAAACGGACTCTAATCCCTCCTCGGCTTTCGTTTTCGATCCCCACTCCCTCTTACCTCCGGTAGGAAGACAATAATAAAACTGGATGTATCGTCTCGAATGATGAGATTCTTGAGCAAAATGGAACAGATGTGAGAATTTCAGCTTCGACAGATACTGTGATTGCAAAAGATTCCACTATCCGAGTCAATGTGGCTTAGTTTGGTTGTAATAAACGCCCCATTTTGAAACAACACCAAAGCTATTTTTGGATGGATCGTGTAATTTTGAACTATAGTCAGATGCCGAAGATGGCACCTGAACTCAACGTCTATATTATATTCTTTAATGTGGTCTTGATTCGCATAAAATAATGGAATTCAAAGCTTCATGATTCGATCGAATTATATCACAGAAAAGTCAAACGTTTTCTTTAAAAAAATAAATATGTTAGCTTTTATGCAAATGTGACTAATGCGACTAGTTGATTATATAAAAACATATTTTTTTCAGAAATACATTTATTGACTCAACTAATCTAAAATATTAAATTCTTTAAGTCATTTAGAGCATTTTTCCGACTTAAGTATAAGACTATCTCTAATAATATTAAAATTCCTTTCGGCAAGCTGAAAGGCAAAGGTAGATCTCTTTATATCTAAGTTACTATCTGGCAACAGAAATTGTTGATGTTAGAAATAGTCAAAATTAAGGCTTGAAAAATCACTTATCAGCCCTTAACTTTAAGATATTGCAGTTATCGAAAAGCTTTACATACAAAAGTTTTTCGTCTTAATGAGACGCTGATTTGGCTAATTGGATTTATTTTTTTATCTTCAATATTAAGAAAGGTATAGCGAAATTAAAATTTCAACCTCCTGCCATTTACTACCCCCTTTGAGATAGATGATCCATTCACGAACTCGTACGAGATTTTTACATTTCTGGCAACATATTGTAAAATAGCTAAAATACAAATCTAATCTCTCTATATCTAATCTCTCTCTCTCTCTCTCTATATATATATATATATATATATATATATATATATATACAGAATATCCAGTATTTAATTCTTATTTATTATAACCACTTGTTATTTTATCTGTTATTGCCACTTATTATTTCTAAAAACATCATGTAAAGTATTCACACATTCTACTTCCCTGGCTGTCAAAAAGCAGGTTATTTTTTTGTTAGGGTTGTTATTTTTTGGAGTGAGGTGAAAAATACTAAAGTTAAGAAATCCGAATTATTATTCAGTTACGTGATTAAAGCACGTAAGTTCTGTAAGAAAACTAGTAAGAGTCCCCCCCCCTCCCAATCTTTCCAGCGTACACCCCAACAAAAGTGTTATCTCCTCAACAGTGACTAGAGTGGGGCAGACAGACCTCGTTTCCTGGACACCATTACCAGAAGCTTCTAAAATTGTGGAATAAATTATTTGAATCTAATAGAAAAATATTTTTAATCCTTATTTCCAAGAACTAAATAAAATTTCTTAAAAGCGAAAATGAAGCTTTTTCCCTCCAATTTTAATATTTCTATATATTTAGTTACCTAGATTGATTCTCAAATTGAAACTGCTATTTAAATTCCGTGTGCAAACACCATTCCTGATATAGCGAATCATTAATGTTTGAAAATACTTTTTCTTTTTTTAGTAAAAAAATCAAATATATTTATATGAAATAAGCAAATCATGGAAATAGTGCGATAACTAGACTCTACTTGTTATCGAACTTGATAGAAATAAGTTCTAAAAATTATAATTCAATTTATCAGATCTTTTTATCAATCAATATACAATGTAGTATTTGAAATGCATAATATTATTTACAATTGCTATAAACTAAATTGAATTATAAAAATCTGTAATAAATTTTATTAATTTATTACAGGACCAAACATAGAAATAAAAAAAAAACATGCTATGTAATGGAAAAAATTTGCATAGAGAAACTATCTATTAATTGTTATTTAAGGCTGTAATAAATTTATTTTGTTGTGAATTCGCATCTGATCTATTAAAAAAGAAACCATGGCATTTTATTTGCGTTATGTCTGAAAGCGAATTTTTTAAAATAACCTTGGAGACACATTGTTTTTAAAGAAAATATTCTTTAAATATTCAGAAAATAGTGTTTCATCAAGAAAATTTGAGAAAACAATTCGGCTTTTGATGTAACAATCACTGAACATTTCGAACAGTAAGAATGGGGTAGCGATTAAAATTTTTAATTTTATAAGAAATTACGTGAATTCAAGTCATTCTTTTTTTTAAAAATTGGATATATATTATTTTGAAATTAAATGAAGACAATGAATTAATATACTGCATTTGTTTAAAAAAATAAAATTAAGAATTTGGTACTAAACTTGAACAAAAGAAAATATTTCGAAGTTTTATGAAATTCCTATCTGTTTTGGAGTTGAATGAGATTTTGAACTGTTGAAGAGTTGTTTGATTAATTAGTATATATCAAATACTGTTCATGCATAGCTAAAAATATCTATAGTTTCTAGGCAAAAGACACATATCCGATATTAATAGACATAATTGCATAAAATACAGATAGCTACTTCATTTAAAAGGCATCATTATATAATGAATATATCATAAAAATGTTTAAAATTTTTTTTAAAAAAATCTTTTTTAAAGCTTTTAATGAAATTTGCTATTTTTGCTCGGAAAATGTTTAATATATAAATAGTTTAAACACTAAAAAGGATTTAACTAAGAAATTTGTAGTGACATTTGTGTGAAAAATTTTATATATTAGAAAACTAAAATCAGCATGCATTCCATTGACCTCGCCAAGACTGCCGGGTTTTTTTTTGGAGGTCCCTTTTTGCTCTAATTACCTATAATGTATATTTCAATTACTCGTCATTACATTTTAAAATATAATTTATAATACTTTTACACGATTTAATTATAATTTTAATAATTACCTTAGTAACTGCTATATTATTTAATTTTTATAAATAGTTTATATCTTAGTAAATCAAGCAAATTATTAACCAGCTACTAAGCTATCAACTTAAACATTGGTACAAATTTTGGGGGAGGGATAATATGAGATTGCCTTGGGCGCCATTTCATGCAGGTATGCCTCTGCTCCTCTACCACCAGCAAAAAATTTGTGAATTTTAAACAAAACGCTAGTACAAAATTATGAGTTTAATTTGGTTTAGTTATATTAACGTCCCGTTGTAAAGCAACACTAGGGCTATTTTGGGACGGACCTCGTAATTTTGAACCGCGGCCAGATGACGAGGACGACACCTGAGCTGGCACCCGCCTTCCCACGCCACACCAGCGGAGGACGTTTGGCATGACGGATTTAACGTGCAATAGACTCCCTTACACGACGGTTCTTAGGCGGAATCAGGTCTCGAACCTGAAACCCTACGGCTCATAAGCCAAGACCTTTCCACCAGGCCACCGTGGCCCTTACAAAATTATAAGATCATTATTATAAGATACTAAGTAACGTTTTAAATCCTGATTTAGATCCGATTAAAAAATAAACTAAATTTGGTATTAAAAAACAATATATACTAATCGACAATATTATCCAGGGCAGGATTTTTTTTTTGGGGGGGGGGGCGATTAATTGCTGACATACGGTTATTATCTAAATACTTTAAAAAATAAAACATGTGTTTTTGATATTTTTTTTCCCCTGACCAATTGAAACAAAACTTGACATTGAACTGCTATTGTAGTCGCAAGATGGCATATTAAATTTCATTTATTTCAGTCACTGCATTTTAAAATTAACCTGCTTACAAGTATACGAAAGTATAGATAAACAGATGGTCAAGCATTTGACAAATTTGATATGGATATACATTTTAGGTGCTAAACCTATGTACCAAATATTATATGATTACCTCTTTCCGTTTTGCAGTCATTAAGTTCACTTGTGATAGCCGGAATAGACAGACTTTCTGAATGAATTAGGTTCAAAATTTGATAAAAAATCTACAAATGTGATGTAAAGAGTATATTATAAAAATTACCCATCGAGACAAAGGCATAATCCATTTATCCATCGAGACATCGTCTTCACAAACATACAAAGATATAATTCTAAAAATGTGCTTCTCGGACTCAGGAAGTTTGAAACTTAGGGATTCGTCAAAATATCGGGTTAGAATTTTTTTTTTCAAGTTTACAATATTTTCCCCTTTGTATATTTCATATATGAAAAGTTAAGTTCATATCACTGACTCTCCGACCCGCCGAAGGCACACAGGATAAGTAATACTGAATGACCGGACTGCCACAATAGTAACATTGGCGGGAACTGCGGTTGAGTCCTAAGGACCATCACCGGCCACGGTACAACCCTTCCCGAAGGAAGTACGTCCCGTCATCGATGGGAGGAGCCAGATCTCCCACCTATTTATGCACCCACCAGGGTGGCGAGATCCAACCACCATACCGGAAGCATCTCATCCTCATTTCGAGGTCCCCCCCCCGAGTGTTATATGAAAAAGTTTAAAAAAATCATTTATTCGAACATTAACTCCAGAATAAAACTTTCATCTCCGTTTTTAATTAACAAGCCAATAATTTAGAAAAATTCACAATGCAAAATCCATTCGCTAAACACGGAATGAAACGACTGATGCAATCAAGTCTAAAAACATTATCATGTTACAGTGTTTTATAAAAGAAATTCGAAATATCCTTTTTTTATCTCATTATTTGAAAAATGGGATGGCATAAATCAATAAGCTTTTTTTTTTTTTTCGAAAATTGCTTTATTGCTATCAACATTTCAAAAGCATAAATATAATAAACTTTATTTTTGAATATAATATATCTATTTTGTACGCATGTATTTAAAAATAAAACAAAATTCAATTTTATTGAATAAGTCCATCTAAAGAACATTTCAATCTTGAAAAGACAGAGAGAAAGAAAAAAAATCAAGTGAAAGAATGATTCTGCGCACCTCGATAAGTGATTTTCACAAGTGCAGAACACATAAAAGGGGCGCGCGATTACACTGCTTGAAGATCGCGAACTCATTTGTTGGATTTGTTCCCTGCTTAATCTTCGAATTCAATCTCTTCGGAAGCTGTTAAAGGAGATAGAGAAAGGTTTCTTAAGTACCCGGGCATATCCAAGACAAACACTTAGGAGGCGATCCTTAAAGTAAGAAATGCAGTCGTCCCAAAGAAAATGGAAGACAGTTCATTTACTTGCGAAGGGAGACATCGCACAATCACCAAGTCTCCTTTTATTATTATTTTCTTTCGACAAATTTGGTCCCCCCCCCCTCCCTATTTTGCAGAGATTCCGACATTGTTATTTATAATAAAACATTTATACGTCTATCAAAGAACTGACGCAGAGCTAAATAGATGCATAAATGAAATTATACTAAACACTAACTTATTATAAATCAAATGGTTCTAATATAAATTCACTTAAAAGTAATAGTTTACAAGTTTTTTTTTTTTTTTTTTTAACGATAGTGTATTATGTAGAGTATGGAAAGCAATAATTAAAATTTAAATAACATTTATAATAAAAGCGAAAATTATACATTTATTCTCTAGCTACTCACTTGTAGCGACCAGTTGGACCACTGTGGCCTGTGCGAAAATTTTGGCTTCGTGGACAGAAGTTCTAGGCTCAAACCATGCGTTAAATCTTTCTGATTTAAATATTCTTCCACTAATGTTGTGTAGAAGTTTAAAGAAGGGAGGCATCAATTCAGGTGTCGTCCTCGTCACCTGATCGCGATTCAGAATTAGACAATTGACCCAAAATAGCTCTAAAATTGTTTTAAAACGTAAAGATAATATTATCTTCCCATTTAAAAACAGCATTCCAACTAAACTAAACGTAACGACCAGCTGTTTCGCTGTAAGTATTGCTAATGTAAAAGTATGGAGAAAGTATATAAGAAAGCTTTCGGGAAAAAAACATTCTTATTTTATTTCTGTTGAATTAAGATTACTTTTTTAGTTTTATTAAATATATATAAAATGCCTATATGTGCACTTTGAATGCTGGAGTAACATTGCTACAAGTGTATTCATATTTTCTTTTCGGCAACATAAAACATTTAAAACAAAACAATTTATTCACTGAGGAATTTGATTTTTTTTTATATTAACATAGATGAAGATATTGAAACTACTACCAACAACATATTAAAAAAAATGTGTATAATTAAGCTGTCATGACTTCTATGAAACTCTACACTCGTTCAACAACAAAAAAAGGAACACCTCTAGATTTTTTACCTTCAGTGGCATCTTACAAAATTGGTGTCGATGGAAATGACTCGAGCAGTCAGGTTTATTCAAATCAACAAACTGATTAACTTGGTTAATTAACTTCTGTTTTTATTATTTTCCATTCCGGCTTTCCTTTTTTGTCATGAAATCAACACCTTAATAAAAATGTTATGGTATTCTGAGGATAATTTTGGGACTTAGAGTTTTGAAAAATGACGCTACCGAAAAAAAAAAAAAAAAAATGAATCGTTTGGCGATATCTCGAAAATTACATGTTATTTATTTTCGATCCCCCCCCCTTTCACTGAAAAAAAAATTGTTTTATCTAATGAAATCACAAAATAAAGCCATAAATAACACAAATTTAATATTTTTTATGAATTTTAAAGCATGAATGAGGAAAAAGTGAATTGTAACTGTAAAATTTTTGCAGAACAAAGCGGATGTGCTAAAATATCGGAATCTAAAATATTGTGAATTTACTCCAAAGTTTTCAAAATATTCAAAAAAATTGTAAAATTAAAAAAATAAAAATTGTAAATAAATAGAAAAAAAAATTAAATTTGCAAGGCCCACTTTGAGGGACCGCAAATTAAATTCATTTGTATTTATAGATCTATTGTCTGTGAAACATGAGTTTCAATGGCCATTATATCTCAACTGGCTAAATATTAAGTTTATTTTTAGACGAGACGATATTAATTCAACATAAATTTTTCTTTCTTTTTAGAAAATTAATGTCCCCCCCTTTTAAATGATATAAAATTTGATTGCAGGACTATTAGCAGTAGGAATGTATAAACAATTTTTATATTCTTTACCTAAATTTATCATTTCCAAGTAAATTAAATAGAAATCTAGGAAAATCCCGACCATTTCTTGCCATTCAATTAGTGCTAAAATAAGGAAATTAATTAGCACCTAGTTCCATTTGAATTAGCGCGCTAGCAGACAGTAATTTCAAGTATGCTTTTTTTTTTTTTTCCTTTCCGGGTTTAGAGTGGCTTGGATGTGAAGATTCGCCGAAATCTAGTTATCAATTTATTTGAAAACACCTCTTTGCCCTGTAAAATACGTAACCGGACAACTAAAAAGTGCTTATTTGGAGGTAATATTTATCGTTTCATTACCACAGATATTACCTTCAAGCAATTCTGTAACTAGATAAGTGGAATTTCATCTATTTAATCAGCGTACTTTCGCAATTTAAAATTTTATTATTATAATTTTTTTTAATGTTTTAACATTTTCTTAAAGTATTGGAAATAATTAAATTATTGTTGATCTCTATGTAAAAACTAAATGCGCAATAATTTTACTATTATAAAATAATCACTTATATTTTTTATCCGATTGACAATATTTTCTGCCTGAAAATAAAATTCCCATCTTTAAATAAAAACCAATAAGTTCATTGGCTTAAAATGTCTTTTATTGGTATTTGCATCTCATTAATCAGCGATTTATTTTAAATGGGTTCTACACCATACTTCATTGTCATAAAAATTAAGATGGCTGTTAATTTTTTGTATGTGGATATCAAATAAAAGGGTTGAATGATGAATTGAATTAAAAAGTAATAGGTTCTATGATGCAAGAGGCATTTTTGACCATGCTGCGCCAAAAAAGTAATGCTCCATGTTTAAATAAAAACATAAAATTAATTATAATTTAAAAATCATACTCCTATTAAAAATGAATGAATCTTGTTCATTTTTCCAAATTTCTTGTGAATAAAAGAGGGGGGGGATGTAGTTGTTATTAACAAGCTGATATTTATTTAATAAACAGTACACGGTAGGATGACTCTTCTGGTGCGGAATTTTCACCAAATACACATACATAAAAGGGCTTCTTGGATCGAATTATTCTACACTCTCGATTTCCGTAAAGGAAAGATTTGGAGATACCAGCTAATTAACTCAGCTAATTAGTTCGCCAATTTGAACAAACTTGTCCCTTTAAACAATTTTCATCCACACCAATCTTGTGAAGAAATGTTATTAAATAACAAAGTTACAGATTTTACCTTTATGACTATACGATTACTTCATGAATTCATCTGTCTCCCTCAGAAACAGTTTCTGTCCAGATTATTTTTTCATAATCTCCAGCAGCAAAACATGAATGGCCAGTTTATAATAGTTTTCTAACATTATTATCTTTAAATACTAAGAAACAATTATTGCTGTTCCCTTTGAATAGCAGCTTAAATTAAAATTGTTAAATGTATAAGTATTTTAGCACAAATTCATTGCTTAAAACCAATGAAACAAATATATAGATTTGTCATATTATTTTAGAAACTTGGCTTAATTGCAAATGCTAATTAAAGGAGGGTTTTTTTTTTCCAAATAATTTTAAGATAGTCATTATTATTATTAAGGACAGATTTTAATCTTTCATCTTGATAATTTGCTTTATATCATGCATCTAATGTAAATAAATATTGCACAGACATGAAATAAAAAAAAAACACCTGAACTATATAAAATAATTAATTCTACTAACGTAAATGCCAAGAAAATAAAATTAATAAATTTATACAAGATGTACTTGAGATATTAAAGATGCTGTAAAATTATATAAAATAATTAATCAATATCAAGAATAATAAAGTTTAACTCTGAACATGATAAATAGTACCAAAAAGTTCAGAAGGAGGAAATTGGATAGATAAAGCAGATGAGTTTTCTTATCAGTTGAGATTGGATTCTGAAAGTTAACTATTCATTTATGACTGGGATTAATAACTTAAAACAGACTTTAAAAGTGCAAATTCGATTTATGAAAGCATCCCCCCCCCAATACATTTGCAAAAAAGATTGTAAATAAGTGTTTTCTGAGTGAGTGCAATCGGAGTTTTGATATTATACATTCATGTATTAACACACAAGCTTTTACAAAAATCAAAAATGTTTATCTTTTGTATGCATAATGAGAATACTAATAATTAAATTCATTATAACTAAAAATGAAAAATAAATAAAATGTTACGTGTAGAGAAAGTAATTAAATACAACCAATTATCACTGCAAAACAAGTTTTATTTTCTACAGTGACCAAACACAACTGATATGATACAACATGTACAGTGTCCAAGACTACATCATTGGGTGCGAACATACACAAATAATAAATCCACAAACTGCCCAGACCAGAAGCCACTAATCAAGTCAAACTACAGAAATTTTCAAAGGATTATCTAATGGCTTTGCCGAGTGTATTTGAGAGAATAAAAATCTGAATAAATATTCTTAAGGAAACAAATTACGCACAAAATTCTTCTCCCACAAGGATAATTTATTTCATAGTTAAGGGAAATGTTAGAATAGTGTCCGACGGCATTATACATGCTAAACTGAATACTACACACTATATATATGTAATAAACTCACGCTCAAAGAAATAAAAAATCAATCACAGAAATATTTAGTAAAGAGTCTGTTAACATACTTTTCTTGGTCAAACTGTATAGAATCCCCTTCAAACATCAGAATAACATATGAACTGCAAAAATTTGGAATCGGCCACACAGTACACATAAATATGCTTAAAGAGGAAAGGACTGGTGCATGCAAGATAAACACAATTAATAATTAGTCAATTTCTTAGATATGGACATACATCTGGGCACCTTGTTTTGGACTAGAGAGAGAGAGAGAGAGAAAGATCAAAATATAATTGATGCACACAGAAAAACAGTGCCAAAAACATTTATTTGCCAACATAAACTTTCATGGCAGAATCTCATTAACTAAATATTAAATAAAATGCTTACTCGGCACTGAAATCAATGGCCAAATATATATTTTTTATTAAATACATGCTTAAAGATTATAGTTTTTTAAAAAATTTAATAACCAGGCTGTTTATGCTCTTAGAAAAATCACTAAACACTATTTCCGAGTTTGAAAATTATGGGGGGGGGGGGGGGTAATATTAGAAAACAATAATAAATAAATTTTAAAAACTTGTATTTCTCTCTATTCTTCCTTCTGCTTGGACACAATTAACTAACACTAAAAAGTTAAAAGGACATGATTGATGTTGGATTAATTAATTAATGATCTAATATATGATATAAGTCATATCAGTCAAAATTAAATAAGATTACTATTATTGCATGCAAGAATTTTAAAGCACAAAGACTTTTAAAACAAATATAATTCTCTTTTCATCATACAAATAAAAAACAGTGTACAAGTCTATTTCCATCTTTTATTAGTCAGTTATACGCCCTTATTTATTAAATAAATTCAAATCTGTATTTTTAGTCTTTTTTACAAATCATACTTCAATATAATTTATACATTTAGAAACTGAAGTATTTCCGCAGTAAGAATTTTACAGAACTCAAAATATGAATAGTTGACATATATATATAAGCACATCACTACAGTAAAAAAATATGATACAGTAGGCCATTGTAATTTTCTTCAAAATTTGCAGCTGTTTCAGACAAAATACAAAAGTAAAATCTTCTCTTATATAGAACTATGAAAGTATGTGCTTCCGAATGCATAGATGACCAGATGGTTCCATATACAGAGATTGAAAAAACAGCCACTCGAAGAGAAATGTACAAATTTGTCCGTGGAAAACTACAATGCTGATGTTTTGTACACAGTGTAGTACAGTGCATCAATTTACAAATGTACATACTGTACATGGTCTAAACACATCAGGATAAGGAATATTATGTAAGCACCTTCTCAATGTACAGTGTAAGAGGGGGATGATGACATTGGTGCAGAAGTTTCTGCTTGAGGCACCTTATAGTTAATGTAGAGGCCTGAATGACCCAAAAGGCAATAATTAAATTATTTCATTATGATTGAACAATCAGGACCACAATAATACAACATTTAGAATTAAAAGAAAGTAAACAATGAATTACAAAATAAAAATAAGAGGAAAGGGAGGAAATTTTCACTATTATTAAAAATTTTCATGAATAATTTTAAAAATATAAAGGAAAAATTAAATGTATTAAAATGAAAAGCATTAACTTATTATTCTACAATTCTGAATTAACACTTAATTCTCAAATTGAGAAGGATGACTAAATATAAGCAAAAATCACATTCGAAAAATCAACTGGAAAACAAAATAATTCAGATTTTTAGAAAAAAAAAAAGTGTATTACTGAGGTCCAATGTTCAATTTTTTTTTTTCCCAAGTAACTTGTATTAAGAAAGACAACCTGTATCACATACAACTCAATGTTCTAATTTACAAGATTAAATGTTAAAAAAGAAATGAATTTTTTACAGATGCGAAGAGTTTTTATTTACTATAGATAGTTCTGTGTATCTACACATGCTATCTTGAAAAACCAAAAATGTGTGCAATCCTACTTAAAATTTGCAAAAGAAACTCCTAGAGATTCAGGCTAAATCGTTGGTTGTCAAAAAGAAAGTCTATGGAAGACCAGCATTTCTATAATACATGAAATTAAGGAGAAAATAAGGTTTAGATTTAGAAATTACTAAACGGTTATATACAAGTTAAGTATCCTTGGACCACAATTAACTTAATTGTGAAAAAATAAAGGGGAAGAAAATGAATTTTTTTTACAATTCAATGCTTTACTAAGTTTGAGGTCCAAATGTAGTTTACTTTTTACAATTGCAATAAAAAAATGAAGGCAATCGATGCATGTTTCATGATTTTAAATGGGGATTCAAATTTTTTTAAACTTATTTACACGTGTTATACGCTTCTTTTCCGATGACGCGAAATTGTACAAAACAGAAAAGAAAGCTAATGCACTTAAATGAAACTACTCTCATATAAAATATAAAAAATTTACAGAATTTTGTGCAAGACTTGCAACAACCATCACATATTGATTTTTATATTTACAAAGTTATATTAAAAATTTATTCTGATAAAAGAAAACAAGATATTACAAAACATTACATGTATAATTCAACATGATTGGTAAAAAAAAATTAACATGATTTTACAATAAATAAATAAAGAACATGGACTGATGAAATTAAAATTTATGTACATAACTCTGATAATCGCACAAAATATTTTTTTTAAAAATGTTTTAGTATTAAATAATACATTTAGAAACATCAGTCAGAGGTTATATCCCATGTGAGGAAATTATTTCATTTAAAATAAAAAAATATATAATACAGACCATAGCTTGTAGAACAATTTATCGCTATTTTAGTATGTACAAACAAAAAAAAGGGGGAAATATTATGTATCCATTTCCACATAAAACTGAAAAAGCATTTTTTAAGGAGAATATTATAACAGAAACAATGCATTTCGTACACAGTCATGAATTTTAGAGTTAGTAATAATTTCATCACAATCAGACAGAATTTAAATAGGAAAAAATAACAATGCAAATTAAATCAAGTGCATAAAACCTATGCATTCATATTATTTAAAGCTTGAAGTCTTTTAAAAATTCTTAATGGAAGTCAATTCTTTTGACTAAGATAAACATCACTTTAAAACTGAGTTAAGTATTTTAAGAGGAAAAGTTGAAAATCAGGGAAGAAAATTATATTTGTTCCCACCCTTATTCTGTACAGTTGCAAAAGGGCTTTTATGGCCAATGAGCAGAAATATACAAAATCCAAATCTACAACAGCAATAGCTCCCTACAACACACTACATGCACATACAATGTTTCTATATTTATCTAATTACAATAAAAATTGAATACAAAAACGTTTTCACAAGTTTTACAAAAAAATTAACCACATGACAACAATGTGTCAAGATGGCTAAAGTTATGTATATATATATGTATATATTGTTACAAGAAAGCTAAACAATACTGAAGTTAACCACAACACTTTTCTCAATTATGCAGATAGTAATAGACTGATTCCCATAGCAAAAAGTTACAAGAGACCATATACCCAATCTTAAAGCTGAAAAAACCACACATCGGCACCAATACATCTGCCAGAAGGCAGTCCAACTCTACTTATCAATTACATTCAGAGAAAATCTAAGCAATAACACACGGGAAAACTACAGTAATTTTATGACAGGCATTATATGCTAACTTGCCTTCTAAATTTACCTAAGATTTCAAACAGACAGAAAAAGGAGTATATAGTGCATTAATCAGACAAAGTAACATATTGACATCATGAAGCAAAGACAAATAACAGATTGTTAAAGCACAAAGCAAGATATAATTATCCAGTAAATTCTGGACAACAAAACTGTAACCCAATTAAAAACATACTGTGAATAAAACACACAAAAAAAAATTAAAATTATGAAAGAAAAAAAAATGAAGTGTTATCATCAAAGCAAAATGAATAACTCCATATCAACCGACACTTCTGTCTCCTTAAAAATTTTAAATGTATAAAGTTACTTCGATTCTCATACCTCAGTATCCTTTATGCAATCCTCATTCTCCATCTACTAGAGTGCAGCAGATTTGGGCTTTCAAATCCAGAATGTTTTGAAAGTAACAGCTAATCAGACAAATTATAACACCCAAATCAAACGTTAAAAAAATGGGTAAAATGCAAAGGTACACACACAGTCAAGAATGTCGTATTCTCACATACTTGCTTGAAAGATACTCTTGGAGCAAAAACAACCAAGGCACTATTTATGTGCCAGTACTGTATAATTAAATATTTTTAATAGCCTCTACATAGACAAAACACTTTCACAAAATATTAAACAATCACTAGCAATTAAAAGACACCTAATTTTTACCATTTTGCACAACACATTAAATAGCTTAGTCAATTAGCAAAAAGTAACAAATGTAAATACAAAACATACAAGGGGGAAATTATGTAATTTATAAATCAAGTTGCAGAAAAAAAAAAGAAAAGAGGGGAAAAAAACTGCATGAATTATTTATAATATGATATCTAACAGCAAAGCATGCTGTGTCTGTCCACCAGTCCATCAAAAACATATGAGAATTAGTTACACTTTTACAGAGCTGACTGTACAGGACGTTATCAAAAATTAGCAGTATTTAAAAATTACATCATCTGTAGCACCGAAATGTTACAAAATTTTTTCATACATTATACACTATACACATTTGGGTATACCTAGCTTGGAAACCATCACTTAATAAAATACACAGCCACAATTTTTTTAATATAATGAGGAACTTCAAAAGGCTATTTCTTGGTGCTTAAGGGAAACACGTAGCAGAAGCTTTGCTCTAAGAAAATGACATTGGCTGTTACAAATTTATTATACCACATATTAAAATTACGAGAAAGCTTTAATTATGCATATGTTTGAGCAAAATCAAAATTTTTAATCTACTGGGTAGAAACATCACAAAACATTTTGTGCTTCTGCTAATTTATCATTTACAACTTAATTGGTTATAACAAAAAAGAGGGGAGAAAAGAGAAAAATCAACTTGTATCAAGTTTCTAACATACAATATTAAGCAGCTTAATAAAACTATAAAAACAAAAAAATTAAGGACATTAATTCTTGCCAAATGCAAATCTTCATGCATTTTACAACACATCCTGTACAAGATCAACTACTGGGCTAGGTGTACCCATTAAAAACTATATCAAACACAATATGCAAGTTGTACAATGGGAGAAAATTAAAATCTTTAATAAGACCCATTTCTAAATACAATTGCAAAATTGATTTTGTCGGAGTGCCTTTTGTCTATTTACAACAGTCATCAAATTACAGTTAAGAAATGTCGAATGGAGCAGATAAATACACATAGATGTCTTAATATTTTTTGCATAGTCTGTCACAAATTAAAACAAGATAACAAGTTAAACAGTTATATACTGTATATACCAGAGAACTGGAAAGCCCCTTATTATTATTTCAAATGTTCATACAAAAGCACTTTAAACTACATTATCATCAGAAAAAGACATTAAAATAATATATGGTTAATGACTCATTCCCATATTAGGAAATCACTCTGATCTTTTCTAAATCCAGAATGAATTCCATATTAACTTTTGAAGAACTATTATTTAAGCATGCAGTGTTCATTCAGCCCTCTATACAATACACCCTAGCTCACTCCGACATTAAGACAACATTTTGCAATTGAAAGTTAAATAGCTCCGTTAGATGGTGCCCCTATAGGGCCCAACTCGTTATTTTTCATCAAGTACTTTTCTAACTTGGCGAGAATATGCTTGCCATAAGTGTATTTGCGTAGAGATGTGATATGAGGACGGATCTTGTGCAGTAGCAGTTTTCTCTGTGGAGGCTCAGCTACCTCAATCATTCTTTGCACAACATAATTGGCATACTGGTCCTTCATCATAGAATATAAGGCACTGTGAGGCCTAGAAAAAACAATGAAATTCAGAAATATAATCAACTGAAAAAATACATAGCTACATTTCATTTAAAATTTTACAAAATTAAACAAAAAAAATATTCAAAAAATGTTTTTATCATTTCCAGATATAATATTTTTATATTTCCTTATATTATATTATATTATATATATCACAATCCTTAAAAGATGCATTGAAAATTCATGCTTTCTACATTGTAAAGTTTCAATGTTAATAAATCAGTTTTACTGGCCAATTAGAATAACAGTTTAATGCACCCAGCTATGCTTTAATAGTAAGGTAATTAAAAAACAAACCGGCCCAGAATATAACAGTTTAGCTTGTTAAAGAAATAAATTTTTATTCCAGTAAAAATAATGCAGTAATTTTTCAATACCTTATTAGTCAAAAATTTCATATTCAATTTATTTATTTATTTCTCCAATAAAAAAGAGGTGGGGGGGGGGGGGGGTGAGAGGGAGGATACCCATTCTAAGAATTTTTGGAACATTTAAAATTGGCAAAAAAATTATCTGTAAGTTCACAAACAATTTATTACAGAAAAATAAGTTTTCTCTAGTTACTTTTTTCAAATTATGCAAGGAAAGTAATCATGAAATGACGAATGTTAGCTTAATGTAAGGAATATTCATACACCAACTCAAGGAGAGACTATGAACTTCACGAAATGTTAAGTATTTCTACACAATCAGTAAACATTTCTCTCTTTAAAGAAGGAAGGAGATTCAATTTTGTAATTAAAAGAATACAAATGGAATTAATTTCAATGATGCTTAATATATTTATATCTAGATTAATTTCAAGGTAAGTGAAAAAAAATTATGTTATTTAAGTGAATGAAAAACAGCATCCATCACATAAGAGAATATTTTATAAGATGACCTTAAAGAAAAAACATAATTCTGCTCCAGATTTACTGCATAAGGTTGGAAAATAAATGACAAAAATAGGAAAGAAAACCCATACAACTCCAAATATAAGAATTTGTCTTATTTTGCTGAATTATATAAGGCCTGATTTTTATCAACTCAGAGGGATATTTAAAAGAATATAAAAAGAAATGGTAGGATCATGAATTAAATTATTCAGATTTATAGGAAAAACTGTCCAAAAATTGCTCCAATTCTTTGCATTCAGAATTTTAAAAAAGTTTAATTTAATGCACATTTAAAGCATTGTGAATATATAATACTAAGAAAAATTATGAAGTAAAATTTAAAAAAATTACAATAAAAACTTAAAAGATTTCATTAATATACATCTACTGATTGAACCTACCCATCATTATAGGTGCATACTTCTTCGATGAGAACAGCTCGCTCAGCTCGAGATGCATGTGTAACACATTTTTCAACCACATTGCTGAAATTAATTTAAATTCATCATATTACTAAAATGAAAATATCAAAACCTACTTTTTAAAAAAAAGTCAGATTTAATTTCATACAAGCAATTCATAAAATATATTAATTAAAAACAATGAAACAAAGAAATACCACACTGAAACCTATAAAAAAAATTGAAGGAGTGAACTCCACATTAACTCAAGAACTAAAATAAATATCTAAAATCTGAATTAAAATTTTTCTGGTTTTTACTAAATATTTTAGAAATTACCATAATGATAATCATATTTTTTAAAAATATTAACATGCTTGAAGATTGCTATTTCAACAAGTACGAAAATTAATATTTACAAGATTTATTTATTTACATGCTACTTATTGAACCAAGTGTTAATTTTTTTAAAGGGAAAATAGAAGCAAGTCCCTTTGTTTTCATCTATTTAGTAACTAATATGTAAAAAAAGGAGGAAAAATCCTTTCAGGTTTTTATTATTTGTTTAATTGAGTTCAAATTTGTTATACAAGCCAATAATTACACAGAACGGTAGTCTAGTTTCTAAATTTTTTTTCTTGTACTCATTAAATATATAAAAAATATTTTTTTATTTTATTTCTTAAAAAACCAATAGCCTAAATAGAGAGAAAAATCCATATAGCAGTGGATAAATTAATTTGATCTTACCTAGCAAATTTATGCTGAGATAAATTTAATACTTTTCCTCGCACAACATTCACTATTTTGCTCTTATCCTCTTGGCATCCATGTTCAAGTACATGTTGCACAACATAATTGCCATACTGATCTTGAACAAGCTGCTCAGTATGCTGGTGCAATTCTTCTAAAACTGGTGTTGTCTGTTCAGGAGTACAATGTTCGAGAATTCGCTGTATAACACGACACCCATAAGGATGGGTAGATAAAGAAAATACCTAAAGAAAATGCAATAAAAATTACTCTAACAATTAGTAAACACATAATAAATTAGTAATTTTTATTTATTCAATTATTCAGAATTACTGAAGTAGCAGAAAGTCATTTAATGCCAATGAGAATTTATTTTAGCAATTTTTTTTAAATGAGACTAAGTCTAAAAATTGCACTTAAATGGAAGTTCAATAAATGCTTTATCCTCCCCCCTCCATATCTAGCTTAATTACAGAGACCGATGGAATTTTATCTTTGTGCTTCAAGCAGCCTATTGCCAATTCCCTCACGGGATGTCAACCTGATGACAAATGTCTCCCATTAATCATAAACAATAAACTAAAAATTATTACTTTCCTCATAATTACTATTCTTTCCACCAACAACACAGTTCAATTTTACCCACATATTTTTACAATTACAAGAATATAACCAGAGCTCCCACAATATGAATATTTTGAGAAATAATTATAAGCAATAGTATACATGATTTGTTTAACAGAATTTTTTTTATATGTTTATTTAGAACTATTCATGTTAAGAGCAGGTATACATAAATCATTATCAAGACTAAGTATTTTTCTTTCAAAAAGGATATGTTAAACATTGAATCTGAAGGAATTATTTGGTTTTCATATGCTTTCATGAGAAGTTTTTATTCATTGCATATGATATTTTACCTAAAGAAGTCCACTGATTTAATTAGCCACATTAGTAAATTCAAGTTTCAAAAAAAGAATTTCTAATTATACAGGATAATAATTTTCTAAGAAAGTTATTGAACAGCAATTTTTACACAGCAATGGTTTAATTTAATCAGTTACATTTAAAATCTGTTTCAAATCTAGTTGAGAACTATTCGAAAAAAGATTTAGCAATTTTCCCAACTTAATATAATCACAAAAAATCCACTTATGATAATTATTTAAGTTTAAAATGAAGGCAACTTTGCAAATACAAAAAATTACTTACTTGTCCTTGAAATGCATTTATTATAAATTGAAGAGCTATGGGGTCAACACATTCTATGCATTTCTGAACAACATGATTGCCATTCTGGTCTTTTACACATTTCAGAACATGCCCATCTAATTCTTTCACAATCTCTTTCTACAAAAAATATAGTAATTTAAAGCTATTATCCTACTTTCAATTTTTAAAAAATCTGAAGCAATTAACCTTCATATTATTACACTTTTAAAATGGGTACATCAATCATTTTATTTTTTTTAAGTTGGAAAAGTCTGGTTGCTTCTAAGGTATCCAATTTTTGATATCTATAAAAGAACTGAACTTCTCTTCAGTGAGGGTATTCTGAATAGAGTGAAATAATAAATATGAAGGAGTAACAACAAGCGATTAGGAAAACACATCCCAGTGATTTTGAAGTTTCCTTTACTAGTCATTCAACATGTGAACACCATCATCATGGGTAGCAAACTTGTCATGCCTTTCACCACATCCTGGAATTTGCTCCTTCAAAGACTTGTTCAAACTGATCCACTTTTGCTTATATGCTTCACTGTTGATGGTTTCATCTAGTAATGCCTCCAAATTGGCATCTTCGATTCCCTTCCCCCTGGTGGTCGCAATAAAATTATACATTTTATTGTTCACTGAAATCATCAATTTTAAACCATCAAAAGTAATCTTTGCAAGTTGGATTCAAATTTACATTTCCAACATAAATGTCCAACACAAAACAGTGTTTCTATTGCAGTTTCTTTGCAAAGAAATAAAGCAACATAACTTTCTGCAAATTTTGTTTCCTTGGTATAAAACTCAAACATATTTTCTCAGCTGAAAAAAAAGTCACTAATTTTAAAAAGCATAAGCCAAACCTTTCATAATTTATTAGTAGACAAGCAGTGACATTAATGGCACCTACTAAAAATGTCAGTCATTTATATACCAAATGAAATAGGAAATGAAACATTTGTATAAACTAGGGGACTCTGCCCCTGCTCACTTATGCTTGCCAACCCCCAGGAACTGCAATACAGTTGAAACAATTTTTTTTTTAATTGTACTTTTCTCACAATTTTTCAAATTTGGGAACTATACCTTAGAAACAGAATCACTGATCAGTAAGTCTTTCAATATTTCTGATGCATTCAAAGATATTTCTTTTTCCCAATAACATGTCTGGCAAAAAGAACAGAGTCCTGACATAGTCCCACAGCTATGCTCCTGTAATTCGGAAACTTCGCTCCGTACACATAAACGTTTAACCCCATCTCGTTCATTGTGACTGGATCTTCATACAAATGATTCTTGAGCATTTTTATTCGACCAGTCTTCTCTTTTTTGATGATTTTGTTTTAAAATTAATACAACACGACTTAAACTCATTGTAAAAAATTTTGTCCCTTTTTTTAACGTTAATTTTGTGTTCCAAAAATTTTCAAAACCAATGCAAGAATTGTGTCTGCTTGAAATCTTATCAAACTACATGTTGAGGTTCCTGGACGAGATCGAAGTGTTGCTAAACGGCGATTAACAAATTCGGCATGATTTTGTGTCCACGTAAGCATGTTATATATATATAGATTTTAAAAGCTGTCAGAATGTATATTTTAAGAAAGATATAGCAGCTTCCAAATATATAAATTAGAATATTTCAGAAATATATATTAAAAATGCTTTTAAAAATAAGAAAAAAAAAGCTGTGAATGTCTATGAATATCATATCTGATATATTGACAAAAGTTGCATTATATTTTCATTCTTTGGTCCAAGCGACACAAAAAAAAATCAACAAGATACTAGTAATATTAAAAATTTAGATGTATAAAACAAGGAGTTCCAATTGAGATTATTAATATTCAGAAAATAAAATAAGTTTAATTCAATATATTAAAAAATCTTCAATTTTCTTTTTCTTTTTTTTTTAAACTTGGAAGAGATAAAAATTTAATAAAAAGTTTCCCTAGCTTTATTCATTCAAATAGAATATAAATCCTTGGCAACATTTTGGTAAATATTAAAAAATAAATATAACAAATCTAATAGAAAAATAAAATATTTATCATACAATTACTTGTTGTTCTGGTGGTATTGATTCCAAAGCTTTCTGTATTACTCGACAGCCATACATTTGCAATGCTAGAGGCAGGACATGGCCCTTTACTTTCTGTGCTAATTGTTGTTTTTGTTCAGATGTACCAAATTCAAAGAATTTTTGAATCACATAGTTGCCAAATACATCTGTCATTAAACTATAAGCAGCTCCTAGAATTTCATTGAAAACCAACTGCTTCTCTACAGGTGTAGCTCTTTCTAACTTCTGTTGAATAAATCTGAAATGATAGATAGTACCCATAAACTTAGTTTCAATATACTAGCTGAAAATATTAATGAAAAAATATAAAAATTTTTTATATGAATAAAGAGATGAGAATTCTCAAAAATAAATTTATTTTGATACATTTTATTCTACAGAGTAATATCATAAATCATATTTTTCCGAAATAGTTATAATTGTTACAAGTACACACTAAACGACCTTTTAAATTGGCAGATCTCCAACTAATATTGATATTACTCCTTCAACTGCTTAACTTTTAAATTACTACTGAGATGCAATGAGATTCTGGAAATGTTCGAATAAATGGAACCTCAATTAATGAACAAAATTCTTTCTCAAATCTATCACAATGCAAATCACTTATTATGCAAGAATATTTTCCTCCTACAAGAATCCATGTACAGGGTATAAATTTTTTATTTACTAAACTAAAGCAGTATAGGATAATTAAAATTCACAATGTATTACATCTTTCTAAACATATATAACAGTTTAGTAACACTTTTAAAATATTTACATTGATCTTCAAAATTATTCAAATAAGAAAATATAGTAAAAGTAATTTTGAAGCACAGGTCCCCAAACTAAGCCTTTTTAAATCTCTCAAAAGTTATGATGTAATTTAACAGACCTTTTAGCTTTTAGGTTCAATAGAATATATTTTCATTACTGCATTATGTTAAGTGTTTTAACTGTCTTTTAAAAAGGATAGGGGTAATGAATTTCTTCATTTACCATTCAATATTTATTTAAAGTGAAATAATTTGAAAAATAAGACTCGTAATTATAAATCTGTATAAAGTGGTATCTGTATAAAGATTATAAAAGTTGACAATATTCTAAAAAATATACAAAATAGTTTAATTTCTCAGCAATTTTAAATAAAGACAACTAATGTAACATAAAAATACAAAACAAATAAAATTATAACCTTGAACCATGCTGATCTTGTGAGAATTCTACTATGTGGTTAGACAAGTCTCGTAATTGCAGATTAGGATAACGATTGTTCCTAAAGTCTTCTAACAGCCGGCTACGCCCAGACTGCTTTTCTAAACTAGAGCTGAAAATTTTTAATAAAAGCAAAATTTTATTCCAAAATAAAATAACATTTCTTAATAATTTAACCAACAATAAACTAGCCGATATATGTCACAAAAAAATTTCATAAAAATATGGTATGAAAATGCTTTAAATACAAATTATAATTTACTTTTATGTAAAATCTAACATATTACAGCTTTTTAAAAATTGTAGCATCATAAAAGGAAAAAAAAAATTACCCTATATGATTAATTAGCAATTAAATTGAAAATAATTAAAATTACCTCTTGGAAATATTTTTGAAAAGTTTCTTAACATATCAATTTTTAAAAGTTGATATAAAATTTAAACATTGAGAGTATCAAATTGGAGACAAATAATAAAATGATTAAAAATTCATTATTTTTATACATTATCTTATTAATTTTATTACACATTATTCTTATACACTGATAAAAAACTTACAACTACAAAAATCTTTTAAATAAGTTTCAATAAACATATTGTGTATGGGTCACAAGATATCTCTTTTCATATGTTTTCAACTGAATCAATGAATAACCAGCCAGAGGCAAATATTTTTGTTATGTTACACCAGAGTAATGAATCCTTCTAACAAATCGTTAGCAAAATAACTGAATGTCGACATTCCAAGCATGTGGAAACAATCAGTTAATATAGCATCTGTGCCAATTGTTTACAGTACCTTCTAAAGTATTTTATTATCGTACATTTTATAATTTCAAAGTTCGTGTTTTAATTTGTAACAAAACAGCTTTTTAAAATGTAAAAAATCTTATATAATAAATAGCTGTATAAAATATATAGTAATATTTAAAAATCCTTTATGTAGATATAATATCAAATGCAAATTAAAAATATGTATATATACATCCTATTGCTTGCCAAGCATTCTTCCAGAGCATTCAAAAATTGTGCGGACTCGGGGAGTTTGTTGAGTGCTGTATGCAATGTGTTAATAAAATTTAATTGATTGATTTTAAGAAATCATTTATATGATAAAAACTTGAAGTTTAAATTTCTCTAGTGTATATACTGATCATGCTAATATTAAAAAAATAAGAAGATTCTGATATCAATAACACTGTATTATAATTTCATTTATAATTATAATGAATAAAAATTGAATATTATTGAAATATGGCTTAAAATTTACCTCCTCTGTAAAGTTCTATTAGGAAATAATGTATTGGTAGATCCAAAGACATTATTCCCTAAAGGTGTATTTCGAATCATATATTTGGCTTCTGCTCCAGGTGCAGCAGACAAAATTCGGCCACCTAATGTACCTGTAAGTATTATAATGTATTCATATGACTTGTTTAATTAGTTAATTCCAAAAATCATACAATTCTGTTTTTCATAATGCAACAAAAAGGAAGGTAAGAAGTCATTTCACATTTAATAGATTTAAAATGACAATTCTTTATACAAAATGATAAAATATTTATCCCATTAGCAACAGGATAAAGCATGACTTCAAAATGGATGCAAGTTGGATTCAGGGGGAAATGAAAAACTACAAAAAGTTAACTTTGTCTTACTTATAAATTAATGGCAAGATTATTTTAGAGGGGGGCATTTATTTATAATTCCCTCAGAATGTTTGGATGTACATTTCTCTTTATAGAAAATTATATGAATTGTTTTTGTTTTTTAACTTTCAGGGGGAGGGAAAATTTAAGACTTTCTAAATGCCTTGAAAAAATAACTAAACATCTTAAATGATTTGATTTGGCATCTCCATTTAATAGAGGGAAATAGCTAAAAATTCTTTTGCTCCTTCCAATAAGGTAGTTTGGTAAGACAATGTTTTTAGAGGGGAATTTACTTCCTTGCAAAATAAAATGTTACTTTAAGCTTAGGGTAGGCTTTCACAACAATCAAGAGTTAATATGCCTTATTTTGCCATTATGCATGTTAAGAATTCAATTTTCTCTTCATTTGTCAACTTTTTTAAACTGATTTCTCAATTTACTGGCTGGAATCAAATTTAAAAGCCTTTTAAAGTCAAATTAAATAGGAGGAAAAGTTTATAAATGTATAAGAAGATTTAGGAAATATTAATGTTACAATAACTTACCCAAATTAAGATTACCAAGTGAACCTCCATTTAATGATGGTGGCGGAGTAAGGCTTTGGCTAGGTGGAATCATACCAATGGGACCAGGACCTGAAGCAGTGACTGAACCTAAAGGACCATAAAATTGGTTTCCTTTTTGCTGAGTCATCTGGCGTGACAATTGACTTTCTAGACCTCCAGAAAATCCAGTGCCAGCCATTGTGCCAAGTGAAGTAGCATCACGTCTGTCAAAAGAATCGCGTCGAGGAGATCCAGCAGTTCCACCAATACCTTAAAAATTGCAACCAAATCATTTAGTACGAACTTCATATAATATTAGCATACTTTAAAGAATTCCAGATTTATATAATTCAAGATCAATTTTTAAATTTCATGCTCATAAAATTTTATATCTTAAGATTACATGCAAATTATTTCATGGGGGATAAATATATTCTAGCTTAGTATATTTAAATTAACTGATGAATATCTAAATTTAATGGGCTTTTTTTGCAGTTGTTCTAATATATATATATATATATATATATATATACTGCCCTCCTATCATAATTATTAGAATCCTAGAAAATTGACTATTAATGTAAATAATTGCCTTAATCAATGCAGTTCTCTCCCACTCTGAAACTAATGAAAAAAAATTAGCATTGTGCCCAAGATTGCTTTTTTAAACAATTATTTTGCATTTAAAAAAATCCAGCATTTCATAACCAAAATGCAGTACTTACTAGTTCCAATAGCACTTAGAGATGCTCCAATAGGACCCATTGAATTTGATCCATAGCCCATTGTGTTTTGTGGTTGAGCAGGACCTAAGCCTAGACTAGATCCATAACCAAGTTGACTGCCATTAGTTCCTGAAAAGCCAAGTCCAGAATTTGGATGACTAAAAGTCATGTTTGAATTTGCAGGAGAGGTGTAAATATTATTACTGTTAGGTGTCCCATTATTAAACAGACTTGCAGCAGGATTCTGCTGACCTTGAGAACCAAGTAAGCGTAAGCCCCCACTTCCCATTGTACCTAAATATTAAAATAAAATTCTTCAATTAGCATAACTATTTAAATACAAACTATTTTAATATAAATTCCTATTATTTTGAAAGAAGAAAAAAAAGTATATTGAGCACCTGGATTGCTATTTGGTGTAGCAGCTGGGTTTACAAGAACTGGCGGCCCTAGCCTCATAGGAGTTGAAATTCCACGAGCATTTCCCATCATCACTGCACCATTCTCATAATATGAAGGTGCTACCATCTGATATTGCCCACCTTCAAAAGTAAATTTATACATTCAAATAAATATATAAATACAGTTACGAAATTATCTAGAAGTTACACTAAACAATGTTTCCATCTCTAGAATTTAGCATGACATAAATTTTGTTCAGAAATTCACTGTATAAAAGTTATATTATGTATATCTTTCTTGTTCTTTTTCTTGTCTTCCATGAAGTTTACTTTTAAGTATAATTCTCTGATATAAACCTGTAGGAATGAGTTCATATAATTTATTTTTATAATATTTGCAGTTGCGGATTATATAACAAAGCTTTTAAAATTAATAAATTTTGGGTATTTCTACTTTAAATTATCTTTAACTATATACTACAATACATATTGGATGTGATAAGTATAATAGTATAAAGCTTCTAAAAAAATACCTACAAAACATGAATAAAAATATTTTGTTAAGAAAGCCAATACGACAAAATTGCACAAAATAGTTCATTATAATTTGAAACAGCATTGATCATGGCAGACCAATTAGTCATCAAATGCAGCTGGTAAACGATACTTTCTAAAGGTATTTTAATTTAAACAATTTCTTTATACTATTTTAATTAGTTTTCTTTTAATATAAAATAATCTCTAAAAATCTCATGCACCAGCAATGAAGTATTAAATCAAATATTTACAAATTACATCCAATGAATCTTTACATTCACATAAGTAAAATTTGATATATGAATCATTGGGTTATTTTTGCTAAAATAAAATTGATGAAAGAATTTATTTGTGTAATCCTGATTAAAATATGCATTATTATTGTCTTTTTTATATTATTTAAGATAAAAATTGTCTGTTAATAAGTTATCTTATAGAACAACTTAAAGTAAATAAATGCACATACAATTTTTTAAGATGATTTATTTATTAATAGAATTATTATTTTTAAA
Source organism: Argiope aurantia (assembly GCA_026543865.1). Classification (NCBI taxonomy): domain Eukaryota; kingdom Metazoa; phylum Arthropoda; class Arachnida; order Araneae; family Araneidae; genus Argiope; species Argiope aurantia. The sequence continues at coordinate 313,199 of JAPMOR010100153.1, read as the reverse complement.
ATATCAGCAGTGACATTTCAACTATACCTGGGCCTTGCATTCCCTGAGGCATACCGCCACCACCTTGTACCATGGTATCGGCCCCTGGGCCTTGAGGAGTCATAGGCCTAGCGCCGCCACCACGTAACAACTGCTGCTGAGTATTTGGATTTTGTCCTTGTCCACCTTGCATCATACCTGGAGTAGGGAACATACCCCAAGGAGGCATACCATAATACTGTGCCATCATAGCAGGACCTGTAGGGGTGGGGGTGGGGGGAACCACTATACATTAATTTTTTTTTCAAAATAAATAAATAAATAAGTGCAAATAAATGTCAAAAAATGATGGACAGTTTTCCAATTGACTATATGTCATCACACATTTTTTTTAAATCTAAAAGTCTAATCAATTTCCATCAAATTTCTTTAAATAATTATTATGCAATTATTTTTAATCATTTCATTACAAATATTAAACAACTTCTTTGCTATTTAAATATTTGGAAATTATGATTAATTACAAATTATACCACAATGCATTTAGTCAGTGTTCTGTAATTGCTTGTTTTGAGATAAATCAGCTTTACAAACAGATTATAACAAAACTGTTATGTCAAAAACCTCAATATTCAAGTATACAAAGTTATATTTAATGTAAACACCAAATTTCTTCAAAGCAAAAAAGCAATAAGAGAGGAATTAAAAATTCCTGTGTCTTTTATGATATCTTCCACATTGTTACAGCAAAATATTTTCCTATTAGTTTCATAAGAAAAATTTTTCTTACTTTAAAAAATTCGTTTTCTTAGAATATTTGTATTTTATTGCATCTTATCCTTAATTTCTTGCTGTTTCAGATTTTAATATTCATTGTTTATTCACTATATTTCATTTCACTGTTTCAATTTATGATAGATAAGGATTCTACATATAAGAATAAATTATTAATACTCAAAATAATTTTTCAATAAACACTGCACAAAATTCAATCTAGTTCTCACATCAAGAAATCTGCAGAACAATTTCTTTCAACAAAACAGAATATAACCATAAACAATGAATACTATATATAATAACAAAGCAGAAATAGAAATATTCATTGCACATTAATCCTTAGAAGGGGAATAAATCATATAAATACACCACTTCTAATTGATAAATGCTCAATAAATAAAAAAAATACTTTGGAAACAAATGTTTTCTTAAATAATAAGGTTAAAAAACAAAATATTTCCCAAAATTAAAATCATTTAAGAAATTGATATAGCATAATGAAATCCGATGAAATGTGTAAACATTTTCATTGGTTGGATTTATGCAATAGGTATTTCAATGTGTATGAATGAAACATATGCATATTTTTAAACCAATTTTTAAAATTTAATATAACAACGCACTTTCATAAAAGGGATAAGCAGTTCCAGTGATTGAATTTATGCAAAAGGGAAACTAGTACTACTTGTGTATCAATGAAGATTGAAAAATAAATTTTTTTGTAATTGAAAGTTTTTTTGATGTTTTACAGTATAATGAAAAAAATTGAGCATTCTTCCGTTTGTAAATAATTCTAAAGAATAGATTTTTGTAATTGCATTTATTTTCAGAATAAAATTTATACTAATATAACTTTCAATTATAATGCTAGTAATTCTGGTTTTTATATTCAACAAATTTTTTTAGCATAAATTAAAATATACAAAAAAAAAAACACAAATATAAGAATTGCTAATCATTATCCAAGTTAATAACCAAAATTTGAAAAACAATTGATTATTCACATATAATGTTGGGTACTTACAGTACAAGTGTTTATATTATATAATCAACTATGCAATTTTTTAAAAATTACCTAACAATCTAAAAGACAAATGTGAGATTCTTGATAAATAATTAAAAGTCAAAATAAACAAAATATCAATATATTTATACCAAAACTAGGTTTAAAGAGAGGCTCTATACATAGGAAAATTAGAAGCAAATCAGCTGTGCAAGAATAGCACAACTTAACAATTTGCATTTTACAGAATCATAATACTTTAATACATAAAACAATACAAACAGCAACAAGAAAAAAATGTTTTCTTAAAATAAGTTTTGGAAAAAAAAGAAAAAAATTCCAATTTTTAAATCATTTAAGAAATTGATATAGCATAATTGAAATCCAATGAAGTATGAAAACAATTTCATTGGTTGGATTTATGCATGTGAAATATGTATAAACACAGAAATCAACTTATAAGAATGTTAAATTTGTAGTTTTAAATGATGTTTCAGAAAGCAATTATTACCTAAAAACAAGAAAACACATGCAGAAATTTGAAGCATGTGTAACAAAAGTATTCTACATGGCATATTTCCAAAGGAACCATCCAAGAAATTTACCTTTTCTAACACAAGAAAGCACTAGAGAAATTTGTTCAAAATAATGAAATCTAATGAAAATTGTAATATTTCCTTTTACTAGATTTATTCCAACAAAATTCATAACAGACATAAGAAAAGGCCTTCTAACATGGTGTTATTTTCTACTTACCAGGCATTAACGTTCCCATTGGAGCTGCGGCTGCAGCTGCATAAGGATCTTGGTTCATTACATAGGGACTGGAAGCAAAAGATGCAGGAGAAGCTGCAGGATTACCTGCTTGCATCTGCCCTTGCTGTTGCATAGGAAATTGTTGCTGACCCATAACAGGCATAGGTTGCCCTTGAGTACGAGAGTAAAGCTAAAACAGGCAAGACCATGTTTAAAAACAAAGTCATTATAATACATCAAAATCAATTTAATATACGAGTAGCATGCATACCATTCATGGTCAACTAAAACATGCACAGAATGCAAAAAGAAAAAGAGCATGCAGATTTCATTCTGTATAATTAATTCCTTTGTACTTTCATCATGCACAAAATTCTGCAATTAATTCTTGTTTGTAGCAGTTGCATTACACTTATCTTCTCTTTTGGATACTAGATGGCGATACCTGATTAGGTCATCCCATAATGCATTGCGATTGTAATTAGAATGAGATGTGATGCTGAACTGTGAATCCGCGCGCGTGAATGTCTTGCCTTTGTGTTAGTGTATGTTTAAGTGTGTGAATGTGATTATTAAAGAAATGTTTCCAACATTCGTCCTGTTGCTTCCTGCACAGATCATAATAATCTACATACCACCACATTGGCGCCCAACGTAAAAGAATTTCTGATGAAACGGAAGTGAAGTCGTCCCGACGATCGCAAGAAAAATTTTCCGCGCGCAGCAAATTATGAAACGTGTCGTCCCGACACAAGGAATAATTTTTCTCATCCCGAGAACGTGTCATCCTGACACATGCGATTATTCTTATCCCGAGAGCTGTCTATCATTGTGTTCCAGACATCTGTCCTCAAAGATGAACCAGTGTCTGTCATCTTCGCTTCCTTGATGTCCTAAGGAGTATTCCAGTATTCAGTTTTAAATCTTAACTCGTATGGGACGTCGACCCCTGTACTGAGTATAATTTATTATTTGTGCATCTCCAGCAAAATCTGCATTTAAATCCATAAAAGAAATGTGTGTGTGTGTGTGTTTTCAAATTTACAGCATGGAAAAATTCATCAGTTTTGTTTTGGTGGAGCCGATCCAAGGATTAGATAAGTAGTTTTGTTTTATTTCTGAAAATAACAGAAAAGTTATTTTATAACTTGTTTTATTCTAATTTAGAAAATATATAGAATATTTAGAAATAGAATGCAACTTTGTAAAAACACTTTTGTTTTAAGAAACCGTTCTGTAAGTAACAGATCTAGGTATTTATGTTCGGATCACTTTTATTCTGTTAACACTTTTCTTGATAAGTTTATTGCAAATATTTTGTGAGTATTCATGTTGTAATGAGATATCTTTTTGAAACCTATGAAAGCTTTATTTATGTGCTTCATTTCTGTACTCCATCAAAACGTAATTTTGTTTTATTGAATCCTTTCGTTTTGAGACGAAACAAAAATTATTGCTTTGCTTTGTGTGGGTTTTTTTTTTTTTTTTGACTTGGAATATCCGGTGATCTATTATCCTTTTTGTGTTTTTATACTGTATTATATTTAAGAATAGACTATTAATCAATTTTGTTTTATTACTTTTATTAACGGAAGTTTTCTGGGAAAAAAAAAAAAGGAGGGAAAAAGGAAAGTAGATGCAAGTATTCTTTTTTTTCTTTATATCAACTCTGTGCTCGGAATAGGAAAAGTTCCAAGTAAAGAAATTGATTTGTTGACATGTTTATTAATTGTTTTATAGTATTTGAAATATACAATGTGTGTCCCTTTTTTTTTTATTCAATAAGAATACTTCTTAACCTAAATTTTACTTGGCATTATTCTGAAAATTGTATTTTCTGTTTTGTTTGAATGATAATGTTTACTTTTTTTTATTCTTTTGAAATTTGAGTATATGATTTAGAGATGATGATTATGATATAAATGTGATTTGATATATTATTATTTTGAGAAATTCCATAATGTGTATCTCAAACAATTTTGTTTTACAAATGTTAATTGTGAATTTTTTTTATATATATTTTTTGTATATTGAAAAGTGAATTAGAAATTGTATCAGTAAAATGTTAATATAGATTATTTTTTTTAACGTAATTGCAAATTTTATTGTTAGTATTTTGAATTTAAAGTGAACTCTTTGGGAACATTGACTTTTATTTGAACATTTTTTCAACTTACTGTGCTTAGAGGAAAAACTAACTTTTTATTTGGTTTGAGTAAGGATAAATGTTCAATATGGCATTTATGTCTAAAGGCAGTAAACAAGATTTAATAAAACTTGCCACAGAACTTGGTGAGGAGGTGGAAGTTGAACTTAAAGTGATTAAATTACGCGAATTAATATTGAAAACGTCGATTTACAAAGAAGATTTAGAATTTGTGAAAGATACCCTAGAAAACATTATAACTGAATGATTAGAACGGGACAGAGCTTACGAGTTGGAGAAACTCAGTCTGCAAGTGGAATCTCAGAAAATTCAAGACCAGGAGGAGCAGACTCCTGGTCTTGAATTTTTGTCTGCAGACCAACAAGCTACATTTAATTTGAAAAAGTTACTCCCTGACTTTGACCCGCAGGATGGGAACATGATCATATTCTTAAATCTATTCGAACGTCAAATGAAAATTCTAAAAATAGGTAAACAGAACTGGGTTGCTCATCTTCTAGGGCTACTACCCAATAGTGTGGCACAGCTCTTTGCAAGAGAACCAGAACAGGAAGCACATAACTTTGATCATATTAGATACATGTTACTTCAACAGTTTAAATTAAGCACTGAGAGAATGCAACAACTCTTTACAACTCACAAGAAAAAAACCTGAAAGCACATGCAAAGACTTCCATTTTGAACTGTGTAGCTATTTTGAAGCATGGCTAGCAGAATTGAACATAACGAATTAAAAGATCAAATGAAGAAACGAGTTCTTCCCGAAATCAAGAACCATTTTATTGATGTATGGAGTGAATGGGTCTAGTGGAGAAACTGGACAGTTATGACAACTTATGCTCTGTAAACCTAAAGCCACGTGAAACAAAAGCTATTTACCCCCCTAAAAAAATCAATATAAATCAACCCGATTTGAACAAAGAGATGATAGACAGGGTCTGCCATGGATTCCCAGTCAAAGTAGGCAGGATCCCAGCTACAAAGACAGACCTCCATCTGTCATGCTATGGTTGTGGAGAGCCAGGTTTCAGTCATATTAACGTCCTGTTTGAAGTAACACTAGGGCTATTTTGGGACGGACCTCGTAATTTTGAACTGCGGTCAGATGACGAGGACGACACCTGAGCTGGCACCCCCCTCTCCGCACCACACCAGCGGGAGGACGTTTGGTCAGGACGGATTTTAACGTGCAACAGACCCCCTTACACGAGGGTTCTTCAGTGGAATCGGGTCCACCTGAAACCCTCCGGTTCCGCAGCCGAGACCTTACCACCTCGACCTCTGTGGAGAGCCAGGAGTTGTAAAGGCAAAATGTAATCCTATGGTTCAAGGAGACAGCACTCAACCTCCAACCCTTAATCACATGAACTTTTATAGTATCTTAATGGAAAGCCAATCATCAAGCATTATTGAAATTACGATTTGTGGTTCCCAATCAGCAGTATGTGCCGACACTGGAGCGGTTGCCGGACTTTACCTCAAGAATAATGGATGAAGATTCGAAAATAGTACTGTTGATATGGCCCTAGCCGACGGGCATGTACAAAAAACAGATATACTCACAACGGCGGTAGATATTGGTGTGGCAGAAAAAAATATCCCCACGAAACTTATAGTCTTGAAGAATTCCAAGGGAAACCGAACTCTTCTGGGTACAGATTTTCTGAGATCCGCAGGTATTGTCCTGGATCTTCAGAAAGGACTTTGGTATTTCTCAGAGGCTCCTCACCAATCGTTAACCTTTATTAAACCTTTGTACCTGTTGCATCCCATTCCTGTCAAAATGAGGGTACGCTCTCAGGCGAACAACGGACAAAATTCTCAAAAGGTACGAGAAATGTTTCCAACCTGGGGGAACCAACTCCTTTCATCGAGCATCGAATCAACATTGTTGATCATCTCCCAGTCGCCGTACCACTGTATAGGATGTTTCCAACTAAAAAAGAAACATTGAAACAAGAAATTGATCGACTCCTTGCTGAAGAAATTAATGAAGAATGCGCCATATGCTTCTCCAGTGGTCCTAATTCCAAAAGCCAACGGTACCATGAGACTTTGTTTAGACTACAGGAAACTGAATTCCATCACTGTTCCAGACTCTTATCCATTGCCACGAATGGACGATCTTCTACATGAGGCATTCAAAACCCTTAAAAAGTGCCTTACAACATCCCCAGTTTGAAGCAAGCTAATGGCACCAAGCCATTGCCACCAACCTTTACGATGGCTCTTAACTTTAAAGTCTCCGACGAGTCGACTTGCTCGATGGGCTTTAGAAATTCAAGCTTTCAACCTGAAAGTTTTGTATGTTGCTGGACATGTATGTGATGAGAAAGAAACTCCTTATGAAGTGTTTAAGGGCTGTTGATGATATTGTACGAGAATTCAAAGCAGTTGTTGAGAATGACAATTTTGTACCCGAGATAACACCTTATCTTAATAGGTTTGCAAACATCATGAACGAATTAAGGGAACGGATAGAAATGAAACAAGACATATTACGACAAAAGATATATTACGACAAAAACAGGAAGCAAGTATTTTATTTCCTCAGAAACCAATAGACTTCCAGACAATTCAAATTCTGCCTCCTTGCCGGGACTTTATCTTGTCTTTTGGTCTAGATGGCGATACCTGATTAGGCCATCCCATAATGCATTGCGATTGCAATTAGAATGAGATGTGATGCTGAACTGTGAAGCCACACGCATGAATGTTAGTATATGTGTGAATGTGATTATTAAAAGAAATGTTTCTAACAACATTCGTCCTGTTGCTTCCTGCACAGATCATAATCTACATACCACCACATGTTTAAGATAATCGTAAAAAGCTAAAACACAAAACAGAAATGCAAACCTTAATTTTAAAACAAATTATATTATTGAAAACTGCTAAAAAGGCTTTTCAGCTAAGCTGTAAAAAGAAGAGAATTTTTACCTGAAATATATAACTTGGATATTTGAAATATATTTAGGTTCCATTAAAATTTTAGATTAAAATTGAATTTTGATTACAATAAAATAGCTCCCCTCCATTTTAATCTCTCTAATTTCCTTAGTTGACAAAATTTATTTATATTTTTAATTTGATAAATTTTTCCAAGTTAAACATGAATTTGTAAGAAATTCGAAATTTGTAAGCAATTGCTTCCAAAGTTCCAACTATTTGAATGAGAAATTTGTTTTATTTCGTAAGAAGTTCAAAATGCAATTTTAATTTTTGAAATAATTTCATTTTTATCTACAGAAAAAAATAATTAAAAAAGGAAATGAAACAATTTTTTCACTTGGTCACTATATCTATAAAGAAAATTTAAGAAATGCTGCAATTTTCTTTAATAAAAACTTCTTGATTTTCTTTCCATTTAAAAAGAAGTAAAAGTATTTCTTGTTTATAAAAATTCCATAAAATATTGCAGTAAATTATGGCCATTACTCTAGAGAATAATAGTATTATTATTTGAAACTTTATGTGATTTTTTTTAAATATACTTTTCAAATCAAATTAAAATCAAGCACTTGGATACATTGCATCAAACCAAAACTAAATTTCTACATTACAATACCTACACTATCTAGGTCTATTACTATAATTGAAATATAAAATCATTTATACTTCAAATATTAGGAAGAATTTTTCAATGATATAGGGTACATTGAGTTAATGTAGTTTATGAGATAGTATAACTGAGTACATATAAATTCAAACCACTTATAAGATACAAATGGAATTTTATGTGTACTCATTGATGATATGGAATTTATGAAAGTCACACTTTTATAATATAGAAGTTTGCCATAAAATGTTTCTAATTTCAGATTTAGGTTTTAATATTAATTAGGAATTGTAATTTAATTACAATTTTTTATTTAAAATGTGTGCATATTTCTCACCTCAATGACATGTATGGGAATAATCATTTGAAAGAAAAACATGGATTAATAATGCCACCTTATAGAAATTATTTCTTTACCAACATAACCACATGCCAATAGGTGTTTTGGAGTGTTTCTACAGAGGCACAAGGATGTGCAATGTTTGGCCCTGAGGAGAATACAGTGCAAAATACATATCTGCATCATTCATCTCAAAAGAGTTCATAGAAACCTTCTTTTAAATTTTAGAAATATAAAATATTTAAATAGCAGAATACCTTATTTACAAAAATTACCCATCTTCAATTATAATAAATATGCTATTTTCAACTATAAATGCTAAATTATAAAATCAACTATTTTCATCAAAATTTTTTACTTTAAAATACCATTCTACAAAGTATTTTATTATTTTTAAAATCAATATTGATTCACATTCTAAAATAACTTTTTGTAACTCTTGTTTTAGAGAATATACAATATGCCAAATATGGGATTTAAAAAATTATGCACTTACATTATTTGCATAAATGGAGGAAATCTAATAGTATATTTTTAAAATTTAATTTAATGCACATAAATACTCTATTTGGTTACAAAATTATATAAGGTGGCTACTACTAATATTACTAATAACTATTAAAAATCATAATTTAAGTAATCTTTCAGGCATACTGAAAACATGCAACTGAATCTTAAAATAAAGACTTTAAATATATTTCAAAATTTCCTCTTTAATGCTAGCTTTCTTGTTAAAATTGAAAAGTTGCTTTAGTTTGAGAAATTAAGAGTTCATGCTTTCTGCCATTTTACATTCAAAAAGAACCAAATAGCATATTTCAATAAATATGACACATTTACCTCATCCACATTACTCATAAACAAAACATTCGATGGAATATAACAATGTTTAGAACTGCAAAAATCATTAAAAGAATGGGATATTTATAATCCTGGTAAATATGAACATTTAAAAATGGATTGAAGGAGAGAATGAATAAAATTATATGCTTTAATATTGAGCATATAAATATTTTTTAGTTCAATATTCTTTTTAGTACTACAAACATACAAGTGTTTTTGATGCAAGCATAATTAAATTAATATTTATTTCTGCAATCAGATGAGTAATCTCACGTTAAATGATAAAATCAAGGGAAATAGGTAATAAATAAAAAGAATAAGTAGTAGAAATATTTTTCCAACTTAAGCTCATTCTGTCAGCAAGTTAAAAATATTATACCTACAAAGCACATTACTTTTATGTGAAATCAATGAAATAGAATTTTATTTTCATTTCTAAAATTTTAGAGAAATAAAGTATTTTTTAATAGAGAAATATATTAATACAACTATTTTTTACAGCTTTAATAAGCGATGCATTATTTAAAATTAAAAGTAGGGCTGCATATAAAAATTACAAGAATCATCGTATTAAAACTCCTATTCACAAGGAAATTACATGTTTAATACTCACATTTTGAAAGTACAATGTGTATCCCTAAAGACTGTTGTAAAGATTAGGTATTAAATGTGTTTATCATATCATGCAATATGTATGCATAAACCAAAGTGATGCAACAAAAAATTATTTCAAACCAATTCAAGTTATAAAGGTGTTCTTCAAAAATATGAATCCATGCTAAAATCTCTATACATTTTTTAAAAATGTACAAGTAATATATAACTAAAATTAGAAATAATAGAAATTTAAAGGATAAGAATTTTAGGTGAAATTATAACAAATAATGTGATATAAAAACAAAATAAAAACTTCTATTTTTTTTAAAAAAAAGTTTGAATGTGCAGTTAACTGAAATCTAATAAAAATAAAATATAGAAAACAATGAAAACAAATGTGTTTTGAATGACTTATTCAAAGTGGCAACATTTTCAAAAGAAAAATATAAATGGATTTTATATTACACCCAAAGCAACTACGATTTACTTCAATGCAACACATATATAAGAGTAAAACTTTGCTTTCATTATGTATGTTATATCACGTTACCTCCATAAAAAAATGCTGAGGATCTGTACACGAGTAATTTGAAGAACCGAATTTTTCATCAGCTCTGTTAAGAACCATCTTTCTAGATGTCATCTGAATAACACAATAATCATATAATTAAAAACCTTTTAGAATTTAGAAAATTGTCTACACATTTTTTTTTTCTACAGGATTACAACTTGTAAACTTCAGATAAATTGACAAACTGAAACAAATCCTCACTATCAATTTTCATGAACCAAACTGTTTTTGCCAAAAGCATCTAATGGCCAGATTTATAAGTTTGGTGATCATTTCACTTCACAGGAAAACATTCAATAATATCAGCTCATTCAGAATAACTAAAAGATCTCATAGATGGTACAATATTCTAGTCAAAGCAATCTCTTCAGATACTCCCAATAAGCAGATAAAATTGTTAAATTATTCAATTACAATATAAATCCTACAGGAGGAAAACTTTACTGGGCTAAAAATTCTCAAATGTAACAATTTAGGACCTAAATAAGAATTAGCATATGAATTTTACTGCAAGTGAAGCTAATTCATTAATTGAAAAAAATTGACTAATAATTTGTTTAGGTAGAATTTAACTGAATAATTTTTTTTCTATAATTTTAGAAGAATCTATTAACCATCAATCCATAATAATTGAGTTTATAGAATGTTGCCACATCATCTTAAGAATCATCTATTTTCAAAAAGCAATATTTTTAATTAATATTGAAATTCAATCTTTGCCTCACTCAACAATTAGCTCAAAATAAAAATTGATTATCACTGCACAAATTCTCATTTTTATACATATTAATCACTTTGATATAAAAAAACTGTATCAAACATTAAAAACTCCTTCAAAAAATGCAAGTTTTTAATTTATCATATATTAGCTTTCTAATCTTTTATTAAAGAAAACTTATACCAACCTGATTATTGTAATCCATAGTATTTGGAGAATCGATTGAATGCATAAAAGCAGATGGATAATCAAACTGGAGAGGATCAATTCCAACACCCTCAAAACTAGGATCCAAACCACCTAAGGAAGCACTACCTGATTGCATGTTAGTACCCGATGAAGGTGGCATCATTTGTTCAGAGTGTTTAGGTAATTTTTCATTCATAATATGTTTCTTATTTCCAATGTCTTCACTAGGAGAAGACTGTCGACTGTTTGATGTATGGCTGAAAAAAAATTAGTCAATCCAATTTAATGAATGCTTTTAATACTAAGTTATTTACAGATTTAATGTTTTCTTTTTCATATACTAACATTCTAGATCATAGATAGCTTCAAGAGTCTCAAGCATATAATACAAAATCTCATAATTAGTTCAAAACTAGTTTTTTCAGGTCAATAAATTATGATTATATAATAGTAAATAAGATACATATATTAATATAAAATATTTCTTATTCCGTAAATACTCCTCATCAAACTAGTTTCGTTAGGATTATTTTCAAGGCAATTTTTAAAAATCTATAGAAATTAAACAAAGGAGATCTAGTCTATATAGCTTTTAACACAGAATTTATTTCTATTATATTTAAAACTAGCCGATTTTGGCGACCAGCCGGTTCGGCAGCATTACCGCTCACTACAATTTCCAATTAAATATTTTAAGTAACTGGTCTCTTAATGGATTCTCAAACAAAACATTTTTAATCTTCAAATTCTGATAGTCATACCAAACTTATACTGTTGTTTAGATCGTTTCGTTCAATTTACTATATATATTTTGCTAATTTGTTGTCATTTCCGGTAAAACTTCCAACTTTAAATTAAAGTGGAAATGATGAAATTGCAATTAATATAAAGATATTTTTAAATAAAACCAAGTGTTTTATTTTATTTATCATCTTTATTTATTTATTATTATTATTACTAAATATGAGTATTGCAAACAGAATCGCTCGGTATTTAAGTTTTATGTGAACTACAAAATATTTTTCATAATTTATGTAATATCTTAAACAATAATTCAACAAAACTTTCTCAGATTCAGCATAAAATTCAGTTTTTAGTTTTTCTTTCAAAAGGATTGAAATTAAATCAATAATAATATTTTGTTCCGACCTATAAATATATTTCAAAAATTATGAAGTCTAAATTTAATGCAGTAAGGTATCATATTCTGAGAAATATTCTGGACACACCAAATTTGAAATAAATGAATGAATGTTTCCATTTTCCACGATCAACTAAGACTTATTTATGAAGTTTTGAATGTTAAAAATTTAGAAAAACTCAACATTTTCATAATCTTTGTCCAATTAATCTTGAGAAACCTGTGCGCTGATCCGCGTATTTTCTTTGAAACGATCGATGGAAAATCTAAAATTATCCTTTTTTTATTGAATAGTGATATTCAAATTTTCATAAATCAGTCAGTTTAAGTGATTGATTCAGTTGATTGGAAATTAACTCTTTTTATCTAAAATATTAGTGTTTCAAGAACATTTTGTTATTCGTAATTTCCACAGCAGAAACTTAATGCAAAATCAAAAATTCGTTATTCATTAGAGCATTTATTAAATCAAGTTACATAAAATAAAATCATTTTCCATTTAGACCATTTTAGCAGATCTGTGACGTACTAAAGGTTTACAAATTAGCTGTGTGGCTCTAATTTGGATGGATATCCTGTTCATATTAAACAAAACTTGCCTTAAAATATAACTGATTTATTGGATTAATAATATTGAGTGTAAAAGATCATAAAATAATTTTTCTTGAATTTATTTTTTAGAAAAAATAATATTTCATATATGTTTCCTTTCCTACAGACATGTGCCGAAAATTATATTTTTGCAGATTTTATTTCCAAAAAGATTTAATTTATTTTTAGTTGGAGCTTTAATCAATGTGATGGCAACACTTGGAAAAAAGCTAATTTTTTCTCATGAATACGATATGTGCTCGAGCAGCTTAAATTTTATTTTTATTTTGTACGAAAAAAAATTGTTGAAAAATATAATTAACATATTTATTTAAAAATTCATTAATAATAGAAATTTAATTCTAAGGTTAAAACATTGGTATCATTTAAAAGATAAATTTTTGATCTTTAACTTCATGTAAAAATCTTTTTTGTACGGTAATATTTTCGGAAGTTATAGCAGAAACACGTCAAAATTTCGCTTAATTTTTAAATAAATAAAATTCTAGTTAAAGGCCTCCAAGGTATACACGTGCCAAATTTGGTAGCTGTAGGTTGAATGGTCTGGCCTGTAGAGCGCCAACATACACACAAACACATTGAGCTTTATTATAAGTATAGATAATGCATTACATCTAGTTAAATGGAGAAAAAAAAATCTTTATGAATGCTTTTTATTACCCCCCCCTCCTTGCCCTATCCAAAAAATGTTGATATGTAGTACTAAGGGTATATGGCACAGAAATCTTAGAATTTATTTTACAAGTACAAAAACTACTGCTTGAATATTTTCCTAATTGTTGCTCTTAGAACTGTACTTAATTCTACACTTCATACTGCTAATTAATGGAGCTGCAAATTATAATTAGAAATGCTCAGAAGAGGATTTATCGCATTATTGATACCTTCACTCAAAAGTAACAGAAGTCGATAAAAATAAGCATCAAAGAGAAAGTTCAACCGAGTGTGAAAATAGATCATATAGAGATAATTGCGTTTATTATGAAGAAATTCAAATCATTGATAAATCAAACTATTTAAATCTGTGCTTTTGCCAATGTTGAAAGTAATTTTTAAAAAACTGTTTTATCTGGACTCTAGAATAAAATTCCCACTTTTATTTTGCAGTATACATATTTTTACATTTACACATGCAGTAATTTGTAGTTGATTGATTCCATTACACTAATATTTATCATATATGGGGAAATTTTAAATACATTCCATATACACAATTGAATTTAACAATCAAGAATGTCAATATTCTGGTTGCTAAAGGTAGCTAACTCACTTTTGAGATTGAAATTATTCATAAGAAAATAAATATTTGTATGTACTTTATTTCACAAGATAAAATTCATAAAGCCTTCTAATTACCCTACCAACTACACAAAAGAATAACTATAAACATTCAAATACAAGGTATGAGAATGTCATACATACTGATAACCACTATCATCACTTAATCCATTTTGTAATATGCCATTAGACTGATGTATAACACCTCCTTCTTGTTCCTTGCCTTTCATATCACCATCAAAAGATAGGGATTTCAACTTTTTAAGTTTTTCTGATGGATCATTTGAATTCTAAAAGGAGAAAAATAAGAAAATAAAAATTGGAATAAACAGGACATCACCAAAAATACTAAATAAAATGGTAAAGAAAATATCTTGCAAGCTCTTAATAAAAATTGGAACTTAAACCTTAGTTTTTAAATGAGTATTAGAAAATGTCACTTTTGATTCATTCTTGATATACAATAATGAGGAAAAGAAGTTTTAATAAGTAGCATGGTGTATTTACACATTTTATGAATTTTTAGATAATTTTAATCAGTAACTATAAAGTAAACCCATAAGTAAAACATGTTCAACTATATATTGCAAGATAAAATATATACAAAAAGATTATAATTTACTATGTTCCCAGGCCTTGCTCAAATTTAAATTTCAGTTAAAAGTTTAGTAACTGCACTATCTGTTCATTTTATCATTCATTTATATCTTCCCTTAAAAGAGTTACCCACATTAAAGCCTTTTTGCCATAAAGCCATATTTAATTTCAAACAGTAAACTAATTTATTAGCAATTTAAATATTAATGAATGGAAAATTAGTCCAATTGTAATACTTTTATTTCCTTTAAAAATAAAAAAATAGTGACAGAAGCTGAAGTCTTGATTGGTGATACCAAATAATAAGTTTCTGTATTTAAATTCAAAATTGACAATGAATCAGAAGAGTATTTCTTTTTGATAACAAAATATAATCAAATCTATTGCATCAATCTTGCAGTTTAACATGCTGCCCAAAGCAGTAGCAAAAATGTAAAAAGTTTCTAGATAATTTAATAATGTTTTTTTATAAATTAAAGCTTATTTCAATGTCCTTTATATATTACTACAAATTAAACTAAGAAACTTAAACAAAAAATAATGTGTCAGTATTTATATGAAAGATAATCAAAATTATATGAAATTACCATAGTTAGTATATGAAAAAATTCAAAAGAAAATGTACAATATTAATAAGTTACAAAGAATACAGACAAGATTTAAACATTTATAATAGATTTTTAAAAAAAAAACTATTTTGTCAACTATATTTTTTAAGCTTAAAATTCAGTAACTGCTTATTTTTTTATGGCAATTCTATGGCATTTACAAGTGTATAGTACTGATAGATTTCTTATACTTACCATGCCAAGATGCAATCGTGCCATTCTATTGTCCAATTCTTTAGAAGTAGGTGAAGTTCCTAAAACATATTCTACCATCTTTACACCAAGACCACCATCTGAAATAATGAGACATTTTTGCATTATTAAAAGAATTTCAAAAATATTTAAATATAAATAAAAAAATGGAGACACTTTTAAAAATATTACTGAAATACAAAATACAAGAAACATACCAGATGCACTGTTATGCCCAGTACTCCAAGCTGTATCTCTCCATTGGTCACCAAATAATATTCCTTTACCATCATCAGGCTTCGAGTCTTCAACACCCCATAATTTCTTGGCTGATGGTTGATACTTAAAAGACAAAAGAATCATTTATTGCTATAACACAAAAAGCATCAAGTATTGGAACAAATAAAGAATATCGTATTATTCGTTTTAATAACTCTCCCACAGCATCAATTTTGTACTATGACAGGACAATATGATATACAGAAAATATTTAAAAAAAGCTGAAAGAATTTGCACTCCACCTTTATATTACCAGATGAGTTATATTATCCAAAAATTTAGCTTTAGCTGAAACATTTATCATTGTAAGATTAATAATCTAAAATCTGTGCAAAATGTTAAATACTGCAAATATTATTGTATATCCAAAAATTTAGCTTTAGCTGAAACATTTATCATTGTAAGATTAATAATCTAAAATCTGTGCAAAATGTTAAATACTGCAAATATTATTGTATATCCAAAAAGTTAGCTTTAGCTGAAACATTTATCATTGTAAGATTAATAATCTAAAATCTGTGCAAAATGTTAAATACTGCAAATATTATTGTATTTCAAGTAATAAATCTCAAATAGGACTGCTCATAATTTTGATGGATACATTTTAATTATAGCAACTTTTAGCACATAATTTTTTTAAAAAACAGTAAGAACAGTAATTTCCCAAACCGCAATGCTATTATTAAAGCACCTTTCAAAAAATTTAGCAAAACAGAAGCTAATAAGCAGCATTTCATAATATGATCACAAATATAAATTTTGAGTAAATCCATAATTGAAATTCCATATAGCTTTTTAACTGCATTGTTTATATGCTTTATAACCTAATTTATTACAACTTTTTAAAATTTTGTGTAGTACAATCACAAAGAAAATATTCAATTTATATTTTATGTATATAATGCTACTAAAATTAGATAAGTGTTTAAATATGGTGCAGTGTAGAAACGATTGTAGGATCTATGAAATAAAATGATTGATCTTTGATACATTATAGATTAATATTAGCAGGAACAAAAGGTCAGTAAAAGAAAATTGCAAAATATCTACGATTAAAGCAAATATGATATCAGAATATTTAATTGACAAAAATTAAATAGATCAAAGTTCAGCTTTTAATAATTTAGTTATTAGTCACAAAATTCCTTTTGTGTGAAAATTTACTGTTGGAATTAGTTTGTTTCAAAGTCAGAATCAACATTTAGAAGAAAAACAAGTTTATCAACTTGCGACCACCAATAGCAACTTTGTTTATGCAGATTAACTAAATGCCAGAATACTGGTATACACATATTTAAATAACAAACATTAACTCTTTGAAAATTACAATGAATAAAAAGATTTAACAACATACTGATGGAATAAAAAATTAATATTCTTAACAATATACCAAATATAATATGGCTTAATAAAACAGTGTACTTATTTTCAATATTTTAAAATCAAAATCTATATTAAAATAACTGAGCACATATACTTAAGTCTTTAATTTCACTAAATTAGCATCAAAATATAATTTATCATATACTAAATAAATTAGTAATATTTTTAGTTTCTTAAAAGATGTTAAGACTACAGGTTAATAAAAATAATTATTGATAGAGGGGAGGGGAAGGGGAGGAAAATCAACATTAATCTCATTATCAAGCTATAAAATCTATATACACTACTTAAAAGTGGTATAATTTGTAAATTATGAAAAGTAGAAAATTTTAAAAATAAAATGGAAAAGAAAAAGTAAATATATATTTACAAGTAGCATGTTTTTCTGAAATAAACATTACAAGCTTTTTGAAAGAAAGAAAAAATCCATTCTCCTTATTTGTGAATAACAGTTTCCCCCTCACATTGAGCAACTGAAAAATTATATATTTTTTCATTTTAAACTTTTTTAATATATTTTAGAAGAATCGATATTGACTGCACCATCATATAACTGTTAGAAGTAACTATTCAAACTTTACCATGTGAATGCCAATTAATATAAACAAAGTAATATAAACTACCCTTTCATATTAGAAATCTATCACAATTATTCAATTAATTTGCATTTAATAAAATGATACACAAGGTAATTAAAAATTAGTAGAAATCATTATCCACTGACAAATCCATTTTTAACTAAAATGTTAAATCTAAGCAGACATCGTAAAGCAACTAATACAAAAAAGTTCAACTTAATTTGAAAATGTATATTTGCGTATATAAACATATGTATATTTGCATATATTAAATTTTAATTGAAATTATCTAGATTTTCTAATCAATAAAAAACTAATCTCACATTCCTCTTTAAATATTCAAACGGTAGCCATTAACAATACTTGAACCATATCATGATAAAACCTCAAAATATTTTTACCTATACTAGTACTAAACTGAAAATCAAAACAGTTACTTTGCAGCAGATACCATAAAGCCATATAGCTCGCCACAAAAACAAAAATATCAAAATCTAAAATGCATCCAAAATTTTTCAAACATATATTGAAAGAAATTATCAGCCATCTGAAATACAAACAATACACAAATCTTATACTACTATGTATACCCATTCTGAAAATCCAAATTAACCACAAGAAATCCCTATCAAGCAGAAGAAAATTCACAATCCAAAAAGAGCAAGAAAAAAGCTAAAAGCTGAAAAATTTTACATTGCACATTATCACTATAGAAGCACTGAATGCAACGGAAATCACAAATTTAAAATGACATGGAAAGTGTATAAAGCAAACTAAAAATCCATGTTTTCCTTTATAAAAAAAGTTTACACATCATAAAATATATTTTCATCTCACAATGAAAATATTTTTTGATATTATTCTTATTTCAAGTATATATTTAGCATATCTTTAACCAAAAAAAAAAAAAATTATGAAGCCTAAACATTTACAGTACAGCATTTTTACTATAGTAAGCAAAATTATATTTCTTTGACTATCTAAATTCAGGATTGAATTTATTTTAAAAGTGCTCCATATAAATGAAGCTAATTTTTGCAATAATTCCAACTGATGAAAAAAAAAATGCTAAACTGAAAGTGCATTATGCTAAGCACTTAAAATTAGCATATAAAATATAGAGCATACTTCCAAAGTATGTCCAGTTTCTAGAGCTAGTGCTTGAAAATCACTCTCCAATTCAGAGTTGTCACTACCACGGACCTGAAACAAAATGATTTTCAGTTGGAAAAAATGCGTTTATGACATATTATATTTCTGTCACTAACAAATTAGGCAAATGTAGATTGATACTGATTAACGAGCTAAGAATTTAGAGGGGATTGATTTTTATTAACCTGTGAATTTACATGTACGTATTGATCAAATATGAGAAATATTAATTTGCAATGAAATATTGATCAAAAATCACTACAAGCCATCTTTTAATATAAATAGATTATATATCAAGAATTTATTCCTATTTCCTCAATTTTAATTAATAATTTAATAAGGAAAATATCTTAATTTGATTTACATATACAACTTTCTGCTGCAAAGAATATTAAAGAGCAATTTTACAATAATGTTGACTCATTGTGCAATGTGCACTAACAAAGAATGAGAATGTACACAAGTCTTTAAAAAAATTTAAGGAACTAAACAGATTTTATTTTATTAAGTTGTATGTATAAAACCATCTAAGCTTTAAAAATTGATTTTTAGTTTCGAAATTATTGAATTTTTTTTTTAATTCTGATAACTCAAGATCTGATAGATGGCAACAGACCTAAATAATAATTTTAAATATATATATATTATATATATATATATCCTAAAAGCAATGTTCAATGATAATCTTATCAACTAATTTATTTTAGTCAATTAACTTACTGATTTTTTAATGGTATCTTGTTTTCATTAAATAATTACACTAAGTATTTTTTTTTAATCCTTTGCATGTAGTTCATCACATTTTTCAGGAAAATTAAATACATAATATTCAATGTTTAAGAGAAGCAAATGTCCTTCTCTTAACTTATATTTAATGCCAACAATATTTAGGTAAAATGACTGTAAAATTCAAGAATACAAAAAAAAAATCAATATATCAGGATGTACTGGAAAATTCAAAGTTTAGAATGTCATTCATTAACACAAAGCAAATGCAATGGCATTTTTAGCTTAAGGTTCAATTTTATTAAAAGGAAAGAGAAAATAACCCTCGACACATTTTTTTCTTTTCTTTCCCGACTAAGTTGTTAATAAGACAGCCGGGTAAAGTCAACTAGGCAACCATGGAAAGTGAAAGGAGTAATACCGGCAGGCAACGTCAGTAACCGACATATGACGGCGCGGAACCTGCTCGGTCAAGCGGAACAAAAGCGAGAAAGTTTTTCCTCCGCCTAAAGGCATTTTATTTGCCGCAAAACAGCATGCAAATTCACTAGTTCCGACTTTCCTTTTACATCTAGGAATGCAGATCAGCTAATAATCGTTTTTTTTTTTTTTCTTTTTTCTCCTTTTTATGCCAGCTATGCTTTTTAAAAATACTTTTAGAACATTTTTATTTAAACGATTCATACAAAACTAAGTGAATGGAAAATATTTTATATTCTATGACATAAATTATACTTAATTGAATGCAAATGATTTTTTATTAATTTTTCGTACAATTCTCACTTTTATGTTACATGTAAAATGTTCATTATTATCACCAAAAAATACCAGGGAAAAACAGCATTACTTTTCCCTTCTCACGGTTCGTAACAATGAAAACAAACTGTAATCTATAACCTCACAAATGTTTATTGCCACTAAACAATGCCAGGATATTTTTAAAACCAAGCTAGGAATCATTAACTTTTAATAACGATATCGTATGCCTAAATAAAGTTAAATGCACAAACCATTATCTTGTGATGCAATAACTGCAGACAAAACGATCGTTAAATCCACACGTCCAGTAAAAGATTTTGTACCAACTAGTGAATCCAGCTCATTGGTTCGTTCACCTCAACTTTTAATTCCCCACTGCAACAAAGGCGTGTTTTCGCGGTTTCATCGCTTCCCCTGCTACACACAAGCGATGCGTTTCAATCTATTGCGCAAGTTATCTCATCACAGTTCAAAATGACGAATCATGAATAACTCGCTTTTTACACACATGCGCCATTTACGATTCGACTCTATAAACACATAAGTTCTAAGAAAATCACAACATTCTGAAATTTACGGAAATAAAGACGTGGAAATAGATACTACAAAAGTAAACCTGATTTGGAATAAAGACGAGGAAAATTTCGTAATTTTTCTACATCTCCTTGAATTACAAGGAAAATTTTTCTTTAGAATAACTTCCGACGTTTTTCACAGCAATAAATATAAAATACAATTATTAATTTATTAACAGTTCAAGCTTGATTAAACTCAGTGAATAGCACTAAAATTTATCACTCAAGTTATCATTTACCATACAGAATCTTTAAATTATGGTATTTCAATTCACTTTTAAAAATTAATAATGGTAGTTAAAATTCCCCTTTAGAAAATGATAAGAGCAGTCGATTTTAAATACAAAGGAAGGGGGAACTATTTTAAACAAAAACATAACAGAAAGTATTAATTTATCTTAAAATTTTATAAATTTCAGATATTTAAAAAATTACAAATCTAAAAATTACATGAAGTTCAATTGAAAAAAAGTTCACTAGGAAATTTTCAAAATGCATAAAAATCATATTACTATAAAATTAAAAATACATAGAAATGCAATTTAAAAATTACTTTAATATTTCATAGCAAGGTAAACTTTAATAACCCTACCATTCCAATACCAATACTTTTAATAATATCGTGATATTTTTTGATTATAAAACTTTAAATACGAAATTTGTTTGTCAGTCACAGGAAACTAGATTATTTCTAGAAGCAGACAATGAAATTGTTTTTAATAATTAAGAATTACATTTTGACTTTTTTTTCCAAATAGAGCAATTTGTTTCTTAGTAAGGAACAAATATTTCCAGTAAAAATATAACTTGCCATTTCTATAAAAATAATAAAATTTTCTATAAATCTGAAACCAAATATAACACCAATCTTGCTTATATTTGCTACTGAATTTGTATCCAAATATAATACAATCTTTAAGCCTTTTGCACTGCAGAATGTCTAGAATAAGTAATAATTTACTTATATGATTCATAAATAGACAAACGAAAGATTAACTTTTCCTGACAAAATTCTTACCATACTTTAATGCCTAATAGATATTGCTACTGGTATAACAGATAATCCTTCCAAAAGGAAGATTAACAGACTATCACCAATGTCTATAAAACAACTGAAATTAAGATCTCTTTCAAAGTTTGTCCTTTTCTGGACTCTGAACATAGTCTCTAGCATTTATACTATTAAACTTGTTCTCTTTGTTAAGACTTGCAATTTCCAAACTTCAACACTGGCACTAAAATATAATATCAACATTTCTTAGGTTCTTACAATTAGTTATACAGTGGCTCAGAGTATACTTTACTTTTAATTGATAAATCTGACTTTCAATATAAATAGCATTATCAAGATGTGGAAACATGTTTATATTTTTACACATAATAAATGATTTAATTTAAAGTTTTTAAAAAAAAAGAAAAAGAACAATCAACAAAAAATTTCTAAATTGAAGAGTTTCAGAAACATTTTAAATAAAAATACACAGATTTTTTGCCTCAAAACATTGAGAATACACCAATAAAAGTTTTGTATCTTGCATAGAAAGAAAGTGTCAGTATTTAGTTGCATGTCTTTGGGCTTTTATAATGGTCTCTTTGTGGTTCCAATTTGACCAATCTTTTGTGGTATCTGAAGATATTTTACCCTATTCTTGCAACATTTGTTTTAAATAGGTTTTGTTTCTAATTTTGTGTTTTGACTGTTTCGAGTGTGGCCATTAGATGTTGGTGAACTGTGGTGGTGTGTGTAACTGCTGTTTACAGAGAAAAAGGCACCACATTTTGACATTATGTGAATTCTGCTGAGGGTCCTTGTCCTGACAGAAATTGAAATTTCCATCTAAACCCAATTTTTAAGCACTTTCCTTTAGATTGTTGCGAAGTATTTCCAAGTAAACATAATATGGTTGATAATCCCATTTATAAGAAATAAATTTCCTACCCCAGATGAAACTATACAACCCCCTCCCCCAAACAACAGTGGAATCACTACCATGCTTAACTGTAGAACATAAATTTTTTTTATCCAAAGCAGTATTAGGCTTTTTCCATACGGTGCAACAGCTATCACTGCTAAAAATATTGAGTTTTCTTTCATCACTAAATATAAATTTCTTCCAAAGATATTGATCTTTAGTTGACGTGTTCTTCAAAACTTCAAAGACTTTTTTTGAATTTGCAAGCTGATGGGCAGTTTATCTCTAATAATTCGACTTTTATATCCAGCTTGTCTAATTACATTTTGCACAGTTTCAGCACTTACACTTCTGCCTATGATTTGAGAAATTTCTGTAGCAAGTTGGATGAACCATATGGTTGCAACAATCTAAAGGAAAGTATTAAAAAATTGGGTTTAGATGGAAATTTCATTTTACTGCAGGTCAACAGCCCCAAAACATTGCACATAACATCAAAATGTGGTGTCTTTTTCTTTGTAAACAGCAGTTACACACACCACCAGTATCCTGACATCAATGCTATTGAATATCTGTGGACCAGACTCGAAACAGTGGTCCAAAAACAAAATTAGAAACAAAAGCCATTTAAAATAAGTGTTGCAAGAAAAATGGGGTAAAATCTTCCGATATGACCAAAAATTGGACAAATTGGTACAATGTTTACAGGCCATTATAAAAGCCAAATGACACACAACTAAATATTGAGACTTTCTTTCTATGTGAGATATTACCCAATCTTTTGAAGCAAAAATCTGCGTGTTTATTTAAAATGCTTCTGAAACTTTTCAATTCAGAAATTTTTCTCCGATTGTTCTTTATTTTTAACTATAAATTAAATCATTTGTGATGAGTAAAAAAAACATGTTTGCACTTCTCAGTAATGTATTGTTTATATTGAAAGTTGAATTTATCAAGTAAAAATAAAGTGTACTCTCAATTGTTTGAGCTACTGTATAAAGTTGTTTCAAGTGTCATGATTAGTATAAGAATGTTAACGTAACTGTAATACTGCAAACATGATTGAACTAATCAATTTTCGATAAACTGAGTAAATGATAATCTTATAAAAATTGAAAAAGAAACCTTGAAATCTAATGCTATCTAATATAGGATTACAATGCTTCTATTGGTTTGTTTTTGTTTGCGTAGGGAGATTACAATGTCCAACTCAATTTTACAAAAATTTCAAAGAGGAGGTTTATTCTAATTCTTAAGAATTCCACACAAAAAACAAATCGCAATTAATTACATGAAAACCAGAACTTAGAATACAAATTTCAAAGGTTCTAAGCATCTTTGAGATACTAATTTCTATTATTTGTCCTCTGAAGGTAAAGTATACATTTGCTACACATCGCCTCCAAATGAAACAAATAAAAATGATCCAAATGGCAACAAAAATGCTTTACTTAACCAAAAGTGCACTATTCTGCTAAGCTCTTAATAATAACCATGGTACTGACCCAGTAGTGAAATTATCACACTAAAGTCTTTGAAACTGTACACTGAAGTAATCAAATGAAACAACCAAATTGTAATCAATTATGCAAACCAGCATAAGTGGCCTATTCAAAATTTTCTTACTCTCTAATAAATGTTTTATCCCAGAGAATGCTTTAGAATATTTCATAAAATTTAATATATCTGAATCAAGGGACTTTTGAATTATTGTGTTTAAATGTTTCTGAAAATGCAGACTAAAAGACAGTCAACCCTTCAATGGATTTGACTCAAAATTAAGTAGGCCTCTACACTATAGATTTTAAATATGTATCGAATTTTATCCAACAAGCTCCCTTCACTTTGTATTTATCGTATAAACTTATATTTGAATAGATGGAAAGACAGACTTCCTCTGAATGGATTTGACTCAAAATCTGATAGAAATGAAAGAATTTTGCATAAGGATTGTATGCCAAATTTCATTCATCTAAATTAAAGCATTTTTAAGTTATCTTTGTCACAGACAATAAGGCACTTTTCAAAAATGTTTTTTTCAAACTTTCAAAAACAAAATCTAGAGTTTGAATTTATTGATGATTACAATACTTTATCTCTACCACATATACAAGAAAGTAATCATGAAATTCAGCAAGACTGAAGACAGATGAACCAACAACTAATGAAACTTATTTATCAATTTAAGCTCATTTGACTTGGAAAAAAAAAGTAAATATTAGATTATCATTTATATGTATAGTAAGAAAATTTATCAATATATCACTATTTATATCTTTATATAGGATTTTATGAAGGGGGGGGGGAATTGATGTTAATATAAATTAGACTAATTTTATATATACTATACTACAACTATATACTATTAGATTTACTATATAGAGACTAATTTGCATATATTAGAAACATCTAACAAGCAATAAAGAAAAAATATTATTTAATGATAAACATTTAGCTATAAAAGAAAGCTGTATATTATTTAACACTAGATAGATTTTAAAATATTCTGTTAAAGGATCTTACTCATTTGCAATGTTTTCTAAATGAATAGTAAATATGAATAAATAGGCATTTATATAAGATATGGGGGGGAAAAAACATTAAACAGTGATGGAATTCATATTAGAAATTCAGATGTTCAAATCTAATATCCAAATACAAAATGCATTACACAGCGATGCAGCGTCATGTCTTTTTCCTCCTATAAATCGAATAATGGATTCTACAATCAAGCTGAAACAATGAACTTGATGTTAAATCACACACGTTGATTCTATTCTTTTCTACATAAATAATGGACTTTGCATTTTAAAATTAAATTAAAATTCTATGCATTTTCATAAATGCCGATTTTCTACCTTCATGCATCCTTCTTACAGAAATACACACATCAAGCTCACCATACAGAATAAATTATCTTTATTTTAATGTACCTGAATTTATTAAGCTTAAGCATATTTAGGTCACTATTCCTTAGTGCTCATTGCCTAGATTTATATTTAATAAATCTACTTTTTACATCTTTGAAACACTTCTAATAAGAAATTTTAGACTTAAACAACACAATATAATATAACTCTTAATTGTTTGTTTTGGAATTGACTACTCTACCGTATGATTGAAAATCAAACCAATTTTGCATATCAACACATTTTTTTATTCTGGGAGGGGGGGGGGGGGTGATCGCTCATTAATATTTACATGCTGATAAACAGCAACTTTATACAATTAACAGGCCTTTAGTAGAGAAATAATTTTGAAATTGTAATTTTTATTTTAAAAAAAGCACTTTTTTTTAAATTTAGCATTTAACCTTTTGACATTTATCTCATTTTAAATTAAAAAACTCAAATTAAAAAAAAAAACAATCACTGTTGAATTTAAAGTCTATGTGAAAATTTTTTGAAGAAATGGAGTTGGAAATAAAATGAAAGAATGATACCAAATACTAATTTATTGTGATTATGAGAGTCAAGACTGCCTTTGCAATTTATGTTTAGCTATATTTCTATTCTACAACGTTCACATTCAGTTGATTCCAGCCTTTAAGACTTACTTTTTTTTTTTTCCCCAAAAATAAAAAACTTTAAATGAGAAAAGATTTCAAACAAGTGAAGAAATTACTAAATTGATTACTGGAACTGTTGTAATTTGAAAGAAAAAAATGACGACACAGAATCAATGCAGAAAGGTTCTACTTTTCAAAGAAACAATGATGGAAGACTGTATAAATCTAAATTAAAATTCATTCATACGACCTTTGGATTTTTCAATTACAATTCATATTTATATGTAATTTAAATGTAATGTAATGTATATAAAATATGTAATGTAAATTAAACAAAGGAAGCAAGCATAAAATTGTCAACTTTTTAAGAACCAGAATTTTTATTAATGAAAAATCTATGTTCCACAGTATTTAAAATATGAAATAAAACATTACATAATTTTATGCACTTTTGTCAAAATTTAGTGATACAATTATGTAAATTGTAGCAACTGTTTTATGGACTTCAAAATTAAAATTTGTCTCTTTAATAAATTACTTATCAAAAAACACCAAAATGTTCTAACAGAAAAAGATGCTACCTATAGTGATTTGTAACCAATCTGTTATTTGTCCCAAATAGTGGCCTCAAAATCAAAGATACAATCGATGATATTTTCTAACAATAGAATTTTTTTATTATTTTTTTTAGAATATAAATTTTTCAAATATAAATATTTCTTAATTTTTTCAGTCAGTAAATATTTAGATATGTCAATCTGCAAAATATTGCATTACTTTAGGGATATTCATCATCTTTCATTCATTGCATTCTTTAGGCATTGCGATGCATCACTTTCACTCATACAAATTTTATTTACAATATAATAGTAACTGGAACTAGAATATATTATTTAAAAAAATTTAATATTGAAAAATGTAGCGATTAATTTTTTAAAAATGAAAGTCAATTTTTATCAACAATATTTTTTTTAATACCAGTAGGAAATTTAAGAGAATGTACTCATACAAAGGAAATAAAATTTGTAACCAATCTGTTATTTGAATTGCATTTTGTAACCATTCTACAAACTGAAACTGAAAAATTTTGCTGCTATTGGTTTTCCTTGTAAAAGTCAAAATTTTAATTTATTAGTGTTAAAAAGTAGATATACATAAAATAAAATTTATAAATTAAAAACATTTTTTCAGCAAGGCCTTTTAAAATACTGATAATTTCATTCTGGTAATAAATACTGTTAATATGAGGTACAGAAATCGTTATTACTTACTGCCGAATGGCAACAATCAAATCTTCAAGTTTCAGACCGCTTCAATGAACATTTTTACAGCTTAATTCAAAGCACCTTTAATTAATGAAGCTGCAAAATACTATTAGAATTGCTTCGAACAGAGCTCACCAAAAACTCTATTCATTCAGAGGAAATATAATGGAACAGGTGCCAAACTTTAATGCAAAAATAGGCTTAACCGCTACTATGCTATGACTTGCAAATGGAAATTGATGATCATATTTTCCAAAACTATTATCCCACAAAAATGGTTTCAGCATTAACACACAATTTTTTTTTAAAAAAAAATACGTTTTTAATGATATCAAGTTTATTTTTTAAAATTTTTTCTTTATTGTTAATAATTTTCTAAGTATAATATACAATTTGTAAAAAAAAAAAAAAAAAAAATGAAATTCAAACTCATCCATCAAAACATTTAATTGTGTGCTTTTGCCAATTTAAAAATTAGGATATAAAAAAATTTTCTTTGGACATTAATTCCAAAGTAAGATTTTCACTTCTGCTTATATTTTGTAGTATACACTTTTTAACTATCACAAGTTATAATTTGTTTTGACTTAATTCAATTAAGATTTTTTGGCTGTATTAAGTAACAAGGTGCATTTCAAAAAATATGCATTCTAAATTAATATTTAACAGCCTCAATAATCTGAGCAAACAAGCAGGTCAACAAAGGTGGCTCATAGTACAGAAATCTTATATATGCTTCAATCCTTGAGTCCTTGCTCAACTTTTTTGAAATTTTTAATACTACCTTCTAAAAACACACAGTAAACAATATTGATATGCTACTTACAAAGACTAAATTTTAAATGAAATGGTAACTTCAAGAAATGTTAGACACAAATATTTAATGCTCCAAAATCTTACATTCTAATACGATACAGTAAAGCACAAACTATTAGACAATCAATAAAACATGCAGCACTTTCCACCCATATAAAAAATAAACTCACCTCTAAAACACTGTCATCACCTAGTGCCCACCTTGACTGCTTGCCACTGTAATTTTGAAAATCAGGATCAGTCTGTGGACGCTGAAAAAAATAGCCAACCATGGCATCATCTTGTGATCTGGTGGCTATGTGTCTCACAGACTGAACACCACTCATTTCAGGATGGCCGTTGGTTAGCACCTCATGTGGTCGGTCTGGCCAAACCACTTCATTCATGCTAAAAAGAAAAAAGAAAATTTAAATGCCTATACCTTGCATAAAATTACATGATTAAATAAATCTTTCAAAAGCAAATCAAGAAACTTTCAATTCAGAGAAAATGTTATATAACTGAATGAATTTTAAATTTTAACATTAAAATACATCTTTAAAATCTAATTTTAAGAAAATAAACATAAATATAAATTAACTGCTTTTAAATTAAACATTTATAACAGGAAAATAAGTTTCAATCACTTGGAAAGTGTCAGTATTCGTAATATACAAGACATACTGTTTATCATGATTTATTAATAATTCATCACAACAATCAATTCTTAAACAATTGTAATTACAAATCCGAGATGGAATATACAGTGAAGAGAAAAAGCAACCGAATTTAAAAATTACCAGACAAATTTAATTATACACTTCAAAAAAAATTTAAAAACCTAAAAGTTTAAATCTGAAGTATATAATATCAATTTTTAGAGTAAATGGATGCCTACCTACTGTAAAAGATTTCTCTGGCTAAATTTACAGCATTTCCCTGATTTACAGCTATTAAGTTATAATTCTCCTTACTCAGAATCACTGTATATAAATATAATATATATTTTTAAAAATATGTTTGCCAATTATTTAATATAATAAAAGAATTATGAAATTTAATTTTTAAAAATTAGAATATCTTAAAATGATTTAAAAATACATTACATTTCTTACATGTAAAAAATATTAGAATTTTTAAAATACTTTGCTTCTAAAATAATATAAAAATTTTTAAGAAACATTAAAATTACTCTTTGCTACATAAGTAACATAACCAGTAAGTTATTATAAACTTTGTATAAGTACTAGAATAAATGTTGTAGCATAAATATAAAAATATATGTTTCGAACAATATGCATTTCAACAAAGATAGAAACAAGAGAAACCGTCAAAAAATTACTTTAAATCCTTTTTCTTTAATAAATCATAAGAATATAAGTGCTCTAATCAAAAACTTATGCTTTAGTTATTTTAAAAAATCCATTTTTTTAATTATTATTTTTGCTTTTAATTTTTAAGCTAATTCTCTTTTTTTCTTTTCCCCCTTTCCTTTTCAAATTTTTACTTAATTTTTATATTTGGCTCATGAATTTCACCACCATTTGCTTGAATGCCATCAAAATTCTACTTGTAATGAGTGTTTGTTCAGTCACATTCTCCTGTGGAAATCTTTATTGATTGAAATTCTTCTCTTAACAATACTGTTGCCATGGAAAAGTATCACTAACATCTTTAAACAATGATATAACATAACTGCAAGGTTTTGGGTGAATCGAGAGCAGATCAAACCAAAGTTTGTGACCTTCGTTCTTTGAAAAGTGAAAACCAATCATTCTGAAAGTCTCATTTCTCTCAGCTTATTGCTTTTCTTATCATAATGAAATTAAAAAAAAAAATAACCAAACACTTTAAGAAAGTTATCCTGAACTGCTACTGTGACCATTTCGGTAACATTAGGCCTTGGTGTAAAGAAATGATAATGTGAAATCGTGGATTGTACGATTGCTTGGCACGAAATACTCCTCAACAATTTTGTTTTTCTTCCCCTTATTTTATTTAATAATTTTCCCAACTTCTCTTTGATATCATAGTTGCATCACCACCCTGAATAATTATATTTTATTTTATTTCCAAAAATACTTATTGGCTAAACATATTAATATTAATATGTTTAGCCTAAACATATTAATATTAATATGTTTAGTTACTATCTGATATTACTACTAGATATGCATTGGATTTACATGAAATAAAGATACTAATTATGCATTTATCTTTATAACAAAATAAAAACGTGGAAAAAAATCTACTTTTTCAAGTTAATTCTAAATTCAATTCTAAATTTTAAAAAAAATTCTAAATTAAAGTTAATTCTAAATTATTTTTGCCAATTATAAGAAAAGAATTGAAATCAAGAATATAAAATTTTAAAAAAGTAAATAAACAGAACATGTTTGAAAAACAATGTACAAAGAAATTCTGAGCATTGAATTAATGTAATAATTTTTATTTTAATCATAGTATCATTTCCAATTATCAAAATCATTTGCTGTTAAGAACAAAAAACTTGAAAATTATCCAAATTTAGATGCTATGATATATATAACAAGGTGAAAAAATCATTTTAAAACTGGAACATACATATTTAAAATCCCAATTAAAATTACAAAAAAATTGAGTAAATAGCAATTAAAGCTTGACAATTAAATTTTTTTCAATGGAAGGATATAATATCATAGAACTTTATTTCATAAAGTTTGCAAATTCCTTAATACCAGATCAAAATATTACATACCGAATAAAATTTCTTAGCCACCACTTATAAAAAAAATAATAGATAACAAATGTTAATTTTCACCAAACTTAAAAATTCATATAGGGAATAATTAATATAATAATGAATTTCTTACAAGAAATTTTGTAAAATAAAACGATGAATTACTCAAGACTAAAAAATGAAACCAAGTAAAAGCATGGTTTATGAATACATGGATCAAATACAAAAAAAAAAAAATAATAATAAGCTATGCTATTTTTGGTATAACGCATTTAAATTAACTTATAAAAATACAGTTGTCCTACCGCCGATTTCTTATAATGGATATATATCAAAAATAATTATAATAAATATAATTTGGAAAATGCAGATTGTTTAACGAATGGAACGAATACTTAATTATCAGTGACGATAAATGATGCAATAAACTTAGAGGTCATATGCAACATTTGTTTTGATGATTAGTGTTGAAAGTACAATGATAATATACATGAATTTTCTTCCTGTTAAGTTCAATACTGAAGTCATATAAATTTAATCATAATTCATTTAAATGCACTTTCACTAACCAAAATTTTCTTTGGTAGCAATTTTCCAAGAATGATTTGCAAGCGTTGTGAAATTTAAATTTTTTTTTGAATTGTATAAAACCACATATAATATTAATTAAAAATGTTTATTTCTTCAAATAAAATTGGCAAATAGCAATCTAGTATACATATTTAATTACAAACTTAACACTAACTGAAAACTATTCGGAGATTATTTTCGAATCTTGAATCCAATAAAAAAAATTATTGTAATTACACTATATAGTGTAGTGATGTCTTAACGTTTGCTTGTTTGTTTTTGTATCAATTCTTTTATTTAACATACACGAACACAATACAATTCCAACAATATTCACATCGTAACAAGCTAGAAGAAATGTAAATTTGTCTGGTAGGAAATCGAATACAGCTTCCTTCTAAACAACAGGAACACGAGGTAGGTAATACACCTAGGAAGCTACGATCGCCATTGTTTCCAGAAAATAAATTTGAAAAAAATACACTTTTCTTTCAAATAACAGATATATAAATCTCTCTTTATATCTATTATTACTAAGATATTTATACAGACATACCATGATGGTGTAGATTTCATGGCCAGGAGTTTAAAAGGTTTTCTGTTGCTCAGCACGCGACATATTGGAACACCGAAGAATCATGGGAACGATACACTCTCAGTAAACCCCCAGGAACGGACAAAAGCGTGAATTTCTTAGTTTCGATGACAACACGTTTTTAAAAGGCATGCAATTAAATATATCTTAAAATATGACATTACGGCATTCACAGTGTACTTTCGAATCTTTCAGATCATCAATAATATGCAATATTACTTTCTCTCTCGTTGCCCAAATCTTCCGTTGTTTACCATCGCATTTAGGGTTGCCGTAACGAGGCAACTAAAATGGAGATTTAAATCGTGAGAAGGACGCCAAAGTAAATATAACTGAAACGAAAACTTCTCCGTCGATTAACTAACGCATTCTGTTCATATTTAAATAAGCCATAAGAAAAAAAATTGATAAAAATTAATAATGTATGCCGATAGTTTGCATTTTTTTAAAGAAAACAATATGCAAAATAAATATGTTAAAATATTTATAGCATGAAAAAAAATAGGAGAAATTAAAAAATAGTATACATACGAAATTAGCATCATAATTATTAAACTGAATTGCGTTCGAAAAAGTCAAAAACGTTTAAAATAAGATTACATAAGAATCTGTAACAATAATTTGAGAAAAATGTAATTCTTTAAAAAATGTACTAGTTTAATATTCTTTTATACACAAATCATTTCTTATTGAAAGATTAATAACTGATCACATACTTCAAAAGCGATACCACTTAGTACTTTATCAAACGATGCCATAAAAATTATTTAATACATTCAATGAATTGATACTTTTATTACTGTAAAGTATTTACAGAATTTTCTTCCAAACAAACGATTTTTATAAAGCAACTTAGAATTTTTAAATTAATCTTAAATTCCTCAACAAATACAAAATAGCATACAGTATGCTGCATATTGAGTACATAATGTTAATACTACCTCATTATTATGAATACGAAATCAAGAAGTGTATCAAATCTTGATATTTCCAAAATTATGAATTTTTAAAGCAACACATCGATTACACATCCCTAACCTATGCAAAGAACGCGACAATAAAGAAACTAAGCATATAGTAATCTCCGTTTCATGGAATGCAATAATGATAATAATTTACTATATTATTTAAATATTCATTATTAATTAATCCGACCATTCGAGAATTCCGAATCAAAAGTCTTTAAAATATTAATGCGGAATGCAGTCTTATAAAATAAATTCCATAACGAATATTAATATAACAGACAATATTCTGAAATTCGTCTCAATAGTCTATATATGGGATGGGAATGTCGTATTTACAGGCGATCGTAAAATGGGAGAACGGTCAAAGACAAGATATTTTTGTGCTTAAATTGAAAATTAATAAATAAACGAGGGCGACATTTACACTAAACAAAATGGTCAGGGCCCGACTTAAGTCTAAATGGGGCCTGGAGCAAAAACTTCTTTGGGGGCCGCCCTTCTGCTTCACTACTTCAATAATGAAGAACGTTTATTAAAGAAAGAAACGTAAAATAAATTTTATATCTGATTTGGGGGTCCATCTGATGTGGGTCCCAGGGTCATACTAATGTGGGGGCCCCTGCCTTAGTCAGCCCCGCCTTGCCCCCTGAAAATGATACAGTATTTTATTGATATTTCCATTTTACCACTGAAGAGATAAAATTTTCTAATAAAGAATAGATTTAAAAAAATCTACAAATTAAAAGCGAGATTTTTATGAACCCAATTACATACAATACACATCGACGCTGCCTGTTATTTCATATCACAAAGCAGTTTCACTGCAAGCCTTTTCAAAATTAGAAAATAATATTTGAGTACTGATTAATTTTAAAATATTTTTAGTCGTGAACGCTTCAGTTTAATAATTCGAAATGACTTAATTATCCATAAAAAAGTTTCGACATTATAAGTATTTTCTTGATATGATAACCATGATCGAGAGTTCTATAGTTTAAAATTCAAAATTAACTCTAAAATGAAGCTATTATTCTTCAGACAAAGATAATTCGAATAAATAATCAGATAAAATTATTCAACTGTTCTTCATTATTGTAAATTATTCTTCACCTTCAAATTAACAGAATTCCGTCTGCTATCTTACGAGATCCGATATTCCAAATGAGAAGCGTTTTATCGCCAAATATGGAAATTTAATTCTCGCCAAACATAAAGAGTGAGGCCAACGCCCTGAGTGACTGCACCTCGGTATCGCCTTTTTCAGGTGAAGTAATGGTTGGCGATCACGTCAAAGCGCGCGTATTTTCAATTTATTGGATAAAATTCTATAATCGCAAGTTGCATAAAAACGATTCTTTATTAAATATTTACTATGGGTGCAGTTTAAGACATACGTTTTAAATTTCCCTTAGTACAAAAAAAAATCTATATCCAGAAAATTACATTAAATATAAAAACATAATGGAAATAATTTAAACATGTTACTCAAACTTAGCGAAGACAATGTTTTTGAATTTTTATTGAAATGGCTATTTTATCGTCATAATGCAATAATATAAAAATCAAAATATATTTTTCTAAGGTGAATTACTGAATGTTGAGAAATAGAAAAAATAAGACCTAAAAGCACATAGAAGTGCATTCTTCTCTGATCTGCAACAAAACAAGATATCAGAAATAGTTATATCCCAATGCAGAATACTTATAATTAAATTATAATTCTTATACCTTACCACCAGCAAAAAAAATAAAATTTACACTTCTAGAAATTAGGGGGGGGGGGACGACATATAATCTTGTCAATATGTATTATTTCTACCATTGATTTCTTTAGTAGAAATAAATCAAACCACCAACTTCTAGTGATACAATCATTGGCACATGAATGATCAAAGGAATTGGTCTTTATTTTTTAGTCATAAAATTCATCCAAAGCCTGGCACGTAAAAATATTAAATGGAGAAGGCAGATGAAAAATAATCTTTACATTTCATAGGAAAAAGATATTATATAAATCAGCAACAAAAGTAGAAGCTATATTTCAACAGCTTTTCCATCTTCATTTTATCATGTCTTCTGTTTTTCCCTAATATACTTTGTTGCCTAGAATAACTACTGATGTTTCATTCATCATTAATTTTTTGACTGCAACACATATTGACTAAAAACTAACTGGCATGTATTTTTCAACTCTCATTTTTACAAAAATTTCTACTTTTATGAAATAATCTAACATTTTTCCATTCTGATATTA
Organism: Argiope aurantia; assembly: GCA_026543865.1. Classification (NCBI taxonomy): domain Eukaryota; kingdom Metazoa; phylum Arthropoda; class Arachnida; order Araneae; family Araneidae; genus Argiope; species Argiope aurantia. Next base: position 277,233 of record JAPMOR010100153.1, on the reverse strand, counting down.
AAAAATTGAAAATGATATTTTCTATAAAATTTCTAGTTTTCTTAAAGTTATAAATATTACAATAAAAAAATACTAATAAAAAATCCTTAGAAATTTCTATTTAATATATAAATATCAAGGCCTCCAATAATAAGACAAACCCTTAAAAAATTAGATATTTTACCGATTTACATTTTTCAAAGAATTAGAAAATTTTGTAACAATAATGCTAAAACCACACAATGTTTGCTTCCATTCAATGATTAATTACAAGCACAGTACAATACAAGTAGAAAAAAAAATGTAATATTCAAATATGCATGCAGTATTCTTTCTATAACATTTTTTTCTTCTTTTTTTTTATGAGGATGAATTTGGAACAATCAGTGTACAATCTGTATTCAACAAATCCAAAAATCACCGTAAAATATCTTCAACAAACACACTGCTAATGAAAAATACTGTAATGATTTATAATAAGATAAAAAAGGTGATAGAATGGATTGTTCTAATTATAGAGGCTTCTTTGTTATGTACCACTAATAAAATTTTAACTAACATCTTATACAAAAGATTTACACAATATATAGACCCTCAAATGAGAAGTTATTAATGTGGTTTTTGCAAGGGAAAATCTACTAAAGATCCAATTTTTGCATTTAGGCAATTTCTGGAAAAGACCAGAGAATTTGGTCACATCTTTTTATAGATTTCAAAGAAGCCTTTGATAGTATTAATATTCTTTATTATGCATAATTTTTATGCATAATTTTTCATTCTAAAATTGAATACACTCAATATTTACATTGCTAATTTCAATTAAAATTTCAATCACAATTACCAACTAAATACCCTTCCAGAAACAAATGTGCCAATATTTCATGAGCATTAAAAAAAAATCAAATGAAAACTAAATAAAATGCAATCAAAATTAAAAATACTTTGCCTATAGTATATACTTTCCTTATTCTCATTTAAGAAATTCATACATATAGTAAATGTTAGGAAAATATTTTAGTTTATCCCCCATCCTCTCATATAAATGTTCTCTTAAACTGCCACACTTTTCATTCCTTTGACTCTCTTTTCAAATATATATTCGATAGCATTCTCATTCCTTTGACTCTCTTTTCAAATATATATTCGATAGCATGTAAACAAAGATAGACAAGAGGCATCTTAATTCCGAACAATTAAAAATGCTTGTTTCTGATGATATAAATTGTCTTACTTATATGGCTGAAGAAAAGTCCAGTTATTTAAAATAAAAATCTATCATAATCTTATTGATGTTTGAAAGTTATCTTCATTTTAAATATTTTACTAAATTCGAGTATTCTTTTAATGTTTATTAAATATTAAATTTATATTTATTAAATACTTCTCACTTATAATACTTTTACTACTAATACTATACTTTAATTAAAGTATATATTAATATACTATAATTACTATACTTTAATTAAAGTATATATTAATCTATTTTTAATTCTTTATTTATCAATATTTTTAATATTTATTTATTAATACTTTTAATATTTATTAAATATTATTTTAATATTTATAAAATATTAAAAAAATAGTGTATATTTATTACCTTTAGAGACCTAACCACCTTGTTTGCCAAAATTAATGACTGCCAAAAATTTAAATATTTTGTATAACTGAATTTACGGACTTCATCCAAGTATTTTTAATCTTTAAATTTTGATAGACATGTAACATTTTAAAAGCCATATACTATTCCATTCAATATGTTATATATTTATTTCATTTTCTCTCTTTTCTTTATACATTAGTTATATCAAACAAAAGAAGTGGCAACATTAAAAAAAAAACATCAAAATTTAAAAAATGTTTCACCAATGAATGATTCTGATGTTAATTCTTAATTATAAATGTAACAATTTCAAAAATATTATAAAAAAATTAAAATTTATATTGTAAAATATACTCAATGTACTTTACAAAATTAGTTTTTAAAAAATGGTATCACTGAAAAAACTTTTTTTTAAAAAATTTTAAGACAAGGCAAAAATAGTTTTCATGGCATATTTTCAACAGTTATAGTGGTAAAGTGCAAACATTTTGAATGATGTTTAATCCAAATTTTAAAAAAACTGCTGCAAGACATATTTTCGTATCCTTATATATATATATATATATATTTGCCAAGTTTAGAGGGTTTAAGTTAAATAGTCTGGCTTAAATATCTTTTTCATGTAAATATTCTCTGTCCTTGTTTTGTATTTTATGGTATTCTCTCGTTTTAAATTCTGAAATTTTTAGTAAATTTCGGTGATTTACTTTGGTAATGCAACAATTTTATGTATAAGTTTTCAAGTTCTGTACTTTATTTTCCTTAGGTGCTTTACTACTCAAGACATTTAAGTAATTGTTTTAGAAATAAATTTGTTTAAATTTGAATCAATAAATAATTCTCTTAATTAAGTGTTCACAGTGAGTAACTTCGATTAATAATTCATAAAACAAAAAAATGCGACTCGTGATACAGAAATGATGTTTTATGATGCAGCAATGATTTTAATGTTAAAAAGTATTCAGAAAGCATTTTAAAATTACGTTTCCATATATTATTTATCTCTCAGTGGTAATAGATATAATCATATGCAATAACAAAAAATGAGTTTTAGAAAATCATTGTGAAATTATAAAATGCATCATGATTTTATGTGAGCCCTGATTAATCAGTAATAGTTTGGATGCTAACAAACATGATACAAGAACCCCCAACATAAATGAACACTCAATTACAAGAAAAGGGAGGGAAATATTTATCTTCTATCATCTTTACTTACAGCCATTTTAGATTTTAAAGGAACTACATTTTAAAGTTCAAGGAATTCACAGAATTACTAATATTTATTTTAATGATTAAAAATCCTAAACTGTAAAATATTTTTAAATTACCAATCATTAAATTATTTTGACATTTTTAAGATTTAAGACTGAATGGAGAGGTGGTAGTTATATAGCTCTTGAGACAATAGTAATTTTTTTCCCCTAGATTTAGATTGCTATATTAATAAATTTTGTTGTTTATCATTTGCTAATTTTGTATTAATATTTTAATCTGTTTTATTCATATTTTTTCGTATAAATGTTTTTATGAGATTAAAAGCGAGGAAAGAATGTTATTTTATCGAGTTACATTACAGAATAGCCAAGTAAAATCATTGATGTCAAATAAGTAGACTAAAATGAACTTAATAGTTTCAGAGATGGCTTGAACTGCATTGAAGTAAAAACCTTGAATGCAAGATTTTTAGGAAATCACTGAACTGCTTGCAGGTAATTTATTATTACATTTTTCAATTTAACTTTTTTCTTTATGAAATTGTTTTAATGTTTTACATTTTACTCAAAAATTTTTAATTTAAAACATAATTTCAGTTAATTTCTTTTTTAAAAATATAATTTCTAATCTCCAACACTTTCCCCCCCCCCAAAAAAAAAGACCAGATTCTTCAACTGTATTCGATAAGTATCAAAATTAAAGAAATCTAATTTTACTGAAATAATTTAAATCTGAAAAGTAAGCAAAGTATTTTTTGTATAAAAAAAATAATAACTTGAACACTACTAAATTTATTTGAACATTACTAAAGTCATTTTTTTTTTCAGGTCAAAATTTTTGCAATTCTACATTTGATTGGTATCAAACTTTTCTATTTAAAAAGAAGTCTTAAATATCATCTTGATTTCAAATAGGTACTTAAAAAAAAAAACTTTCATGCCACTGTCTAATGATTAGCTTTTTTTTTTATTTTATTTTAGTTTAAAACAATCACTTTAAACTGAAAAAAAAATTAGCACTTCAAAATCACAAAGGAAACATTTAAAATATTACTTTTAAATATTTTTTAATTATTATTATAAATGACTGGCAGAAATGCCCACTGCTGCTAATGATTACATTTTGGAATTTAATATTTTCAATGCAAAAACTTTCATATAAAACATTATAATACACAAAATCTTTTAACTGGCTTGAACAAATTTAAAGTAAAATGAGAATATCAATTGAAAAGATTTCTTTTAATGCAGATAGCTCATTTTCTCTTTTAGTTATCAACATTTGCTATGACCTTATTTCTTAAGAAATACTAAATTATAAGCAAGATTTTAATGAATATTGAAATAACTAAATAGTTAACTTCCCATTAAAAATCTTGAAAATGAATCAAATCAACAATTGTTCATGTTGTAATTTTAAATCTAATTAAACATTAGAATAATTTTAGAAATTAATAAAGAATTTTAATGAAACAAGGTATTAAAACATAGAGTAATTCACAATCGCACTGTTTCGTAACAACAGAGCACCTACAAAATTATTTTAAAATCTGCTTCAATAATTAAAAGAATTAAATTTTGGAAAATTAATGAAAACTGAAGGGCATAAATGGAATTGGCATTTACGAAAAATAAAATTTTCAATTTTACAATTGTATAAATATTTCTCATTGGATAATTTACTTTGAGGAGTAACAGTGAAAGAAATGGTAAAATTTTGGTTTATTTCTAATTAATGAGAAGTTTTAATTTTTGCTCTCCGAAAATTTGACAGTATTCTTTCTTATGTCTTAAGTAATAAACATGTAAAAATTTGACATAATTGTTTAAGGGATAAAGGAACATAAATGTACTGCCAAGTTCAATAATTCTTATTAAGATTTTTTTTTTCTCCTTCTTATTTTTGATTTAGTTTTCAAAAATATTTTTATTCTAAATAGATTGATTCATAAAATTTAATTAAGATAATGTCATAAGTTTATGATAAAATTTATTTACATTTAAATACAAATATAAGTAAGACAAACACATACATATACTAAAATTTCTTTTTCGATAGTTTGCAAACGGCTATTCTTCATCGCCCCTTCCCCAAAAGAAGCATTATTAATATCTTAACCTAAAAGAATAGAATAAAACAATAAGTTAGTATCAACAGTCAATTTTAAAAATTTGAACAGTTTTTAACCACGGTCTAAGCTTTCTAAGTTTTCACAATACATTAAGCACGGCTGCCCAGTCCTGATGGATTTATAAAAATACAAGAGCTGCTCATGTAGGGAAATTTATGATTATATGAGCTCTACATCATGCCAGTATGGATCCAATGGAAATGAGGAGAAATCAAATCTTTATAAAATAAAAGAACATTCTTCTTTCTCTTTTAAAAAGGACACATAACATGGAAGCAAGAGAGATTGAAGAACAAATATTTTCCAAAAAATAAAGCCATAGTCTTTAGACCCGAAATTTAATTTATTAAATAGTATAAATGTATATTATCAATAATCTTCACATTTTATCCCAACTTTTTCATTTATTTACATTACAGCACTTTATTAAAAGGAACATTACATTATGTTTTATATGAAACACTGTAAACTATTTAATAACCGGCTATTTTTTTTATAATCTTAAACTGGAAAATAATAAAAAATATTACTTTTAAAAGCAAATTTAAAATTTATATTTTTTATTCTTTTTCAGTTTTAATAATATATTGCAATATTGAAACTACAATTTTGAAAAGAAAATTGTAGTTTCAATGTTGCAATATATTATAAAAACATGTGACTAAAACTTCCAATGAATTTATTCCAGAATGAATAAAAAAATTTCTATTTTGTTTATATTTCAAAATATAATAGTTCTGACTAATAAAACATTGAATACCATATGTTTCCATATTAGAATCTTTGGCACTTTTCTGAACCTTAATTATTTACCAGATCCACTAATCTGGTAAAAAATACAGGTAGCCAGGGTTACAGGTTTTACAGGTTTTTTACAGGTTACAGGTAGCCAAATTTAGATTAGCCAGGGTCAACCTATAAATTGCTTATTATTATTAAATATACTTAATAAAATTAATGTCAAATTTTTAAATTTTTTGTAAAAATTTAGAAGGTAAAAAAAAATTGCTTTTGCCTTATGTGCAAATAAGTTCATATTTGGAAATACATAATTCAAAATTAATTTTTAGAAAAGCTGAAAATTATTCAAAATTGCCATTCACATTTTATTTAACTTTGGATTATAAAATTCAAAGATCAATAAAAAAATTTAATCAGCACTCTTATAATTAAAAATTTTAAATAACATTTATCTTTATACATTTTTACAAGCTGAGCATTACTTGATTCAAAAAATATTTCTGATATATGACCAGTAATTAAAAAATTTTAGTTAAATAACCATGCTCAAATTTGCAAAAATAATAGTTAATCTAAAAATATAAAAATAATAAGATCCTTCAAAATTTCTATATTTTTTATACAATGCAAAAATATCACAAAATCATCATCTAATAAATTTAATAAAATTCTGATTCTGACTTTGTTTCCTGTTACTTTTTCAAGCTATGTAATATCAACTTCAATACTTTAAGTGCTGTAAATCCTTATTTTACTAATAAATGTTTTGATCAAGTTAGAGCAAGTAAATAATTAGTTTTGATTACCAGATTAAAAATCATACAAAAAGCATGATGAATTTCCTCCAATAAAATAAATCACAAAATTACAGCAAATGATATAAAAAAAATGCCAGTCATTTATTTACAAAACTGCAAACTAAAATAATGATAATAAAAGAGAAAGTGAGTATGTGTATTGGTATTTTACAGAACAGACTATTGTACTTAGAACAACAGAATTTGATACTAACATAGTTAGAGGATGCAAATGTGCACAACAGAGATTTCTCTAAACTAAATAATGCATTCCTGGAAAAAATGACAAAAATACATAATCTTCAACAGAAACTTTCAATGTTACAATGAAATTCAAGACATTTATGTTACTTCATTAAATATTCAAATTTATAATTTTCTTCCATTGTTAAAAGCTAAGAGAAAAAAAATCTGTTGATTATCTCCATAATTTACATAAAAGATCAGAAAGGGAACTTGCATTACTATAATGATGAACTGAAGGTGAAAGTAGACTATCTGGACACTTAAATTTTCAATAGCATCATGATATAATAGGATGACTTAATTATAATGCACACAAAAAATTTAATAGGTGTAAGACTATTAAAGGAATATGGATTTAATGTCTCTATCAACTGAATACTTCAAAGTACTGTAAGAAAATCATAAAGAAAAAAATCCTGCATAAAAATATTCAACTAAAATTACACACAATTAATTTAATAGAAAACTTAACTGAACATTAAAGAAACTAGTTTAGTAATAAAAATTAACCACATTTAGAATTATCATTGTTCAGATTAGTTTAAGAAAAAAACTTGATAAACATATTATTATAAACCAAATAATATTTATAATGTTGGTAAGTTCAGGGTGTAATCTCACATATTCCTTTATTTATTTATATTTTTGAAAAAATAATTTGAAACTAAATATATAATTATAAAAATTTTAATAGCAATAAATAATATTTATAATTACTATTATTTTAATTTTCAAATTAAAATAATTGAAAAATTTCATTTTAATTTCTGGAATTAGTTGAAACCACACATATAGCTGAGAACAGCCTATATGTTCAATAGCTGCTACATAATTTTGACAGATTTGTGGCCAAAAGGAAATAATTTATACACTGGAACAAAAGCAGAAGACATTCATTTGCACAAGAAAATAAAAGCAAAATGATAGAACATTTTCTCTTTAGTGATTTTATTAAGAAAATCTGAGAGATTTCTTTGATACATATTGATTTAGGAAAAGGAATCTTAGATATCTTTAAAAGGAGGTGCAGATTTTTTTTTTTTTTAATCCAATCACCTGTAGAGTAAGAACAAAGGAGTCAATTTTTCAGAGCACATATTGGAAATAATTAAATAAAGTGGGATCTGGATCAGAAAATAAGAGAAAAGTTTAGAATGAAATAACATAAACTAATTTAAGATAAAAATTAGAAAATTAATTCCAATTTGTTTAAAATATTTTTACAATCAAAATCAAATTCTTACATATAATTAAAAATTAATGGTTTAAAAAATTTCTTCAATTGATATACAATAAAAAAATACATGAATTTCATTCATGATGAGAATAATTATAGTAATCATTTATCGCCATTGAAAATGCATTAAAAATTATTATTCTGTTTGAAATTTAAGTTTTAATTATAATCCATATATTATATGAATGAGTGGTTATTTTCTGAAGATGAATGATTAATATTTATGTTAATTTAACTTAAAATTATTAATATTAAAAAAATATACAGTATCAATTCATTAACACCCGATTAGCTAATTGAGTGCACTATCAACAATGCTGTTTCAGCGATCAACAACAGTGCCGTCTTATGAATATACTAGCCATTTTTGTAAACTAACCAGGAATATTGGTTGTATTTTTCATTAAATTTCTTAAGTATAACTTAATGTTTATGAATTCCTGCAAAATATTTTTAAGTTTTCAAAATTGATAAATATCAAAGGTACATTACTTAAAATCTATACATCTGCTCTAATCATTATATAAATAAGCATCCTATAGTCTGTGCATTTTCTGTAGGCAGTTCAATGTCACATTTTCTACCTCGTTATTGGTTGTCTGTTACCAGTAAAATGTGACCTTGAATCGCCTACAGAAAATGCACAAATTATAATAAAAGTGAATTTCCTTTACAGTACAATGGAATTAAAATATGTAACTGGCCAGATAATCTATCTTCACACATTTATGGAACTTCAATTTTGTATTTTTTTTAACACTAGAAAAAAATCATGCAATTAATAATGAAATATTTGGCAAAGCATAATTAAATCTTAGTTCAATAATGAAATCTACTGTTAAAAATTATGCAAGAAAATATTTTTCTTAATTGTAAATTCAGGAAAAATTTGCATCACAAACTAAACTGATATTATTAAAGAGACAATTTTTTTAAATTTCAAAATAGTAATAAAGCAAGCTTTATGCAATAATACCTTCAACAATTATTGCAGATCATCACCATTTTATTTAGTTCTTAATAAAATATCAAAAGAAAACTACGTTGAAATGCACATTTCCACCTTCAACATATTTCAATACCAAATTCAATAGCTTTAGGTTTAAAAGTCTACATTATACACCACTAACAGACACACACATGTTAATCTTTGTCAAAAGGCAAAAAAAAAAAAAAAAAAAAAAAAGTCAAAAGAATGCTGCTTTCTTAAAACTGACTGGATATTTTCTAGAATATTTAATTTTAATATCCTATATTAAAATGTAACATCCTAACATTGTAACTAATACCCCATATTTTTTCTCAAAATAAATGTTCTAATCTGTGCCCTGTCCTTGTAAGAAGTCAAACCAGTTTTTCATATGTTTAATGTTGAATTCCAAAGACTATATATTTTCTTAAAAATGAACATCAGATATTGCAGTTTATTTTTTTCTTTATTTCTTTCTTCTCATTTCTCAAAACTAAAATAAGATGTAAATTTGAGGCCTGACATATCTCTCTATCCCTCTATTATCTAAATGATTTTGAAATATTTTTTTAAAAAAATATCTAGGAAAACATAAAACTTACATTTAGATATTAAATAATGAAGACACGAAACTATATGTAAATCCCATTAACAATTTCTTTCTCCATTGTGAAAATGAAAAGAAAAAAAAAACCTATAAGATTATAAAACTACTACTCATAAGTCTCCAAAATAAACACAAATTTTTTTAAAAAAGAATTAATATAATCCAGAAATTTATAGAAAAAGATAGTCAAAGTTATTTCATATTTTCGACTGTTAATTTTCTTAAGATTTGTATTCATTTCCTCATGTCAGTGCAAACAATAAAAAATTTCTTTATAATGCAATGCAAATACCAATGCCAACTGTATAAACTCTGAAAACACTCAGCTTAACTTCAGCTTTTCACGCTATATTATATAATAAATTATATTCATCTGGTAATCTGGCAATATTCATCTTTTAATAATATTTCAGATCATTATTACATGTTTTTAACTGGTGGAATATGAGGCCTGTAACAATCAAATTTTATTAGTTGGATTTAAATTTGTACAAATTATCTGCAACAAATGGGCTAATGGACATAATATATTTTTACTAAAGCAGAAGCTGTGTTGCAAAATAAAAATAAATATTGATAATACAAATTTTGCAAATCAGGAGGATTGGAGTAATTAAGAAACAAATAACAAATATATAATTAATTGGTAGCAAAGCACAATAACATGCAAGGTAACTATTAAATGAAGAAAATGAATTTTCTAAAAGAACAGAAACATAATTAGAAGAATGAAATTAAAAAGTGCCTAAAAAAAGAAATTAATGGTCGTACCTGTGCTCTCATTTTATATACACTAAATCTTAATCCCAATAGAGATTTATGAAGTATAGATAGGAAATTTTTGGAAATGTTACAAGCAGAAATTAATAGACATGGAAGGAATGAAGAAAGAACCTTGTTCCAGACAGAAAGTAAGGCAAGAATTATTTCTTGCAATTAGAAATGAAATAAAAGTATACTACACAATATACATTATGTCATAAAATTTTTAAAAAATCTAATTTAAAAATGTTTTTGCTAGAAAGACTATTGCTATTGTCAAAAATTATGCCTCTCAAATTCTAATTGCATCACAGTTCCTACATTTTGCAAGAAATAAAAGAATGAAAATGCTAAATTTAAAAGTATTTAAAATAATTTAAATGATAAATTTATAAATCTTTACATTAAAAAAAAGTAAATTCTTCACATTAAAAAAAGTAAATGTATAAATAAAATACAATGTCTATTTAATTTGGAATAATTTTTTTTTAAACTGAATCAGTCAGGATATTGCAATCTGATCAAAATATATAACAGTCAGAAGATTACTCATATAGTGATGAAATTAATAAACCATATATTATAGTCTGTGTATTTTCTGTAGGCAGTTCAAGGCCACATTTTCTACCTCGTTATTGGTTGTCTGATACCAGTAATGCCTACAGAAAATACACAGAAATCAAAATTATACCTAAAGGCGTAGAAAAATAATACATATAACACAGAATTGAATGATAAAACAGGAGAAACATGTCAAAGAAATATTCAAAATATAAATCAAGGAAAGCAGAAATTCAAAGACTCTCTGGTCAAGATTTACCAGCTTTGAAATGTTGTGACAAAAGAAATATCTATAATTTTCAGCAGAAAACTTTATAATGCTGACATTTTGGGTAAAAGATAAAATAAAAAAGGAAAAATAAAGACAAAGAGGGTGTTTTAAAACCAAACTCTATGTATGAATAAATGAAAGACAATGATAAAAATAATCAATATTAAGGATTTCTGGTTATACAAAAGTACACAAAATACAAAAAATATTTCTTTATATATCTGAGATTACATCCTACAATTCATATGTTTTATATAAAGAGTCAATGACACAAACAAAAATAGAAGTGTGAGCTTTCAAATGGGCATAGCAGAGCACACTGAACAAAAAAGTTACATTAATGGATGATAATTTTCATGGATATTATTTGTAAAATGACACCTAAATAGTTGAAGGTTAAAAGATGTGAACATTTTCAGGAATAAATTCCTACAACTCAAAAGAGAATCTACTAAAAGATATTCTGCATTCAACAAGAAAAGGAAAAAAGAAAACAAATTAAACCAACCATCTGGCAGTTACACAATGAAAGATTTATTTGCACTTACCAAAAAAAATTTTAATGCACACTTTTGAAAACAATTAAGTATACATTTTTTTTAAATTTTGCAATGTTTGATAATCCACAATAAATTACAATTTAAACCAGATTGTCAATATAATTTTCATTAACAATGTATATGATTATAACATGAAACATGTTTTTTAAATAAAAAATAATTATATCATGCATAACTTTTCAAGATTAAATAATACAGGAAAAGGTTACTATCTCTTAAATAGTAATGACACAAAAGAAAAAAAAAAAAGACACAGATAGCAAAAATTATAGTTATCGAAAATCTACAAGATAATTTTTAAAATCTCACAAAGTACTGCTTAATTTTTTATTCTTGTCTACTGTAACTGAAATAATACAATAATTAAAGTAATACTATAAATAACTATAGTATTATTAATAATATATAATTAATAATACTATAAATAACTATAATTAATGAATTATAGTTAAGATTATGAATTTATTAATTTAAAATGCAAAAGGAAAAGCAGTATATTTTAATTCCACTTTCCTGGAACAAAAAGTCAAAATTCTTAGCCTTTTCAACATTTCAATGTCATTTAGAGGAATTATCATCATGAAGATGAGAAAAATACATTATCTTATCATTTAATCCACACTGAAATGATAAAACTCATTTGATATATATTACTAGAATATTAATCAAATCTTTAAAAAACAGCTTCTTAAAAATGCCCCATACAAAATAGTTTTTACACCATTTATCACTCAAAATGATTGTTACAGTCACTGAAAATTAAAAACAGACAAATAATTGCTGTTTGATTTAGTAAATGCTTGAGCTTTATTAGATTTCTTTATTTTTTTAGAAATGATTTTAAAAATTTTATTATATTTTTTAGCAATAATTCTCATCGTCCATTGTCCTCTCAATACTTATTTAAAAGGACAAGTTTCATACAGAAATTAATGTGACATTGCAAAATTTAAATATCAAAAACAGGATGACAAATTTAAGATACAAAATAATTAAATACATGAATAAAAAATTATATATGTATATTAAAATATATTAATAAGTAATATAATAATTAATGTAATGCAAGGGAAATTAAAGAAGTATCAAGTAGCCAAAATTAAATAAGTACCCAAATAACTGATGCAAATATTATGTCACATAATAATATAGCAGCAATTTGAATAAAATTATATGTAAAAGCAAGTTGAGCAAACAAAGTAAGGGAATATATGAAGAGCAGTAAAATATCAAACAAAATAAAAATAAATAAATAAATAGCAGAAAAAATATACAAAAAATAAAAAACAATGTGCAATTGGCCAAAAAATATAAAACACATATAAGATGCTTAGCTACAATAAATAATAATTTTGGTGAATAAGCAGAAGATAATATTGCAATAATGCAACAAAACATCAAAAGGTATTTTACTCAGTTAAGGAATAAATTTCCAAAATTCATAAATACCTACATGCTTAACAACAAAATAACCCAATTTTAACTTTTTTAAATCAACAAATGCCTTAAATGGGGGAAAGGGAAATACACAATTTAGGAATTTTATAATAAAAAATACACACATATAAAGAAAATGTCTACGATAGGAAAAAAATATCCTAAATATTAAAATCTAAATGCTAAGGATAAGAAATTAGTAAATACTCAAATAAGTTGATCATTTCTGCAGCAATTAATTATTATTAATAAAAAAGATTAAAATATCTTAAAATGTTAAAAATGAATAATTTTTTAATTTAACAATTTAAAAATGTCTATTTTTCATAACAGAGATTTAACACAGTCCCAACAAAAGAATTTATTGACATGTAAAAAAGGAAATAACAAATCCTACCTTTAAACAAAAGTGTTTCAGTTCTGTATATAAAATTTAATCAATGTTTATTATTTACATCAACAAAGTAGTAGTAGTGTCTCACTGAACAATTAAACATCTGAAAAGAAAAATAATTGATAGTATAGCATTAATAAATACTCCACTTTTTTTTAAAGCACAGCTGTTCAACATTTCTTTAATCAATATTATAATAAACTTATAAAATATTTTATAGCCTTCTAAAGTAGACACCATTGTAATATAAAATTGCTAATTCTCATGAATGATTTTCTCCTTATTTCTTTAATAAAAAGGGAGTTTAAGGTTATTTCATAGTTAACAGATAAAGAACAAGGCTATGGTGAATACCTGCAATTACAAAAATTTATCACTTTATTTATAATTCAGAAGTTCTAAATCTCCTCTCTAAATTAAAGGTCAGAAAAATAAAGGAAGAAAATCATTAACTTGTTTCACAGAAATCTATTCTTAATAGGCAGCATTTTTATCTCATAAATTATAAAATTCACTGTCTTTACTTTTAAAGGTTTTAAGCTTAACTCTAAATTTTTTTATAGCTCATTATTACATATAAGACATATATGCATTAAGTATTATTAGACTATTTAAGTAACAGACCAACAACGGCTTTGAAAATGGACATTGTTCAAAAGAAATATAATGTATAAAATAACATTTTAATAAAGTTCTAAAAATTCTTCTAAATATTAATTTAAATGTACTGGCTCATAACATTTATTAGAGAAAGAAATAATGTATAATATGAGATAAGAGCATTATTAATATATAAATGATTTTAAAATAAATTGATCATGGCTATAATGCAAGTCTTTCATAGAATTGAAAATAGATAATCTGTATTTTCTAAACTATTCTTTCTTTTATAATTAGCATTCCTGTATGGTCCAAAAGCAATATTTTATAGAATAAAATTACAATTACATATGATGTCAATACTAAAAGAAATGAGCCATGCCTAAATAAAAATGAAAAAATATGAAGTGGTACCTCTATTATCAACTTTATATATTATATGTTGAATATATAACAGAAAATGTTACCTATATAGGCCAGAAAATAACTTAAATACCATAAATCTTTATAGAATTTTTTTTTTTTTAATTCTACATGTTTTTTATCCTATGGTTAAAACTTTGTTTACTCTTCCACTTCAGTTTCAAAATATTTATCAGGTGAAAGATGTTAAAAGCTTTCAGTAATATGTATATATATGTTACTGCTATATGATTAATTTTATCACATCTTTTTTTTAACCTAAAAAAGTATACTGCATATTAAAAATACTTTACTTCCATGTCATGCAATAACATGAATTAATACCATTTAAATATAACAATATCTTGATGTAAATGATATTTTATTAATATTTTACATAAAAAAAATTCGTATTAAAAATTCATCATTAATGTTCGGAAGTTAAAAAACAAATAATACATGTCAAAATAATATATTTCTACAATGATATTAAATTATATTACTACTTCTTTCTACATATATTTAAAAAACTAAACAGGCAGATTCTTTAAAAAATGATATATTATGAGTGATTCATGTTATTATTTTAATCAAAATTTATACAAAATTCTGATAAACAAAATACATGATTAAATTTTTTGAAATAACTTTCATACTGTTATCAAAACTTGCAGGGTAGCTATTCATATAATCAAAACCTGTGAAAATAGCTGTTTAGACTAACAGTCTTTACAGAGTGCCCCATTCATGAAAAGAGCAATCTTTTATAAATATATAGAATAAATATATTATATATAGTTTAAATATGAAAATCAAACAAAAATATTTGATACATCCATTATAATACCACCCAAATTTTTATGTTACTATTGCTTGCTACATAAGCAAATGGATTTAATTTCAATGCAAGTGGATAAAATTTATATTGTAGACATTAAGATAACTCAACATTAATAGTTCATAATTTATGTACTTAGTTACAGTTACTTAGATGCTGATCTAGATAAATCTATTTTTTCAAAATTAAAGTGATTACTAAATATATTTTTTATATATATGTTTTTGCATGAATGATTTTTAACATGCATTTCTTTTCACATAATGCAAATATTTCTGATATTATGAAACTTTAAAAAAATGTCTGTGGCTCAAATTTACATGAAATCTACTCATTAATTATTTTATTTTATGAACTCTTTATGCAAACATACAAAATAGATATAAAAGGCATTTCAATTATTTTATTTCAAATTTAATATTTTTCACACTAATAAGTCATTTATTAAACTATTAATAAAAAATAGATAATGCATTCATTTGTTTCATTATATATTTAAGTCCAACATTAATTTGGTAATTTATCCACCTTAACTGGAGCAGAAAACCAATAAAATAAATTTAAAATATTTTAAATTATGAAAAGTATGAACCTGGACAAGACAAGTTAGATTTTCATTTAATATAAGTCCAAGGATTCCTATGAACAAGTATAATAAAATTTAGATAAAATGTACGTCATATAATAATGTTTTTTATATTATTATTACCTATGATTCTGTACAAATTATATCAATGCTAAGGAAAGATCAACCAATTTATTATCAATACTATTTATTAAGTACGCATATATATGATAATTAATTATTTTAACTTATATATATATATGAGCACTCGCATACTTCCTTTTAAATGTATAAGAACTGAATTATTATAATTAATTCTAAATTTACGAAAGCATTACTCATTGTTCTCAACGGCAAAATTATAACCATTTTAAGCAAGTGTTTGTTTGATGACATCAAGGCAATCGAGATTAGATTGATAATAAAATATAATCATTTATATGAAAAAAGTTTGTTCTGCAACATCTTCACAATTTAGTATTTAATATATATTTTTAAAAAAATCACCGACAAATAGGAACACAGAAGCCATGCTACATTCAGATGCAAGATAAGCGAAATAATTTTGATGGCAGAATCAATTAATAATAGAAACTTACACAACAAAACTTTCATTCTTTAAAAACGTAATATAATCAATCAATTAAAAACTAGAAAAGTTTACAAATTTTAAAGAAATGCCGCGAAATTATTGGGGTTAATTCTAGTCGGCAATCACAATCGCTCAATGATATTCAAGATGTTGCCATATTTAATTAGAATTTTGCAGCAATTTGAAATAAAAAAACATGGGCGAGAAATGCGAACCATCTTCTTAAAAATGAAACTAATTTCAACATTTTAACTTCAAAAAATAGCACAATAATAAAAAGTAATACGAGCATATTTTTATTTTCAATGCCTTTTACCATCTGTTAGCAGTCGTTTTAGATCTAAAATTTTAAAATTTAATTATTTTTCGCAAAATAAGAAAATTTCTTTTCTAAAGATTAAAAACATATTGTGTGTAGAATATAAAAACTATTTTAGTAATTTTTCGCAATTTTCCTCTGAAGCAGTTTTTTATAAATGCATATTTTACACGTATTTCAGTTAGTTTTAAATGACGAAGTGAAATGCAATATCGAAAGTTGAACTGATTTATTGTTATTTATATTGTACGCTTTCAAATTAAACGCCTCCTCTTTTTAAATCTTTTCAGTCGGTGTTATAAAGTAGCCAAATTAGTTTAAAATAATGTCGGATTTTGAATTTGAAGGAGAAATTGTGAATCATATACCACCAGAGGATGATCCAGCTGCCGATTTTCTTGCAAGAGAGCAAAATCAGTTAGCTGGTATAGAAGATGAAAGCTTAGGCTTAGATTCGGAGCAGAATGTTGCTGCTGGGGATTTTGATAATGGTATGTATTCCTTTTTCTGTGGTAAATAATTTTGAAACTGTGATATTTATCTATCGCATTGGTAGATTAAATTCCTTCATCAAATTAAAAAGTAAATAAGTTAGTATCGTCATTGTGAGTAATTTATTTGAAATTAAAAATACTTAAATATCGTATCGTACCTCAAAAAATATATATATAATTCCTATTATGTTAAAGAAATCATAATACATAGTTTTTTATTCATTGTAAGCCGTTTAATTTCTATCACAGCTCCTAGTAGCGATAGGTTTCGATTTCCTTTTTCTAAGTAAGGCAAACAATATATAGAGAGTTAAGAAAAATTCATGTGACACAAGACATCGTGTAAATGGTAGTATAAATGTAATAATTTTTTATGTGTAAGTAAAGTCTTTTGACCTAATTATAACCTAATGGAATATTTTAAATTTATAAGGCAAAATCTAGTTATATTTGTTTTGATATGACAAAATCGAGGCCCGAAACAAATTCTCCAATTTAAGAATGAAGTGTACTAAATTAATATGTCATATTATTTGATATTTTGACTATGAACTACATGGAAATAAGGCCTTTGTATATTTCCATAGTGTTTTTCAAATTTCTGGTTTAGTTGAAGCCAATACTTTTATACCAACATTATGCTTCTATTAAACATGTCTCAGGTTTTTTAATCAGTTTGCAACTGAAATTGTATGAATATTTTGTGTAATAATGAAAAAAAAACCCTTTTTATATTTAATTTTCATCATGTTTAAAATATTCTTGTTTATTGCTAAGGTCATATAATTTTAATATTCTAAAAATTTTAATAAATTAATGCTTAATTCTGATTCTCCTCTTCGCCCTTGAAATAAGGATAGTTAATTTTTGGTTTTTAACATGAGAAATCTGATACATATTCTGTTTTCTCTATTTCAATTATTTTTTTCTTTTACTTTTAATTGTTTGGTGTTTTTTCTTTTTTATTATTTTTTTTAGCTTCATAAAGTATATTTTATCTTAAGTTTGTCTTATTCAGTTTATTTTAGTTTCCAGTTTATGGGTATAGAGTATTATACTATTAAAATAGCAGCTAAAATATATATATAGTACAGCAATTTAAGATAGCTTGATTGTATGATATGATTGTCAAACTAATTTTTCTATGGTGATAAAATGTCATATGTGATAACCCAATTAATGGTACTTAGAGGGTTATTTGGTGATTTAAAAAAAAAGACTTGATCTTTGTAATAATCTCTTACTGTTAATTTAATTCTTACTTGCATTGTACCAGAAAGTGCCTACTGTTAATTCTCAGATTCGAAAAGCCTCTGTGATTTTGCGTATTCATCAGGATGCATTTATTTAGCCAAAATAGGGGTGGGAGTAAAAGGGAAGGATATTTATATTAAACAATAAGGTGAGCTTGGATGATTCATGGACTTGAGGAGCGTGAAAATGTGTATAACTTATAATATTGCTGGAAAATCGCAATATAATACATCGTATCTGTTTTTATTTGCTGTAAGGATGCTAAACTTTTAATAATAATGAATACAAGGAGGATGTTTGTTCTTAAAATGACTTTTTTATATTAAATAACAATTTTTTTATATGAAAACAGTTTATTTTCATTTTTTAATAACATTTTGAGATTAACAACAGTAGACAATCAGTCACATTTAATGATATATCAAATAATCTCTGTGCCACATATGAAAGCTTTTTTTTGCCATTTGAATAAGGCATATAAGCAATCAATCTGCAATTTTGAGTTAAAATAAAATACATGTGATACATAAATCAAATGTGGCATGCTACAGGCGATGGGGGGGGGGGCCTTATCGTCTGTATCCAGTGGTACAAAAATCAAGGTAAAAATAAATGCTGTAGAATTTCAGAAATGTGTTCATCGCCCATATATGTCTTGCTCCTTTGCAAGGTTGAATTGTTGAAAAATGGTTCTAAGGATACTGAAATGAACTGTATGTTATTGTGCTATATTTTGTTCAATAACCTGCATATATATTGGCATTTCACGATGCTGACATTAAAAAAAAATAAAGAAATTAAAGTTTATTCTCTTGACTACTAACAAATCTTTTTGTAATTTCTTGCTGTTTATTTAGTTTGATTTATGTGTGATTATTATTTTCATTTTATTAAAACTTAAATTTTTAATTGTCTTTTTCTACTCTGTTTTAGATTTTGGCCTTCATAATTCAGTTAACACTGAGGTAATATGTTTATATATTTTTTAAGTAATTTTACAAATGTGTTTGCATTGTTAAATTTTCATTTGAATTCTGCTATATTTTTAGAATGAAATTACTCATTTCATTAATTTTAGCTTCTTCTCAGTGTAACTAATTGAAAATTTAGTGATATTTTTATGTAGAAATTTTTTTCCAAGACTGTATTAATTGAATTTTTATAATATAGTTGGTGATATGTTTTTTCCTTGTTAAGAATGAAAGTTCATTTAATGTGCCAATATTTGCATTTATATATTTTAAAAATTAGTATTTATTCATTACTAGCTGATATGTCTTGGGTTACTTGGAATAAGAATTATTTTCATGTTTTTTTCTTAATGAGAAATTAACAATTTAAATAAATATCATAGAAATTGTATTAAACAATTAAAACTGCTCTAACAATTTATGTATCATTTTGTCTGAAATGTAACATTATAATTGCATTGTGTTGCATATTTTCATGTAAATTTACCTTTTTTTATATCAAATTAAATATTAAATTTTTCTCTGAATTTAAAGGTTAAGTTAAATTATTTTAATTCATTTTTTAAAAAATTAAATCCTTTATTATAAAAAAGAATTGACAGCACATTTATGGTGAATAAGTAGAAATAATAATAGTAATAATGCTCATTTCTAATGAGTATTATTTGCTTTTACAAGCAGTATACTTATAAGTACTAATTAAACTTAAAGAATATTTTTGTGTACTCTACTTGTAGCAGGAGATTTTAAGATAGTGAAATGAGTACCTCTGAAATGGGATTTTGTTATGCATATTTGTTTACTGAATATGGTCAAAAATCTAACTCGAGTATTCTATTTATGAACTAGTGAAATAAGTCTAAACTTTAAAGCACTGTAAAAAAATTGAAATTTTCTTATTAAAGAAAATAAGTGAAGCTTAATTCTGATGTAGACTGCATTTATAGTGACATACATATATTATAATCTTAGTTTCTAAAACCTTTAATAGTTCTTTTCTTCCTGTTTAAATTAATCTGTCTCTTCTATTTAAGAAAAGTTAAATTCTTTTAATTGGTGAATTTTACTTTTTCTCTGTAAGATAAAGATTATAGTTCAATTCATAACAAATTAATTAATTTTTAAGCTGTAACATTATTTTATTCTTTCTTGGAAATATGAATAAATTTTCAAAATTTTTCAATTTCTTCTAAAAATGCTCTAGCAATAATAATGTATTTGCTTTATATGTGTAAAGAAATGAATTATATATTCATTTCAGTATTATTTCAAATTCTATTTTAAAACCAGAATTTTTAATTATTTTTAACTTGTACTTTGTTTACTGTATTTCTTGGTGAAATTTTATTCTTTTTAATTTTATTAAAATGGCTGTAGTATTTAATGGAGTGTATGAGTGAATGGGGGCATTCTTAGTAAAACAATATCTTGTATTTCGCAACTAGTCCAACTGGCAGTTTCAGAATAACATCTTGAAACACTGATATGTTTTTAAAATGTATGTTTGATATTATTAAAATATTAATTTATATAAAGCAAGAAGATTGTTCCATCCTTCTTTTATGTAAAAAAAAAAGTGAGAGGCATGTTTTGAGATGAATATTATTACTAGTACATTTTACCTTTTATTTACTATCTAAACTTTTTTTATAGCATATGAATGGACCTTCAAATGAACATTCTCCATCTTCAACACCAGTTCGTTCAGTTACTAGAGAAGAGCCACAGAAAATTAAAACATGGCGTGAGGAACAGCAAAAGATGTTGGAAATAAAAGGTATATTCAGTGACAATTATCTATAACTCAAAAAAAAATTAATCAAATTAAAAATTCAGTTTTTAAATTATTTGCGTGGGAGAAAAATTAACTATTAGTTATATTCAGAAGAAAAATAATTTTTTATGTATTTTATTATCTGTAAATCTAATTTTTAGATTTGTATTATTTCAAAAAAGTTGCTTGTTAATTATTTTGGGAGGCACTTTAATTTTGAATGTATTTCATATTTTAATATTAAGTATTTCTTAATTTCAGTTGTTTTTCTCTTAAAAAAAGCTTTTATTAATTTTGAATTCATTATTTAAAGTTCTGAATTAAAGTGAGATTAAGTAAACATTAAAATAAAATTCAACTCGTGTTTTTTTAGAAATTGTATTCTTTTCATATGATACATATTTTTACCTTTTACATATCTTTTATCTTTTCCACTAATATAAGGGGTTTGATAGAATTTCATTTTTTTTAAATCTGAGAAACTAATATAGTCACTTATATATTAGTTCTTTTAATTATATTAATATATTAGTATTATTTAAATTAAGTTAAAAAACTATCAAAATTAAGATTAACATTACTTGCATATTAGTCGCATGCCAGCGATTAATCATCAAAGAATTGCATGCTAATAGGTTCTTTTATAACTTGTAACTGAAATTCAGCTATGTTCCACTATTGCTGTTTATGCATAAATACCAGATAAATTATTTGTAATAATCCATAAACTTAGTTCTAAAAAAAAATTCTGTCGTAATTTGATTCTTATGTATTGAAGATTTTATATTTTAATTTGTAAAAGTTTGTTACCAGCATATACAGTCTTGGAAAAGTTTCATTTTTAAAGTAATTTATTTGTTAATTACAATTTTTCTATCAAAATTGCAGATTTTTTTTTTTCTGTGTCTTGGCAATTAACGGATAGCTTTGATTGGATCTGTATGTTTTAAAATAAATGCAGCATGTAACTTTAAAGAGAACTTTTAATATTCAGTTTGAACATACACTTATTTATAAACATTGAATAATTGGCTAACTTCTTAAAATTTTTATTTTTAAAAAATTTAAGTAAAATTGAATTATTAAGACTTAAAAGATATATAATACATGTATTATAGTGATTTATGTAAATTTATACGCACAATTTTCAGTTTTAAATATATTGCAAACATTGGACAAATTCTGTTTTAATGTTATTCATGTATTTTATTCCATCTAACAGATTGTAGATTTCGTTTGTAGTGAATGTTTTTCCTTATTGCATCATTTGGACTGATTTGATCAAAAAAGTTTTGGAATCGCAATTTAAATTTTTCTGTCTTTACCTATTAAGTTTGATCTGATGCATTTAAATCTAATTCTATTTGATATTATTAAGAATTGTATGAAAAAAATTTAAATTTTGTTTGTGGAAATTAAATCAATCAAGTATTGTTTATTTATGTAATATTTCAACTAGTTATTACTCAGAAATTAAGTTGATACTTCTGATTCTTTATGACTCTTTAATTGAATGTCTTTCTTAAAATTAGATGCTGAAGAAGAGAAGAAAAAACAAGAATTGCGAGAATCGGCTAAAAAAGAATTGGATGATTGGTATACTCGGTACAGGGAACAAATTGAAAAGTCAAAATTAAATAACAGGTACTAAATTAGTAGAAAAATTTTATACTTGAAATCATTTGAAACATTTTTTTAAAAGGTTTTGTTGTTTAAGACTTCACTGTAAAAAGTCATCTTTTACTATAAAAATTTAGATGCATGTAAGCTATAATTTTAAAAATATATTTTACAGTGGATGGATTTATTATACAAACAAGTGCTTTATTGAGGATATGACTTTAAAAATGGAATCAAAATATCTCTATCAGTCATTTGAATTAATTTTACCTTGACTGATGTCTTTCTATTTTGGAAATTGCATTTGGAACTACCATCCCACCATTTAATTTAATCTGTTTATGAAACTAATTAGCATGTTATAGAACAAAAGTTAGTTGAGTTTCTTATTGAAAATTAATTTATAATTTAAATGTTTGGCTCATATTTGTATGAAAGCCATTTTCAGTATTAAATACTTAACATAAAATTCACAATCAAGCAAAATTCCATTGTTATGATGCATTTGCTGTATATAAAGTATTTTTGCATTAGATAATATGTAGTTTAATAAGTAAAATATACACTTGTAATGTATTGTAAGCATATTTCCTTTGAAATATTTTAGAAAAATTAAAACTAGTAATCCCTATTTAAAGCCTTCATGAAATCTTTTATTCATAAATTATAGTAAAGTTAAGTTATTTCAGTAAAGGTTTTTCAATTTAAAATTAATAGTTTATGTCTGTTTTTAATAATGTATCTGAATCTTTATTAAGCAAAAATCAAATGTCTATTCAAGGAGCTTTATAAACCAATTTAGTATTTTACACATTATAAAATATCTCTTGGAGATTGACTGTTTTTGGAGGCAATTTTTGAATTTCATTATCACATGCATTTTTGTTTTATTTGTTTTTATTTAACAGAAAATGCTAATTTCATTCTTTATTTAGTTATACATCATCCATAAAAATGCATGGATGTTTTGTGTTTTTCAATAGTGTTGTACTTTGTTTATATTTTTCTTAGTGAATTTTAATCACTTTATATCATTTATTTTTGCTTAATTCTGCTGTGCAAATTTTTTCTGACTTTTTATTATTATTTAGCTTGATCTGTTATCTATATCTTCTAAAAATATGTAGCTCTTATACTTAATATATAGTGCATAAAGGCTTGAATACTTTTTGTTTAAAGTAAAATCTTTGTCGATTTTTGTTTTATAAAATTGTAAATTTTTGCTGTGTTGTGTTGCTAAAAACTTTTTAAATCCTGCGTTCTTTATGCTTTTTCTTTCACTATGCTATCTTTCAGGGAGGAATCCAAGTAAGTAATGATTTTTTAATGAATTAAAAAATGCTGCATCAATTTTATGCCTATTGAATTGCTCTTAGCTTGTGCTTATTGGAGCAATTTTATTCTAGTTTTGACCTGAATGAAACCTTGCTTATTAATCTATATAAATTCTTGTATGGTTCCCAATGTTTATTTGTCTATTTACCTGTTTCCATGCTCTATCTAATTTGGTGTAAAAATTATTGCATGTAGATGTTGTAGCTTCTTTGAGAATTAATTTGAAATATATTTCAGTTAGATAGGTTGATTACTGCATACTGATCTTGCATCTAAAATTCCATTTTTAATCTGGTTTCATGAAAATCAATATAATTATCATATAGCAATTTCATATATGTATTAACTTACATTTGTATTGGAACTACATTTGTGTTTTAAAAAAATTTCTATATACATCAATTATTTAAAATTTTAATTTACTTCATAATATTCTATAGTTGATACAAAAATAAAGTCTTATAATGTGTGTCTGGTCAATAATAATAAATTCCTAACTTAAATCTTGAGTTTCATGCTGCATGGAAATGTAAGTTATAGTTTTTAGTACCTCTATGTATGACCAAACTTCATCATCTTGCATTTTACTATGCATTTGTCATTTAACATTCAGGTATTAGAATTAAAGAAACTTCCAACATTCTAGTTTGGGTTTCCAAAAGTATGTTTGTAGAAGTGATTTTATTAAAGTCAGAGTTTGTAAAAAGATTTTATAAAGTATATTTTTTTAATGTTGTTAATCTACATATCAAATAAATGAAAATGCATATTTTCATTTATCTGTATGTGTGTCCTCAGTATTACAATGGAAATACATATTTAAACCTTTGAAT
This sequence comes from Argiope aurantia, assembly GCA_026543865.1. Lineage (NCBI taxonomy): Eukaryota > Metazoa > Arthropoda > Arachnida > Araneae > Araneidae > Argiope > Argiope aurantia. Next base: position 252,125 of record JAPMOR010100153.1, on the reverse strand, counting down.
TTGGGAAACATAATTAAATGCATAATTATTCACCTAATAGAAATAATTATTTATTGCTCTGAAAAATAGATATACATAATTGCTTTAAGTTGAATTTCTTTGGCAAAATTAATCTTTTTATCATTCTGTTGGCATTTTTAACAAACAAAATTGAAAAATAAATAAAACTTCAAAATGATGCATTATCAAAATTTAAAGGGTTGGATATATCTGATAAAACTATAAAATAAGTTATCCAACCAGGTAATAAATCCAAAAAGTTTGTATATTCATGTTTCTGTTATTATGGAGATATTAAATGTATCTGCCCATATCTATGAAGTATAAATGTAATAAGATGAAAAGTCTTGTTGCATTTAAATAATTCTCTTGAGTTTTGCTCAAAATAAATCCTTCTAATTTGTTATGTTTATCAACACATTCAACAAATAAAAAATTGCTAGTTATAAAGAATATCTAATCATAGTAATTTTGATTATTAAATTCTTAATGATTATGCAGAATATTATATTTTGAATATTTTGCTTTATTTTTCAAAAACATTATTGTTGACAAATCTATTCTCAAATTTCAGCTGTGTTCCATCTTTTTTGTCCAATTAAATTATTTCATACATTTGTGAATTTAAATTAAATATTACATATGAAATGTATATTAGTTTTATATTTTAATTTATTTAAATTATTAATATGGATATGAATTTTCTGTTGTAGAGCTGCTGAAAAAGATATGATTGCTGAGAGAGATGCAGAAGCACCTGGCCAAGAATGGGAACGTATAGCTCGTTTATGTGACTTTAATCCAAAATCTTCTCGTAGTACCAAAGATACTTCACGTATGCGTTCTATCATTCTTCAGTTGAAGCAACAATCTCCTGTTCCACCTCGGAAATCATAGACAATCAGCAATTATATCTAGTGTTTTCTTTCTTGAATACTTTTGAGCTTAGCTCTTGCAGTATAGATCTTGTCTGTTTACCTGTGAAAAAAATATATATATATCATTCCATTGGTAACTTGTTACTGGATGTATGTTTTGAAAAGATATATTACTCACACATCTACAAGTTCTGAATTCATTTAGAATTAAGTGCCCTGGGACTGCATTTGTTATGTACTATTTTTATTGTGCATGTTAAATATTTTACCTCTCATTTATTTAATTTGAGATTGGTGTATTATGAATTTATTGAAAATTTCAGGTTATTATTATTATGTATAAATTTCAGAAGTTGAATTGTATTTTTTGAAATCATCGTTTAGAGCTTGTAGCTACAATATTACAATAAAAATAACTGTGGTGTCTATTTTGTGTGTCTGTTGTATACAATAAAAAGAAATTCTTTAATGATGCATTTCAATACCATGTTTTCAAAAATATATATAAAAATTTCATTTTAATCTAGGAAAATTGAAACATTTGTGCTTTATTAATGAATAAAGTTAAAAATCTCCCCCTTTTTTTTACTCATTCATATTTGTTACCTTTATGTTTATTTAAAAGCACTCGCATTTCTCAAAATCAATCAAAACATAATGACCATTGAAAAAAATGAATTATATTTTAATTAAATTTAACTCTTTGATAAATTAATATTTATTTTTAAAAATATAACTTAAAAGATTCTTGCCTATATTTCTTCAAAAACTCTAGCATTGGTTAAATTAAAGAGTAAATCAATTTAATATTGCAATAAAAAATAGTTTAAATGCTTTTGTAAATTACTATGTTTTCTTAAAAATTTATTAAAATTAATCTATTGGATTCTTGAATAATGATTGAATATTGTTTTAAATTTGCTGTGAATTTTACACCCATTATTAAAAAATGTCAACTTATTTATCATAATTTTGTCATTTTTATATTACAAGAGCTGTATTAGATTGCAGGCATTCAAAATTTTGGTGAATTTCTTTTATGCTTTGTGGTTGCAATTCTAGTTTTTTTTTTTTTTTAATTTTTAGTTGTAAAATTTCTTGATTCCAAAATGCTAATTTGAAGAAAAACCCAATATATATAAAAGCTTGTAATATTCAAAGTGTACCTAATAATCGAAAACATTTAAAGGAATGCTTGTAGATTTGCAAATATCAAGATAAATTTATCAGGTTTTTTCATTTTATACCTCGATTTTGTGTATAAATTAAGAGTAATTGTAAAAAAGATGCAAAATAAGTCTGTTAATAATAGGAAATTAAGAATTTTTAATGCTGTAAAACTTTAAACGTTTTGTAAAAAAACAATGGAAAATTAGTGAACATATAATTTCAATTCCATTACACAGGATTTGATAATTATCAGTTTTCCCATTAAAAAAGTATTTATATATTTATTTTATATTTAATTTAGCAGTTAACTGAAAATTTTGGCATAAATCTTTAAAATTCAAAAAATTCTCCATGAATTTCTTCTAACCTGCTAATAATAATCTATTTAATGAATTATTTGTGAATTTAGTTATAAAATGCTTTTATACCTTTTTAAACTATTTTAATTTGTTTAAAAGGGACTGAAAAGAAATGGTTCTAGTATAAGCCCTACCATCTGCATTTAAATGGTTACAAATATTTTTCCAAATACAGCAACAAATTTGGATGTCTTGGTTAACAATTTTGTTCCTTTAAATTTCAAAAAATTTGTTTTGTGCAAAGGTTTTTATGTGAGCATTGACCTTTACCTTTGCAAAATTTTATTAAAAGCATATTTTATATACCGAAATCACTGAGCGTGGGGGAGGGTGCCTAGATTAAATACTAGTAGCTACAGTGAAAATGATTAATGTCCATTAATAAAATGTATTTTAATAAAATATTCTGAGAATGTTTTAAAAAATGTGCATAATTAAAAATATAAATCTTTGAATTTTATGAAGATATAACAATCAATTTTGTATTGTAATATTTTCAGAAACTATCATAGTAAAATGCCAAAACCTGCTTGATTTTTAATTAAAATTTCAACAAAAGTTAGTCTGACTTGCATATATTCACCCTTCAATATATATGTATGTGTGTATATATATATGCACACACACTGAGTTTGGTGGCTTTAAAATAAATAGTTTGGCCCTATAAGGTGCCAACATGCACATTAATCTTCATCTTTATTTTTATTAGAGATTAGAAAGTGTATACGATTATTCTAAGCCATTTTTCTTATTCTTGCATCCTAACTAATCCATTGTGTAACTTTAGAAAAGGCTGTTAACAAAGCATATTAATCAAATATGTATTATATAACTATCAAAGAAATTGGAATTTGTTCTTGTGAGGGGGGAGATGAAATATCAGATTGTGAATTCAGTTATCAATAACAGAATATAAAATTCTTTCAAAAATGCTTTTTTTTTGTAGTACAAAAAGGTTTTTATTTATTTTTTTCCTTCCAATTTTTAATTGTGGATGCAAAAGCTTATGTTGAGTATTCTTTTAGAAACAAAAATAGAGAACATCCTGATTTAAATATAAAACCTTTACATTTAAATTTTACTGAAAAACTACTTATATTTACAAATTGGTTGAATCCTATTGCTTTCTGCTACCACTGCAAAGCCAATAATAAGAAAAATTAATTTTAGATTGTTTTAAGTGAAAAATACATTACCTATAAAAAAAACTAGAAAATATGTATACAAAATAAGAAGAAATTCTCTGTATTATTCAATTTTAATCTGAACTGAAAGATTATTTTTTTGCACATTTGTAAATGCTACTTTGTGTATAATATAATTATTTTCAGGCCAAGACACCATCGGTGATTTCACAAACGCAAATTTTGCCTTGCATATATTTTGTTTTTTTAACCTTTCATCGTATTTGTCTTGTTAAAAAATGACAAGTATTGTTCGTTCTGGGTTTCGAAAACCCTCCTCACTTTCAAACATGCGTGCGTCAATATGCGGTTGTTAAGTCAAAATGAGGATGAACCTTAGGTTTACATTTAACAGGATTATTATTTGAAACTTGGGAGATAAAAACTGCCAATAACGCGAAACATTATCGGAAAAATATACTAATTCATAATAAAATACTTTAGAGCATTTTTTATTTGCTGTAAGGGGCCTAAACATTAAATTAGGATTAATAAATAGACGATTTTTGCTCTTAAAATTTGATAGTTATTACTTTGTAAAAAAAGTTGATGTCAAACCCTTTTTTTAATTGGTTATCGAATATTTTGATAACATTTTGAGATTAACAACGGTAGATAATCTCGGTCACATTTGATATTATATAAAATATTCTTCGTGCCAAGTCTGAAAGCTTTTTTACCACTTGAACTACCCATATAAGCAATCAATACGCAATTTGAAGTTAAAATAAAATAGTACAGTCATAAATAAGGCGACGCTCACATACGTGTATAGAAGAAAGAAAAACTGAACGGAAAAGCATTTTAATGAAGCGGTAATCAAGGTAAAAAAATGAACGAAGAATTCCGGAAATGGCTCATTTTACCGCGTTTCACCCTTAGCAAGGTAAAATCGTCGAAATGGGGTAGTCTCGGGATACCGAAATGGACAGATGCTGTAATGCTTTGCCTCCATGATTCTGTCTCCTCCTGCCACTATGTCTATCAATTTGATGAAATTAAATAAATTTGTATTCGTAGAAGATGTCTGTTGTAGAATATGGATATCTGTACTTTTAAGCATTGAAGATTAAGTATTAGTTAGTTATTATTCTGTTTATATAGCTTTCAGTCCTGATAAATTGATTTCTTTGATTTGGTCTTCATTTGATTCAGATCTGAGTAGATCGCTTCGTATACCAAAGAGAATGAGTAAAAATTCTTAATTAGCCTCATTCGGTGACCATCTAGTCTACCCATCTTATAAATACTATTAATTTAGATGGCAAAAATTATTGAATTTTTAGTCATTTATAAGCATATCTTGCTATAAAGACCATTCTGACACATCAGTTGAACTTGCAAAGTGGCGAAATCGATTCATTTGTTAAGGTGGGAGATTTCATTCGAAATTATAGGTTTTTTTTAAGACTATAGTAGGAAAGCGACCATTGTTGACAAATCTAGGAGTTATATCATTAATATAACATAAAAACTGAGGAAATGGTACAGTAATTAAGACCACTTTATTCCGATTTTCCCCGTAGGAAATGTAATAGTGTTTTTGAGGTTTATTTCGAAACTGGAATAAAAGACAGGTGATCATTGATGACTTACAATCTAGAGATTGTGTGGAATAAAAATTGGGGAAATCGGTATAATGGTTGGAACGGTCGAACTGATTATTTGGTTTTTCCTAATGTTTCAACGATATGGATTCTCTGTTTTCGGTAATTAGAATTTCCTTCTGGTTTGTTGGTATTATTTTATTATATAATTTTAGCTTTCAATATTTGTGTGAATAAATAATATTAATTTTCAACAAAGATGTATATGACAAAAATGTTCTTATGACTTGTGTACAGTCAGTGCATGACAATTCCATTAATGGCGAAGCAGGTGCTGAAAGTTTCATAGGTTTTATTTTCACAAATATATGGACAGGGACATTTTTAAACTACTACACAAGCACATCACAAGAGAGAGTGTGTACATGTCGCCTCGTCGGCGTCTCGAATACATCTGGTTAGGGAAACAAATTTTTCCCCACCGTAGGGAATCAAAACTAACAATTTAAGATCTATTTCAAATTGAATTTTCTGATAACCCCCTCCAATAAATCAATAAAAGATGTATTTCTCAATACAATAATCGCAAAATTATGGGGGAAATATTTCACCATTCTTGAATGAAATGCATGTGCTCAAATGAATTGAAGAGTATCGAGATTAGTAAAGTTATATACATTTGATCTTAATAATTAGCATATTTTTTAATTCAGAACTGGAATAACTTTTTTAAACAAACAAAATCAGTATAGTGCAAAGTAAAGCGACGAATGATAATCCCTACCCAATTGTTTCAAGTATTAGTTTTTCCAGATAGAAATAATTTCACCAGTGTTTTGAAATTAAGGAACTATAGCGTTCTTTGCTGCAATCCATATTAATCATGTATAGGTCATGTTCATCCACTCCCTCTAAAACCGGGTATTTGAGACCTGAGGTGAAATTATCCTTTTGATATATTGAGCAGTGGAGCAATATTACATTTGAAAAATTGTATTTCGAAATTATAATCCGTATGCATGCAAACATATTTTAGGAGATGCTTGGCCAAGAAGAAGAAATTTTTGAAATTTTAACTTCGATTTATTTCATCGTTTGAGTCATAATTTGTATAGAAAAAAAAGCGATAATAAATGTGTTAGTCTACATCGTGATACAAGAGCAAAAGAGACAGAAATTTTTCCTTCGGTGATTTTACCATGCAATTTTGATAGGAATTTCTTTGACACTTGCAGTGTTAGGAAAGGGAAATTTAGGTATTTTTAAAAGAATGTTGTAAGCATTAAGGAATTTTATCCTTACACTCAGAGCTTGAGAAAATATTGAAGTCATCAGTTTTCTAGAATATGTGTAGAATTAATTAAATAAAAAGTGGGAATTCGATCAGAAAATAAAAAATAAAAATTTTAGAATGAAATTAATATGGACTAATTTAAAATAAAAATTAGGAAATAAATTAGAATTTAAATTTAGTGATATCATTACATTGCTACATTTAATACATTGCTACATTTTGCAAAAAAGCCTGCATGCATTTATAATGCACTTTCAATCTTTCAAAGGTATTATCAGTTAATCTTTAAAATTGTCCAGAAGTGTTAATAATAAAAAAAATTTCAAAAAACCGAGCATTTCATTTAAATGATATTTCACAGCATAGATATTTTTTTCCCTGATAACAGATGCAAAGTAGTAGCTTCTTTTGAAACCGTTTAAATTATCTATTAGAAGATCATTTGAATGATATCATATGCCTTGCGTTCGCTCTATAATATCAGTTTAGAGTAACCGATAAAAATGAGCAGAATTCGGCAATCATGATCAAATTGCTTTCTATGAATATGCAAATAATATCTTACGTGATAATATCTTTCGCGTCTGGTCATTCTATGTGTTCAATTCAATTATCTATGTGTTTTTGAACTTTGTTCACAAATTGACTGAAAGACGTATTTTCAAAAATGTGTTTTTCGGAATCGGTGTGGTCTAAAACATGGAGATTTATCAAAATGGCGAGAGTGTTGTTTTTTTTTTTGAAAAATGCGCTATCTTTTACATAAAAGTCGAGGATGAGTCGGACACATAATCAGCATTTCCCCATTTCATTATCTGTAGTATCTACAATAGGTTAGTTATCATTTTTGTAGGAAACTTTGCCTCAATGGAAAATTCCACCTACGGTTGAAAATTTAATGCGTAATTACAACCAATAATATATCGAAACAGCTTGTAACATTTATAACCTTCCAATATTATTTGCAGATTTAGATATTTTGGAGGCCCTAGACAGTGCACATTATTAGACCGTTCTTAAAACAAACAATGCGCTGAAGTTTCACATTTCAGCGCATTTTTAGCTTGCCGATGTTCTTTAAGGTTATTATTATTTATTTAGTTAGTTAGTTTTATAATTTCGTGAAAATATATTTGTTTTTATTTATTTACTAGTCGTCTCAGGCGACTAGCTAGAACAAAATTCTCAGACGACTAGAGAGTATTAATTATATTTTGCTTCAGAATTCTGATAAATCGTATATATATAATTAAATGCCCATGATTCCGCCAAATTGTTTGACTTAATTGAGTTTTATTATTTTAATTGTTTACTTTTATTTTAATTGATTTACCTGAGTTTTATTTATTGTATACGTTAATATTTCTAACAGATACAGTCTCTTAACATCATAGTGCTTTTAAAACGCATATTGTAACTTCTTTTTTATTTGTCCTGTAAATTACACAAATATTAAACAGACATTTGTTTTTCAGTTTTCAACAATGGAACAAAATCACGCGATGGAAAATTTGATGAAACAATGAGAACAATTTGAATTTCAAGACAACGATATATTCTATTAATGGAAATTAGGGAGAAAAATATTTTCTTTTAAATTACCAAAATTCAGCAAAAATTCTCACGACTATTAAATTGGTATCATAAAATAAACAGTATTTTAAATTTTAAAATGATGTAAAATTTGCATTTTGCTATAATATTATCAGAAAATATCGCAGGGAAGATTTTTTTTTAAATTTTTAATTAGAATTTTAACTAATTAAAAATCAAGTTAAATTTCGATTTTTTTCCGCTATAAAATATTACAACACAAAATTAGTTTTTACATCATATTGAAGATAAAAAAAAATTATCTTTCTCATGATACTAACGCTTTAACCAACAAGTTAAATTTCTATTTTTAATGAATTTTTTAAAAAAAAATTATTTTATTGTATTTTAAACAATTTACTTCTCACAAAATAAAAATAAAATTTAAGCTGCACGTGCACGTTTCACGTAAATGGGGGAAAAAATAACTTTTATCAACGCGTTGATATGACATTGACAAAAGCTCAAATTAAAAAAATAATTTAATTATCTTTGCGAATTAAACATATAAAAGTGTAATCTTCAGCATGTGTCTGTATGAAAGGAAATAAATATGAAATACGATATTTTCTAAACAATAAATGCAAGGATACACGATATTTTCTAAACAATAAAATCTATGAACTTTTACAATACCCATATTACTAATTCAATGCAACAGTTTTATTTAAGACAAATATGGCTTTAAAATGTACAAGATGTCTACTTTAATCAGAACCAACAGCTAATTTGTAAACCTTTAGTAATTGACATACATCTGCTAACAAAATGGTCTAAATGAAATAAATAATTATATTTTATGTAAATCGAGCTAATAAGTGCGGATGAATTATGAATTTTAAATTTTTACTTGGATCCTCTACCCTGTGAATCATATTTAACAAAATATTCTTGAGACGCTAATATCTTAAATAAAAAGAGTTGTACTCCAATCACTAAAGATGACCTATTTATGAAAATTTCAATATCACGTTGAATTTCAATATCAATCTATTGTACAAAAACAGACGATTTTAGATTACTTCATCGACCGTCTCAAAGAAGCCAATCATCTCCCACGGCTTCTAAGAGTAATTGGTCTAGATTATAAAAATGTTGATTATTCTAAAATTGTAATATTATTCAAAATTTAATAAATAGGTCAGGATACGTAGAAGATAGATATTTTTATTCATTTATTTAGAAGGTGGATTGTCAAGAACATTTTTCGAAATATGATTCCTGAGGACCAAAAGACTGTTTAAAATTTAAACTTCATAATTTTTTAAATGTGTTTGTAGACCGTAATAAAGTAAAATGTTATCATTGAAATCATTTAAATCGTTTTGAAAATAAAACTAAAAACTGAATTTTACGATGAATCTGTGAAATTTTTGTTGAATAATTATTTGAGATATTATAAATTATGGAAATTGTCCTGTATTGCATATGACTTCAATATCGAAAGACTCTGCTTTCAGTTGTCATATTTTTTTTAAAAAAAGACATACTTGGATTTTATAAAACACTTCTTTATATTAATTGCAGTTTCATCATTTCCTCTTTAATTTATAATTTAGCTCTTTGTGATATAAATTATAGAAAATATTCTTTCGTGCATTTAACACTTCAATGCCGAACGACTTTGCTTTCAGTTGCCATATTTGTTTTTAAAAAGATATACTTGGATTCAGTAAAACACTTCTTTATATTAATTGCAGTTTCATCGTTTCCACTTTAATTTAAAACTGAATTTTACGGTCGTTGATAGAAAATTAGAGACAGAAGCGAAGTGCAATGAACAGAACAACTTAAGGTTACATAATGGTATAAGTGAATGAAATGACTATCAAAATTTGAAGCTTAAAAATATTTTGCTCAAAACCTATAGTTAGACCAAGTTACATAAGATATGAATTGAAAATTTTAAGCAGTATTCATATTGGCGGACCCGCTAGTCGCCAAAGGCGGCTAGTATAGTATAACAAAAAATTTGAGCTCGAGATTTTGGCGAATCTCCACGTTTTAGACCTTTCTGAATTGGAAAAACACAATTTCTAACAAATGTCCATCTGTCTGTAACAAAGATAACTCAAAAACGCTTTGAGCCAGGCAGTTGAAATTTGGTATATGGACTTTATACCAAACTTGTTGCAAACTTTCTTTCAAATTCTGAGTAAAATATGTTCAGATTAAGTTCATCATTCCGACTGTTCTAATGGAAGTTAACACAATAATTACAAAACAAAGAAAGCTAGATAGATAAAATTCGGTTAACAGATTTAACATCTATAAGGTAGACACCTGAAAAATTTTGTACCAAATCCAATAATGGATTGACTATTTGTTGGTCTGTAGTTTTAAAAACATGTAAACGTAATAAATAAAAAACGCAATAACTTAAATATATCAAATTTAGTATTTTATTTTGTGACTACAAGTGCAGTTTTGTGTCAAATCTTTATTTCAGTCGGTTGAGAGAAGCGTGTCTTAAGCACATATTTAATCTTTAGCACATGCGAGGGATATTAATCATCAATTAACTCGCCAAGAATATGATAGATTCGGTAAAAATGCTGAATTCTCGCCAAAATGTAATATTTCGTAACTATTGAAAGTCAATGCCATGTAAGGCATTCTAATATACCAGAAAGTTTTGGGGTGACGACTCCCAATATTTCTTACTAAATACACAATGGATTTTCCGCTTAGCAAAAGTCAGTAAAATTTAACTTCAACTGCATAACTGGTTTCAAATTCTAAGAGGAATAATGCATTTGATGCATCATTTTATTATGAAGTGATTCTATTTGATTTTTAAAAAACGTGTGCATTTGTAAAGCCACGTAAAGACCTCAGTTTTAATCCAAGGTAGAGAGAGTATCTGAACTTCGATTTCAGCGCAATCATTTTTGTATATTTACTTTATCAGAAATTTTGCAATTTTCTTTGTAGCAAAACAATGAAAGAAATAGAAATTTCTGTAAGTAAACAACTCGATTGACCTAAATAATTTAGAAATAAATAAAAGAAAAATCTCGCTACTGATTAGAAAAATGAAAACGGTGTCGGCAAAATTTGAATTTGCATGAAGAGCGATGATGGAAAAAATAAAAATTTTTAGATATTATTTTACCCCGACAGCGGAAGAAATGGCTGTGAAAAAAAACTTTTTAATAATTTTAAAAAAAAGTACATTCAAAATTTTTTTAAGTCAAATGGAAATATGCGATGACAAATTTTATAGGCATTCATTTTGATTATTCTATAACAAAAAAAAGTGCTGTTATTTTATTTTAAAAAATTAAAATCTTTACTTATATTTAAATATATATTATTACTTTATAGAATATACATTTACTTATATATTATATAAATATGGATGAGCATTTGTGAGCACGTTGATGCTTTACAGTCTAGATTGTGTTAGAGCTACCAAAGCTGGCACATGCATATTTGGATGGCACAAATGTGTACAAATTTCATTTAGTTAAAAATAAGGATAAACTTTGGTGCTTTTCAGTGATAAAGTCTAAAAACAATCGAAAAGGAATACTAACTGATCTTTACATCATGTTAAAATTCAAAAAATTATCTTTTCAGTGATACTTATTATTTTAACATATAACTTTTTTCAATTTTTAACTAATTTTTAAAAAAAGTATTTTAAGCATATTTTGTAACAAAATTTATTTCATATTCATACATAT